>CM046837.1:14891239-15491239 GCA_025618425.1 Heliocidaris tuberculata
ACAAAACCCTGGATCCGCCCCTGTTAAACACAACAAACACAAATGACATATTATCGACCTGACAAAAGTATTCTGAATGTATTAGATTTTCATTGTGTTCTTCCCATGCTGTTTATGGACAACCTCTTGCTTCAACACAGAATATAACCACGGACAAAATACTTGTTCTTCCTTCACTAAGTATGGGTAAATGTATTTTGTGCGTGTGAGAACAAAGCAGAAGTTGCTTAGATTACCGAGGAGTCAATGTAGGCAATGTAGATAAAATGCCTTGCTCAAAGACATAAGGGGGTCGAACCCACGACCTTCGCATCTCCAGTCAAGTGTTTTAACCACTCGACCATTCGACACCTCTACATAGCCCGTAGCACTTGGACTCTCCCTATTCATGCTGTTCCGAGCTCCTTTTTATAAACCATTGTCGGCATTTCTTACACTTTTTTAGTCCTTTTGCAAGTGTAAAAAGCCTAGTGTATCGAGAATGTGGGGGTATGTAAGGTATCAATTTTAGTGATTATTTTTTTTAATAATCCACATCATCTTACATCGATAAAATTAATGACAAACAGGGGGGCTTGTCACATGGATGGTAATATTTTCATGGTTGGTATCCATTTCATTCCAATGGACAACCATAGCCTTGCATGTACAAGGACATGGAGATCCTTGTTCGGTGCCCGGTTGATCAGTAATTTGACTGGCTGTTCTACATTACTTTTATATTTTATCAAGTCTTTTATCCAGGTTCTCGCGATATCTTGGATTACTATACCAGCAGAGCAGACTGAAGTGAATGAATCTGTCCATAAATGCATTCTTGGAAGGAACGAGGAAGGAGTCAAGTTGAGTATATCCAAATATCGGTGAACAGGTAAAACCCCAAAATCTATTTCAAAGCTCCTTTGTGAAACCGGCACATTTTCCCAGTGACACGCAAGTCGATCGCAACACTGTACATGCTGAAACTTCCATATACTATACTATACTTTTCTACCAGGAAAAAAGTTTAAAGCGGATTAAAAGCGTGAAGGTGAAACGTGAAAGAGGGACCCGTATAAATTGGATTGTGGTATTTCACAAGATCCGTTTGGTTTCACTTTCTTTACTTCAGGTTCGACTGCAGAAAAGGGTCTTTGAATGTGACAAGTGAATGTTCACGTAAATGATCAGCTACCGACGTCAGATGATCAATCGAACTTCTTTGATTAGAAACGCATGATGAAGTTGGTCTGATTTAAAACAAAGCAAAGCAAACGCTGTCATCAGGAGCTTGAAACTCTCTTCTGTGATAACGTTCAGCTAGCATACTGGCTTCGGACTTCTTGAAAGAGAAAGTTAAGAAAATGTTTCCTGTTATTTAGGAGAGACACAACCGTACAACTATTCATCAAAATTTCAAAGTTTAACATCACGAGTTCATAGCCGTATGGATAGGCCTTTGTTGAATCAAAGATAACAAAACATCATCGCTCTTGGAAGCTGCATTCCGGAAACCACATTTGATGGGAACCATACAGTGGTTGTATTTAAGAACAATCGGATTTATTTCCATTGTACCTTTTTAGAAGCCTATCCATATAAACTGTTCAAAATGGCGAATGGATCATCGTACACGGAGTATGTGGAGACGAACTTGACAATGGTCAACAACTCGTCGAAGGGAAGTTGTTCTGTCGACGTCAGCACAGCGAGAGAAGAGATGGAGGGTAGGTGACTGATTTATAAAATGTATATTTATTTACTTATCAATCAGTTGTAAATCATTCATTTTTTTTGGGGGGGGGAGGTTGGGGGGGGGGGGGTCCTTTCCGGACGGTAGGGGCGATATGTAGCCATATAGACAAACTGCAAGTTTGTTTTTGTTTTTGTTTGTTTGTTTGTTTGTTTGTTTGTTTTTCTTGGGGGACGGGGGTCCTTCAAACACGGGGTGTAGGCTTGCTTTGTGCTTTCAACGCTCACTGTATAGCAGTAAACAGATTTATCTTCATTCTATATCTTCGTGGTACCATCTTCGTTGGAAAAGAATATTGCCTTGTAACAACTATAATTACCTTTCAAGAGAAATATGAATTCTTATAACCCCATGCAGTGAAAAAATTGTATCCTAAATCCTAATACAAATGAATACACAAAGACAGAAGACAGAAAGACAGACACAAGACAGAAAAAAAAAGAAGTACAATGGGAGGGGCGGAAGAGGGAAAAGAGAAAGTTTGAAAATAAGTTTTCTTAGCGTGTTTAGATTTAGAAGTTCAGTTATTCCTAACTGGAGATGATCAGTGGAAAGCTTCGAAATGAAAACCTTTAGGCCCAATCTAACCTGTCTGAAATAAAATACATGTATTTGTACTTGTAATGTAAAGCATCTGGAAGTTGAAATGATTTCTTATGGTCATTTGCAAGTACAGGTAAATGTGCTGGTTGATTCGCCAAGTTGATAACATTCAAAGTTTATTGATATACTGGAGTATATATAAAAAAACTGAACTTAGATTTAATGCTTCAGTGCTAGCTTTTATGAAGGCAAACTCTTTTCTCCCCTGAATGATTTTATGTCGCTCTGACTACCCGAGAATGGAACAGTTCCTTTCATTTCTCCTTTTAACTCGAGGCGTCAATAACCCAACAAAGAGCTTTAAGTTTTGATAGCAGGATCACCCTTACTTGGTCAACACAATCTCCTTTTCTTTCGCTCCGCTTGGTGTCCTGACAAATTGAGTATCCCTTTTCTTGATCAGATTTCTCTTAAATCCGATTGGGTTTGGAAAAAAATACATGAAGTTGTTTGTAGCAATTTTTTCCCCATCTATTTCAAGCAATGAAGATTTTAGCATTACAAGCCTCTGTTTATATAAAGAATAGTCACTATGACGAAGTAGCTAGAATGGGACTATATAACGAAATGCTTCTCATAATTGTAGCTGTTTTTCGTCCCGTTCGTGGAAAACTCATCCACCAGTTTCTTTTACAACAACATTTAATACCTCTAAAGTCGGAACTGTATTCCTGTATGTTTCATCCTGTTCCTTTTTTATAGTATTTTTCTAATCATATGTATACAAAATCGGGGGGAGGGGGAATAAAAATCTAATCAATTTGCTTCCTATATAATCATTCAAGGAGGAATTACGTCTTTACACTATTTTTCATAGCATATTCTTTCGTATAAAATATGAATATCATGCAAAATTCAACTTGAATATATGCGACACATGATTCTTTTTATAAATACCATTTTGAAGGGGGAAAAAAAGTAAATCACATGATATATCTTGAATCTCGTTTTACCCTATACACAGTGCTCCGATCTGTGAGTTGGGGTATCGCCTTACTGGTAACCTTGACTGTGCTATGCTGTGCTACCATCGGGATGTTTTTCCACTCCTGGATGAGGATCAGACAACATATACCCTATGGAAATCGGAGAGTGTTTCTCGTCCGTCTCTTCGGGCTTTTCCCGGTAAGAAATGACGTATATCAGGGGATTCAGGGAGGTGCTTATATACAGACATTTTCATTTTCTCTTGCACTTTTGTTCGGCTGTCTTAAAGGGCTGATCACATTTGTGCGATGACGATTCCGATAACGATATTTTTAATTAAAGGTACACCCTGATATATACGCACGAGTATGCTCGTATATGTTAAGAGTAGGGAGCTCTAGGGTGTATCTTTAATGACAAAACTCGTTCTGGTTATATTGTTATCGGACAAATGTGACCAGCCCTTTACACTGCATAAACCATGGTGCTGATTTAACACTACATCAATCATACGTATTATTTCTCTCTCTGAAATAAGGAGTGAAGGGCGCTCTATTTTCACCCCTGTAGGGGCTAGCGATCACTTGTTTCGGAGTGATTATCGATTTATTTTAGAGTGCTCTCTAAAATGAAGAGTGAATTTTCACTCTATTTTCATTATATTGTCACTCCTCCGGGGAGTCACATCAGTTGTTACTCGATTTATTTGTAGGGAGGTGATAAACAGGGGTAACAAGAGCGCAAGCATATGAGAACAAACCATGTTATTTCCTACTGCATATAGGCATTGTGGAACGTTGTGTTTGTGTTTGTGTGTGTGTGTCCCTTACATAGATACACTTGTGGGGTACAGAAAACAAAAGAGCACAATGATGGCCTTTATTCCGTCATGCTTTTGGGGTACAAAATACAATAGGAGAAGTGCTTGTGGGGTACAAAGTACAAAAGGAGAAAACAATACAGTTCCCCACAAGTCAGTGTGTGTGAGGGTGTGTGTGCGTGTGTGTGTGTGTGGGTGTGTGTGCGTGTGTGTGTGTGTGTGTGTGTGTGTGCGCGTGTGCATGTGTGCGTGTGTGTGTGTGTGTGTGTTGGAGGGGGGGGGGGGCTGCAGACCTTAAGGTCCCCCCATCCGGTTCCGCGACCCCTGATAAAATACGTCACTTGATAAGTCATAGAACAACTGCAAGTAATCAAAATAGTATTATTCCATCATTTTTGTTTCTATATTGGTTGTTTTAATACCTTTTGGAAATTGTTACGACGGAATAGAATCAATTATATCCATGCTGGGTATGTTAACACTAGGTTAGTGGATTGAAGCCGTGGTTTTGAAGTGCATAAGGCCAGTACAGTGATGGAAGACCCCATTTTAGTGGTAATACACAATGTGACCCAACTTGCCCATAGGTACATAGGTCCTATTTGTCGAAATGTGCAGTTCACACGTACATTCGACTTTCAACTTCAAGTGTGTGATTTATTGAATAAACACATCTTAAGTGTGTATTCCTTAATGGTCGGAAGCCTTAACATATTCAAAGTCCTCGTTTAATCACCTACATTGAAATTGCGATACAAGATAATAATTACAAACAAGCCATATTTATTTATGCAGAATTTAAGGCGCCAATCATATTTTTTCTTACTGAGAATTGTTTAATGTATAACCATGATAACTGACACAATAACAGAGGTCATATTCCTACCCAAAGTGCGCGTTGTAATTTGATAAAATGAGGCCTTTGTCTTTTAAAAAGATATACAATCCAACTGGCATATCTATACAAAATGACACCGAAATCGCCTCCTTAATTGTGTGTGTTTTTTTTTAAATAGAATTGTGCCCCCCCCCCCCCCCATTAAAAAAAATCTGGATCTTTCTCTGCCCTGGATGACTGAACCCATGCTACACCACTACCATAATATGTTATCATTTGAATCTCAGACAGGGCATAATCAGCATAACTCCTTAAGAAATGGTGAATACATGCATATGATGCTGAATTATGACCCCCCCCCCCCCCAAAAAAAAAATAAAGTGCTATTATCATTTCAATTCCCAGTATTAACGTTATCGAATTCCTGAGAAGTGAATAATATTTGCAGTGCGATATATCTCACTTCATTTAGATAAAAGCGCAGATAGAGTAGATAAATGAATATCATTATACTAACTGGCATACGATTTTGCAGGTGGAATTCATGATTCATTGCATTCTCCATTATTCATGACAGATATATTACACAGTGTCAAAAGATTTGTACTTCAAGATTTATGGATATATTGACACTGGAATTTAATAGTGAGCTCTGATGAAATAAGAGCATTATTCCTTTAAAGTGATCAAAAAATGGTCGACAATATTATCATTGATACGTTCTTTTGTTGTCTGTTAACCTTGTCTTATTCATTGATTTCTGTAACATACATTCATCACATATAGTTACTATACGATCTGCACTGTGTATGATTGGTTACATTTATCAAATTGAGCTCAGATACATGGGCTTAAGCTGGGATTCAATGCTGGAATCATTTTGTGAATAAAAAAGTTGATATCATTCCCCTCAATCGAATCATTTTATTGTTGTATTTAAGGTCTTTTCAGGGACTTCTTTAGCCGGTTTCTACGTCCCAAAGGCATCGCTTATCGCAAACTGGGGAGCTAGTTTGTAAGTATCGGTTTCGAGTAATCTTTATTTTTAAGTTAAAATGTTACTTAAAATTCTTAACAATGGCAGATCCAGGAGCATACATGGCAAAGGGGGGCACGCCTCCCCCCCCCCAAAAAAAAACAAACAACTCCCCAACAACAAACAAAGAAAGACAAAAAGAATTCCGCCCTCTCCATTCTGTTTTTCTTTTTATGAAAATAGTATATTTTCGTTGCTTTTGTTTTTTATCGTCAGATACTTCTTTTAATGTACCCATTCAAGAAAATCTACCTGGATCTGCCGTTGGTTGCGGCCATGTACAGTATACTTCAAATTGGATATAACATTAAAATGTACTTTCACAGAACTTTGATGTTAATTATATACGGCATTTGTATTCCAGTAGAGAATTCGATGTGAAAAAGTGAGGGTGTGAGTGTAATATGATAATGATAATAATAATGATAATAATATTACTACTTCTACTACTACTACTACTACTACTACTACTACTACTACTACTACTACTACTACTACTACTACTACTACTACTACTACTACTACTACTACTACTACTACTACTACTACTACTACTACTACTACTACTACTACTACAGTACTACTACTACTACTACTACTACTACTACTACTACTACTACTACTACTACTACTACTACTACTACTACAACCTAATAGTAATAGTAATAAAACAACAAAAGTAGTCAAATTATAATGTACATGTATAATCTGACCCATTTTTCTAGGTACCTGTCGACGACGCTTTACACTTTCGTGCTCCTGATCGTCGACTACTATGGGGGCATCGGACCCATGGAGGAACATTTAAGGGGGGCAAGGGTGTCACTCTCTGCCCCACCCCTGACATGCTGCTGCCCATGCTTGCCAAAGATCAATTTCACTATGTACGTTTACTGTCAAGAGATCTCTCGCCATACGGCAATAATATAACAGATAATAGTAGCTGTATCATAAAAAAATCCGTCAAAGTTTGCAGCCTAAACTAATAAATCTTACCTCAAATGCTTTATCATTAGGGTATGTCCCCGTCCAAAATACGCCACTCTATTTTTATTCAAACTGCATTTAAAAAAGCATGGTCAGGATCTTAGACAGTGCATAATTATGTCGATATTTTCATTTCATTTCTATTTACTGAAATCTTGAAATTATTCTTATTTTAGCACATGCCTGATTAGGGATCTTCTATTTTAATTGCAATGTAGAGTCTGAAATATATTCTACATTTATTCTAAACATTACTTTTTGTCAGAATGATTATCTTGTTCCCCTGTTATTTCAAAAGTGTAATTTGGGGATAATTTACGATACAATAATAATTCAAATTGAATTTATACGGTATCTAAACCCCATCCAGGACCAATTTTCATCGGCTAAGACGACTTGTCTTGCAGACTGCTTACATCAGACCACTCTGCGTCTTTCTGGGTGCTGTTTTGTGGGCGGATGGTATCTACAAACCATCCATAGTAAGTGAAAGTATGGAGAAAATTTACACTTTGATTGTTTTCAAGTATTGCTCTTAGTTGTTGTTGCAGTAGTTTATGTATAGGTCTGGAAATGGGTCTGCGTTATTGTAGGAAATAAGGGTGAACCTATTCACATGCAAGTCTTTTATTTTTTCCCCCCTCCTTTTTTTTTTTTACTACAAAGTAAAATGAAGTATGAAGTAATATTACATTATTACAGAACGATACAAAGTAGGTAAAAATGTAATACTCGGCTCAAATCCTTATCACCCTCATAATATATCTGGGTAATGTATCTCATCTCGCTTCTGCTTATTCTGCTCCCCTTTTAATCATAAGTTATTATACCCATCTTTTTCCTCCCTTTCTTCTTTCCGTCTCTCTTTTCTTTCCTTTCTCTCCCTCTCATCTATCTTTCTCTCTCTATCTTTATCACTCTCTCTTTTTCTTTATCTCTCTATTTCCATTTTCTTTATTTCTCTCCTTCATCGCTCTGTCCACCTCTCTTTCTCTTTCATTCCCTCTCTCCCTTTCTGCCCCCTTCTTTCTCTCTCTCTCTCTCTCTCTCTCTCACACACACACACACACACACACACACACACACACACACGCAACATACTCACACGCGCCTCTCTCTCTCTCTATCCATCTTTCTCCCCCTTCCCTCCCCCCCCCCCCCTCCCTCTCTCTCTCTCTCTCTCCCCTTCCAGATCGAAGCTGACTCAGCCTACGTCTACTTGAGCGCGATCAGTCTCGTGTCCTCCCTGGTCGCGGTCTACGGTCTCTCCGTCATCTACAACGCCACCCACACCCAACTCCAGCACTTCATGATCTCCGTCAAGTTCGCCACCATCAAGTGCGTGCTCATCATCACCAACGGGCAAAACCTCCTCATCGCCATCCTCATCGCCGTCGATGTTATCCCGTGTGTCGGACCTCTGGACTCGGCCGTCAGAGGAGAGCGTGAGTTGATTAACTTGTTTTACTGCATAGAAATAGTTTCGCGCAGTGGCGTAGCGTGAATCCAACCTTTGAGGGGGCACTGGTTTTACTTGGAAAATTCAGTGCGAATTTACAAGGCCACTGATTAGGGGGAGGGTGCTGGAAGGGGTCCTATTTTTTTTCTGGTCCTTTTCCCCTTTTCCCTTTAGTTTTCTCTCTTCTCTCCTTTTCTCCCCCTTTTTTTTATATTCCGCCATTTGATTTGGAGGCACATGCCCCCGTGCCCCCTGTAGCTACGCCACTGTTTTCGTGTTTATAGGACGACTATACCTCCTGTTAAGCTAGCCCGGAAAACTACCATGACAACCTCGTGGACAAATATTACCCACCCAAGATAATTAGAATCATTCATTAGATATCTGGTTGTAATTTCTGGGATTGTTGGTTGTAGGGGGTACTTTTCAAGCTGGTAAGTGGTAATTATCTTTAATGATCATTCCTCCGGGATAGGTAATATTGTGGGTGGTGACAATTTGGTGGATCAGGTGTATTCCATATCTCACCCCCTTTTAGACGCTCAGAATAAGAAATGTAATTATAAAATAAAACATTGCGCACTTTTACATTTTCTGAGGGAGTTCATAAGAAATAAAAACTAGTAAAGCTCATTTAAGATAATTATTAGCTGAAAAGTGCAAAAGTACCCCTTACACGATCACCGACTGAACTGGATTGAATTGAAGTGAATTCAATCTTCAACCACATAGACCATAAAATTCTACCGGACATTTTCTTTC
Source organism: Heliocidaris tuberculata (assembly GCA_025618425.1). Taxonomy (NCBI): domain Eukaryota; kingdom Metazoa; phylum Echinodermata; class Echinoidea; order Camarodonta; family Echinometridae; genus Heliocidaris; species Heliocidaris tuberculata. The sequence goes on from CM046837.1 coordinate 14,900,404, forward strand.
GAAATAATCGTCGTCGTTTTTACGAACTTACGAATCCGTGCGCGCTGCGCAGAAACGTGAATTGGCCGGAAACGCATTTATAGATTTAGGTGTATACTAGGCCTACTTGCATAATTGCATGTATCGATATTAAAAGAAAGCTAATGACTGTAATTTTGAAATGGTGTATATTATTATATATATCAATACGGAATAAGGAAGCACTGGCCATTCAAACACGATTCGACGGTTCGTAAAACCGTTTTCTCCAAAGCACGTATTTGTGCGCGAGCACGGATTCCTCAGTTCGTAAAAACGACGACGGAATATTCCATGCCTCCTTACCAAATTCTACTAATCTCTTTATCTCTCTTCCCACCTGCAGTCCTCTACAACATTTTAGTCGTCTTCGAGATGTTCTTGTTGACTTTCTCTTTCAAGCTCTACTACTGGAGGTGGATAGTCAAACACGAGTACGGCCACCAATTCGCAGCCACTGCCTCCGCCTCCGTGGGCGACTTGAAGGACCTAGGGGTCTTAGAGGAGAAGGCACCCATGAACGTCACGCATGAGCGCATCAACGATCTGCAAGAAAAGACGAGCACCAACGGGTCGTTGTCGAATATCTCGAAGTCGGGTTCTTTTAAGAGTGAGACAGTGGTATGATGACGTTGGGTCTTTCGTCTGGACTGTCGCGTACGGGATCGTTTCAACGATGGCTCGTCAAAATTGATGTCACTGAAGCAGACATGTTAATCTTTGCTTGTCAGAATTTCGTCGAGTACACGTAGCTATTATAGGCACCCTCAGAATCAGAGAAAATGTGTCCCCCTCCGTTTAAGAGCGATTTCAGCCCGTGGAAGCAGATGATCGCTCGTTATTCTGTAGTTTACGAGCATGCGCAGATTGCGACTATTGAAAAAAGTGGAAATCCACAAAAATATTTCAATACTGTACAGATATTGTCCTTTCTCTATAGCTATATAGCTTGCAATTATTGAAAGATATGCATTGAACACATTATCACAGAGAATCATTATGATAATAAAGTCATTTCAATGACATGCAGCAATAGCATTCAAAGTTTTAACACATAACATCTCTCTAACATTCATTTTCTCCTATGGAACTACATGTACATTCATATCAGTGATTGATCATTTTTTATGTGTTTGAAATGATAATGTAAAGATTTCTGCTGTAGTAACAACATTTGTAAAATTTGAAATGATTCCTCTTATCGTAATTTGTCTTATGTTCACACACACACACACACACACGCGCGCACACGCACACACACACAAAAAAAATTGTGATCATTATCACGCAATTGCAGTGAAACATATTTAAAGAAGTAATTTCATTCACTGCCGATGATTAACAGATTGCCACATTTTCTTTTTCTAAATAGGCCTACATTATGCTGTCTGTATGCCGTAAATGCTGCAAAATTTTAATTGTAACTATTGTTATTTATATTCAGAAGTTTTTAAAGTACGACCATAGGCCTACTACGCTTATTTGGACTTCCATTGCTCATATTTTCTTTTTACGTTACATGCTTTTATAATTATGATGTTAACGGCCTAGAAATCCACTATATTGGCTACAAAGATGCAAAGTCTGTCAGAAAAAATGATCAGTATACATGCTTTATCTATTGATGATCCTCTCATGCCAATGTTGTACATAAATCGTTGTATGTATTGATAATGTTCATAGAATCTGAATAAATGATTTTTACATCTGCTTGTAGAAATGCGTTTAAACTGTCTTATGTAAAAGTTTGTATTGTGATGATGGGGGCGAGGGCAAATATGTCGACAGGTTTGCCCAAATATTTTCAGCAAGAAAAAAAAAGATGAATAATCATGATGATTACAGTGATAACGATGATGATAATGATGATAATGATGATATGATGATATGATGATGATAATGCTCATGATGATGATGATGATAATAATAATAATAATAATTAAATAATAATAATAATAATAATAATAACAATAATAATAATAATAATAATAAAAACAATAATAACAATAATAATAATAATGATTTAAAACAAATATTCCGCAGCATTTTAGGTTCACTAACAGGGATAAAAAAAAACCCAGAAATATAATAATATATAATATAGATCTCAAAATCAAATTTGCTGAACAAGGATTACAAAATTTCCATCAAGCCAACCGACAGGGAGTGTCGACCCTCATATTCTGAAATTTTCTGACAGACTGGGCCCGAGGAATCAATCCTTAAACAGATCAGTCCTTCATAATTGCCTCATTCCTTTGACATATCAGTTCACATGTCCTACCCCATACAAGGAAAGCGAGAGAGAGAGAGGGGGGGGGGGGTGACCTAAGATGCCCATGCAGACTCATATGATTCCCCATCGAGTACTGCTCATTTTTTAAGACAGAGAGAGAGAGAGAGAGAGAGAGAGATAGAGAGAGAGAGAGAGGGAGAGAGAAGGGGGTTTGACATAGGAGATAGGGAGGAGATGAATTTTTAATAAATGAATAGTCTGTATTTATTGTGGGATGCGGGAGAGAAGAGAGTGCACAACGCGGATAATGGGAGAGAGAGAGAGAGAGAGAGAGAGAGTGAGAGAGATGAGGGAGAAGATTGAGTAGGAAAAGGAGGAGAAGCGAAAGAAAAAAAATTAGAAGGAGGAGGACCCGAGGAGGAGGATGTGTTCGAATAGGGGTTCGTAGAAAGGATCGAAGAAAAAGAAAAGGAGGAAGAAGCAGAAAAAAGAAGAAGCAGAAGAAGAAGAAGAAGAAGAAGAAGAAGAAGAAGGAGGAGGAGGAGAGGAGGAGGAGGAGAGGAGGAGGAGGAGGAGGAGGAGGCCCACTTTCTGTCGATACGTTGTTTTTATTTGTTTTTATTTGGCAATTAGTCAAAACTGACTATTTTTGCCACAACTATTATCCAAAAATTCTAACAATTTTTTTCTCTCTCTCTTTGAAAAGGTTCAATCACTACGATGTATTTTTTTTCCAAACTATAGTTACGAAAGTAAGAAAATTAAGGAAACCATATAACTCGTTCCAAAACCATTAAAAAATCATATTTACAATTGACTGATAACAACATCTTCCTGCAAATAACCACATTCACATGGCATTATCACACATTTGAACGGATTTGATTTTAAAAAAATTGCAAGAAGTCAGTAAATTATATACTTTATAATTTACCGAGGTATATTACTGGCCTTCCCGAAGCGATACTTCTTCTTCTTTATTTGTTTTTGTTTGGCAATCAGTCATAATTGACTATTTTTGCCACACACTATACATAATTATGTAGACCTACTTAACATTTTTTTTTTTTTGAATATCGGTATTCTTTAAACGAGAGAAAAAACAAAACAAAACAAAACAAAACCAAAAAAACAAAACAAAACAAAACAAAAAAAAAACAAAAAAAAACAATAACAAAAACAAAAAACAAAAAAAAAAACAAAAAAAAAAAAATATATATATATATATATATAACCATATGCACACACCCACACAAACACATACAGTCAAAATGTATAACATTTCATCTTTAGACTAGTTTACATGATCCTTTTTTTTTGTTGTTGTTTCAATGCAAGAGCTAGAGAGAGGGGAAATTATGAAAAAGAGAATGAAGCCAAACACTCCAAATGATACACAAATAAATTTTAAACAAAAAGTTAACTTGGACTGAAAAGAAACAGACAAAGCAAGAAGAGCTCCCTCCCACACCCGTACCGCAGTGCGGGGGTACGGCTGTCCCGTTGATGGGACACATGGGGACACATGGACCCACCAACATCTGTGAAGTCTCGATCTTTCCCGGAGACAGCCGCCTTTAACCTACCTACGGGGGGAAAACAGGGGCCCTTGCAGAAGGGAGCCCCTCCTCCTCCTATCATGCCTCCTGGTCAGTCATCTAAGTGTACTTAACAATAGTGTACATAGAATTTGTTTAAAATTGTTTATAGGCGAAAAAAAAAAATACATATACAGATATACATTTGCATATACATGATTACATATATAGATATATAAACCCACACATTATACATACATACACATGCATGTACAATTAAATAAATTTGGAATATTTTCCCCCATTTCCGTATAAGCTTCTCTCTTTCATTCTCTCCTCTCCCTTCTCCAGAAACGAGTGCTGTTTAATTTTTTTTCCCCCAACAATGTGTATCATGATATGCATACATTGTGTAGAGATACTGCATTTTTAAAAGTCATACATTTAGATTAGTTCAGTTTTACGTCATTGGCCTATGTTATTTTTTAGAGAGTAATGCATAGCGATCGGTTAAGTGAAGGTTATAGTTGCAAGATATTGTGGGCTGTTAGAAATCAAATGGAAGATGTAACTTAAATTAGTTATTCCTACTTTCTTTTTTTTGTATGAATTTTTCAGCTTCCATTCAAAAGCTAATGTAACTTCTTAAATTACTTTCCCCCTAAATTGTAACAAGACATTAACATAGGCAATTACAATAATAATACGATTGCATGTCGTTTTCTGCGCTTATCTACAGGCCTATTGTGCCATAAATAACATGATTTTTTTTCTTTTGTTTGACTATAGCATGAGTATCACATATGAAAATACAGCCTATAGGCATTTATAAATAGGGATATAATTTGTCTGTGTTGTCACAAAAGTCTCAGCTCCTCGAATATCTGAGTTACTGGTGAACTAGAAGGGGTGCATGGACCAATCTCTGTTGGCCTCTTATACCTTGCCACCCACAACTAATCAACAGCCGCGAAGGAGACTCTCTCCAACCGTTGACCAATAAAAGATAACCATTTACTGGCCCCAGTATCCGATTTACTGTGAAACTATATATGTGAAGTATTTAATGTCTCTCAGTTCAGGTATATATCCTTTATTTAACTTCATCTCGTTATTAAAAAAAAAAGGGGGGGGGGCCATGGCTATATTATCGTTTTGTAACAACTCATGCTAATTAAAGATATGCAAAACCCAATTTTATTTGAAGCCTCCTGGGAAAATACATCTTATTGAATTTATACACTCTCTATTATGCTTTCAAATTAAAAATTTATACCAAAGAGTTTGTCCTCTCTATCATAACTATCATTAGTCTAGATTCTATCCGTTTTTTATATTTGGTTTATTCCCTAACGCTGCTCTTTCTCTACACGCATATCCATGCACACAGAGCGCGACTCTTCACAAATCGCGCGATCCCCACAATTTCACCCGTCGAAAAAAAACGTCTAGAAGCTTTTGCCATGATGCGGGGTCAAAAGTTCACACTAATATATTCTGACGTTATGCCTGGTCGCACGCTGTAATGAATATGCATAAGTAAGATCGTCGATTCAGTGTGTGTGTGTGTGTGTGTGCAAGGAGTTATCACAGAACTTTGATTTGATAACTCTTTGGTGTGTGTGTTGGTGAACTTGCTGTAGTATCTGCACTGATTCCAAAAATGACCCTACTCATGTCACGGTTATCACTCTGCCTTTGGACAGGCAGCGGAAAAGCTTTGACCACTTATTGACCAAAAATAACCATTTTGGTTACTCATTGTTTTATTGAATCAGAGCAAAGAAGGATTTGGTAGGCCCCAAAAATAACAATTTGTGTCCCTTTCCCCCCGAAATGTGATTTTATTTTTTTAATCAGCATCATTAAAGGGGTGGGTCTCGATATCCAAAATTGATGTGAAAATGTGTGTAGGTTCCAAAACAAAAAAAGTATTCATTGTACTTCAATCGTTTTGACCATTTCGATTATTATGCCCACTTTGATCCACTATGACTACATGATTGTATTTGCAAATTTCTATGAGAAACTAAAAATTAGTGAGCAGCAACGGACTTCCTCTCCAAAAGAACAATTTTGGTGGGGAAGATTATTTTGACAAACTTAATTACCCAGAAGTATCTAAGTATACTTTTGCTCTGATTCCAAGAATGTCAGTCGAATAGGCCTTACTCAGGACATTCTGGTCGTTATGGTCACTTTTTGACTCGGAATAACCATTACACCACTCCTTCTATATATGTCCGAAATCAATTATTGGATGTATCTATTCCGTTCTGAAAATGTCGGTAATATGACCATTTTGCTTATTTTCTGTTAGAAACTTTGAAATTATACTGAGCAGGAAGGTTTCCGTTTGGCTTCCTAACCGTGAAAAACAAACTGTAATGGGAAACGGTTTGAAAAGCTCATCGTATGCAAAATGATTTACCTCCTATTAATTCTATTACCTCAAAAAGTGATATGATTCCTGAATAATCATTTCATTGGTTGCATTTCAATCGATTTAAATGTTTTGGCTATTTCGACTGATTTTGCTACATTTATCCAAAGTGACCTTTAGCATAATACGCTGGAAATTAGGGAGCAACAAAGTTTGCGAGGGGCTTTATTTTTGGCATAATCAGAATTTTGATGCCACGAAGAATATTATGCGCTGATTTCAAAATGTCAGTCATGATATACCGACGTATAAAATAATGATATTTTGGTCATTTTGCGTGTCTTTTTATCAGCCAAAAACTGACCAAAGTTGCCTTGTCCACTTATACATGTAATATTCAGAATCATTAGAACGGCATCATGTTCTGAAACCCTGGTTTTACGTAAAAAATTATGTTTTGATTCCAGAAATATCAATCTCACTGAACGTGTAATGAAAACTTTTTGACCATTTCGGTCATTCTTCTTAAAAATGCAACCTTGAAAAATACCTTAGAGAGATAGATAGATACCGGATCCGCTGAACTAATAGTATAGAGGTAGATTAAAATTTGTTCCCTTTTATAAAATTATGCTCATTGCTATACTGTTATTACGGTATTGTAAATCATTTCTGATAAAATTAAATATGTAATTGAATATTTACTATAAAGTGTTACACCAATACATTAAGCTAAACTTTAAATTCTCGATTATTAATTTGTAAGTGCCAACACAATTACTATATACCTTTGTCTTCCTGTTGGCTCTCTCCACATGCAAGATTCCTATATTCCATTCTGTTTTGACCTAAAGTGACTTGAATTCAGAACAGGCAGCGTTGTTGATCATATTAAAATCATTATGGTTATTTCGGTCAAGTAGCCACCTGGATATATTTTAGCAATGACAATTTTCAATTAAGAAATTACTCATTAATTATGTCGGATATCAGTTCGGCAACATATGAGTCGTAAATACTGGTAAATATAGAGATAGGGATGGGACTGCATTTAGATTATATTATAAGCATGATCAGTTAAGAGTGAGCATTTTGTCCGTCCGTGACACAAAATATATTTTATTATAAAATTAATTGAAAGACTATCGCTACCATGAAATACATCAAAAGTTACTAGAAATTTGGTTCTTCAAAGGGTTCCAACGTACCAGAGTTCTTGGACCAAACTATTTTAAGCAGGGGTGTTGTCAAAAAATGACACTTTTAGCAAAATTTCCATCTGTGATGCAAATTTTTCACATCTCTTATGAAATCTAAAGATTGTTTTGAAATTCAAAATGTCTGATAGGGAAGCCAATTTATCTGACTAACATTTGCAAGTAAAAGTATAAGACAAGATCATATGTTGTTCTGATATTGATAGAAAAAGAATAATGAGAAGTCAACACAAAATATCTATCTCCCACTCTAAGAAATGGAGCATTTCATTCATTCTCATTTAAATAAGTAACCATGACAACCATGTTTTATCATTTTTCAGTACACCCAGTTATACTCTTCAAAATAAATCATAAAGCAATCCATCACAGCTAATCACTTATTTTTACAAGCCTCCCAAATTGGAAAATTTTGAAATGTCCGTCCGTGACGCGAACTGATCACACTCTTATGTCGTTTTCCCAAGCTTCATAATTCCGAAGTGTCGTTACTTTGAAGGTTCGTAATTCCATATACAATTTAAAAACTGAAGTGTTAAATCACCATTTAAAAGTGCCGAGGAGTGACCACTTTTTTCAAAATTCGTGTTTTGAAGTGACTTCGGAACCTCAGGAATTATGAACCTTCTGAAAATACATGTACGAGTGCGCGTCCCTTTAGATAAGCTCAAACGAACAACACTGTGAATTTTCATGTTATTGCGATTCAAGAATAGTTTTGTTTTGACATTCATATATGTTGTCAAATGTATACATTGGTGCACTCAGTGCCGTGAAATTAAGAGGCAAGGGATTTCTGTCCGTTCCCTTAGTTTGAGATTCATGCCTTCCGTGCCCTTGCCTTCATGGGAAGGGAAAAATATTAATCCTTTTTCAGGTACACGAGCCTCCTCCTCCCCCCTCCCCCCCCCCCCCCCCCCCCACCCACTTGTTACCTCCCTCTTTGTCCCGACTGGGTATGGGATGACCCTGTAATAATTATGCGCCACTTTGCATAATATAGAAACATGCCAATGAGGATTGGCGGATGGAATCGGGAGTCATGGCGGAGATTACAAGTCCAAGTTAATTTTTGCGTTTATCTGCCTGGGATTATTAAAAATTTTAATCTTCTTTTTTTTAGTGGAGGAGGGAATCTCATAAAAAAATCCAAACATTAAAAACTATGTTGGTTTATTCAACGGTCAAAATACTACCAAACCGAGTCTAGCAGGATCAAAAAGGTGTGATCCGAACATACAGCTCTGTTTATTATTCCACATATTGAATGAAATAAGAACAAAAGAGACAAGCATAGCAATACAAATTATAAAACAGAACGAAGAAATAGAAATTGATATGTGGTATGGGGGTGGTAACAGAGGCTAATTTACCTATCGAAGGTCAATCCCCAACTTGAACCTTGAAATATAGGCAAGTTAAATATTGTTATAAACAGTTCAATACAAGATCTAATACTATACTATAGCAGTATTAGATCTTGTATTATTGAACTGTTTATAACAAATATTGCTTCTGATATATGTTTAAAATGATGAAAAGCTCCAACAGAACACTGTTTTAAACATTAGAAACCTTCTTTAAAATATTGCAACATAATTATTATCTGTCTATAATGTCAAGTACATGTAGTCATTTTCTACCATAAGACAATGACCAAAATAATTATATGCTATAGGGACAAGGCCACATTTTCTTGCCTTTTCAAAAAATGATAAAAAATGATGGTCATATGGTCAAAATACCCTTGATGGTCGAAATGGTCAACAATGCTGAAATAATATCCAGTAAACGTTATTATGTCTTAATTAACATGACATCTCCATAAAGAACTGGAATAACGTGAAATGGCCAATCGTCACTAAAATGTCGTTTGTTGGTTCAATGAATCAGCACAGCAAAAGCCGCCTTGTCTGCGTGCGAAGCCCTGCCTGCCTTTGTTGAGCTCTGCATGGCCTGCCCGCACCGTGCCCGCAATGCCCCGATGAAACACCACTGAAAAACTGAATATTACGTAATCACTCATGAATGATGCATATTCTTCGTCCAATCAGCGCAGATCGAGCGGGTCTATTCTCCCCGAAAAATTTCGGGAACGGTCGTTAAACTGGCAAATGCGACTGGACTGTTTGCGAGGGTCGATTTGGAAGGGCTATATCAGTTTTAGCGTTGGGGGTGTATTATTTTCTCAACGGATCGCGTTCGTGCGCGAACAGTCCAGGCAGTGGACTAAACTATCATAAGAAAGAGCGAGTGAGAGAGGGGGGAAATGATAAACACTAACCAGCCTTTACAATTTCTCGTATAAGCCTTTTTGTCTCTTTAGTTTTGACTCAATGCAATAGAGACAATTCTTTAAATTATGTTCTCATTTCATTTTCAACTTTTCTCGCGTTTGTCTATAAAATGTACATAAATACTTCTTTTTCTTAGAAATACACCCGAAAGAGAGTTTATTAGCTGATTAGACATAATAGTTAAACGCTTGACTGTTAAATTTATTTTGAAAATACAAACATTGTCATATACGAGACTAGTTTTCAGTGCCATGTGTGTGTATATATATCATTCTCGGTACGGGTGTACGTGTACGTACATGCATGATGCAATCGACTGGCAAGCAAACTGCAGTGCAGCGAAGCTGAACGAGAACCCTGCGCTTCGGAAAGGCCCATAATATACCTCGGTAAAGTATATATTTACTGACTCCTTGCAATTTTTAAAAATCAAATCCTTTCAAATGTGTGATAATGCCATGTGAATGTGGTTGTTTGCAGGAAGATGTTGTTTTCAGTCAATTGTTAATATGATTTTTTTTTTCACGTTCCCGAATAAGTCTGTATGAAAACGTGATAATGAATGGATGGGACTGTATTGAACTTGAAGTGACCCGCCCAGTCGAAAAATATGTATAACTATAACTAAGTTAAACTTAAAGGGCCAGTGTAATGAGAACTCACGGGGAAATGAAATCGTGCGGAATTTGCGAAAGGCTCGTTTACTTGTACACATAGCACGCCCGTTGTGCGAGGCCGTCGGACTAATGCCATAAATGATCGGACGGCACGAAGTTGACCGAAGTGGAGCTAGGCGAATACTTCGGGTTTAACCAGTCCCAGGCCCTTAGTCTTGTAACTGGTCGGAACCTCGTTCACCCAAACAAGTTTAGTGTAATGCTGAAATATTTCCAAATACAAAACACGGTTTACTTCTGGTTGATTAGTCTAGCCATCGCTTCTGCACTTCCCTGCCGCGACACGTTGTCGCCACGATTACGTAACTACCCCAGGCTCTCTACCAGAGAGCTGGCTCTGTAATTACTTTTCCATATGTTTGATTAATTTCCCATCGCACGAAATTTAAAACACATGCCAATCTTCACCGAACTATCTCAGAGGTGATCCAACATGAATCACATGTTTTAGCACGTGTGATGGAAGTCCTTGTATCGAAAGTGACACGAAGCTCCGAGTATATTTTCCTCTCTCATCGGAAATCGCCCATGCAGGCCCGCCAAAGTATCCCTTTAAGCTGAGCTGTTGCTGAAGTAGGCACTAATAAGTAAAAAGGACCGGCTGGCTAGAATCGGAGTGACAGAAAATGAGCAAGAAATTAAATTAATGATATTGATATCTTTGCTGAAAATATGAATGATTGAGAACAGCTTATGTACAATGATGTACCAACCAGGCAACCACCTGAAAAAAGAATTTGTAATCGTATACTGCTAGGAAGTATAAAATTAACCTCAAAGAACTTTATCTGAAATTCTATATTGGTCAACAGTTTAGGAGTATGAAGGAAATAAAGGATACCAGGAAGGTGCTCGCGCGGAACTGAACCTCCGAGTTGGGTTCTGCGCGAGCCCTTGGTGAGCGTGTACGGGTGCGTTGAGTAGTCCACTCACGAGTCGCTTTTATGCTTATCGAGAGTATAATTAAACTTGTAATATCTCTTTATAGAAGTGATATTCGAAGCCCATATTTGGAATATAGTAGAATGACATGGAACCTCTAAAGTAAAATATTTTTGGGTGATTGGTACCCTTCAATTGTGAAATTCGAAGAGGAACCGCCATTGGCGCTCGTTCAGCAATCACTTTCTGTTTCAGCCCCAAACATAGCTCTTGATGCAAGTCTTTTCCTCATTATCATGGCTGAGGAAACACCATTCACTCTGCACAGAAGCGCTTCATTGCGTTACAGCATTGGTTTCCTCATTCCCCGTTCATAGACTCTGCACTTCATTTTTGCACGCTAACGAACGAGTGGTTTCCTCAACCACGATATAGCCGTCTTTTCTTGTTAATGATAACAAATTGTGAATACTGAATATACATGTACTGCTTTCTGTTTAAATAAATTTTTTTTTCAAGTATAGGTATTCATTTTGAGTGTATAGAATTATAACTATAAACTATATTCCTTTTTCCCACAGACCTAACTGAAGAGCAAGATTACTGTCAATTTTATTAAAACTGATCTTATCGTCTGGTGTGTGAAACAAGGAATTACACAACAAGATGGCTACAGTTGAGGAGAAGATGGATCTGATCACCAGAAATCTGCAGGTAAAACTTTATTTTCTTATTAGACTGTAAAAAGAAAATTATGGAAAAATAGCAACCCATTTTAGTTGATAAAACCCCTATTTGATGAGAACTATTTAAAATAGAAACTCATTTAATAGGGACTAGTTCAGACCAACCTGAACTTTGCTACATTGTTCAGCAATTAAAAAAAACTATCAATTGAAAAAAAAAGATTTGTAGAGGTCTGTACAGAGTGAGTATCAACTTTGGAAATTGTCAAAAATTAAGGCAATGAAGAATGGCTTAAAACATTTATTGGTCATCATGAAAATTTTTAGGCTCATTTTGTCCTGAGACCCTGCATCAAGATTTTGATATAATTTGTCAAAGGAAATCTTAAAAAACACAAAATTTCACAGTTTTTATGCTTTTTCTACCATTGCAGGAAGTCCTAGGCAGAGATAAGTTGGAGTCTCTTTTGAAGGAAGGGAAAGATATAGCTGTCTACTGGGGCACAGCCACCACAGGAAAGCCTCACATCGCTTACTTCGTACCTATGAGCAAGCTAGCTGATCTTCTGAGAGCGGGATGTCAGGTAATGTTTGTTCCCTTTACTAACTCCTAAACTTATTCAAACCTACTGTCATATGACTCTCTGAAATTCAAGAAACCCCTGTATTTCCTGCAGTATTTCAGAAAAGTATTGGATCTTGTATGATGATACTAGAGTAAAGGCTCTGGTGTGCGGCCGCTTAAAGGGAATTTGCTGATTTATCAATCAAAGACTCGCACATAATTCAATACAATAAATTCATAGTCCAAATACTTGCTTACTAAAGTAAATAGAAGGCAAAATTAAAATTATTGACCAATAACGTGGTCAGTAGTGTCCATTTTTCAAAACGGTGCTAGGGGTCCTGTGTGGCCGCCTCTACCCCTGTGAGCAGCCGCCCATGATATGTCGGGCATTCAGCATCATATTTGTGACTAAGTGAAAGAAAATTAATATCACATTTCATACATTACATTCCAATACTTTATAAAAATTAATAATATTCTGTTGAAACCCATAAAATCTGTCAAACATGATGATCTATCAAACGCCATGACCAAAAAATGAAAGCAGACTACAATTTCCTACAAAAACCTGCATTTTGTACACGTTTTACACAGGGTGGCTGCTCACCAGACCCACTCAGAAAAATGGCACTGGTGAGCGGCCACCCCCATGCAGCTTTCCCTGTGGTAGTGTAAATAAAAATTTCTGAAGCAAAACATGGACCATCAACTTCATTCTCTTAAATAAACATCAAATTACACATCAAATTGAACAAATAAAGTTTAAGTATTGGTTTAAGTATGTCATAGTCTCTTAACTTAAAAGTTAAGAAACTGCAATTTTTTTGTCGATGACTGGTGGCGTACATTTCTCATGATGTTGAGCGAGATTCAGGATACTTACTGCTTTGGCTGAGTATGTTTTTTGGTGCAATAGAACCTACCTGAGACTGTCCAGGGTAATTTTTGAAGGGATATCAAATTTTTTTTTTTTTTCATTTTTTATTCACCGCCGGCTGCTCACAGGGGACCGGCCGCCCACAGGAGCACATACTCTATGCTTAATTTGTCTTTGAAAATTCCAGTTTGATTCTGTATTGAAAATAGAGTTTTTCTGTGGAATGAACAAAAGAAAATTCTTTAAATATGATAAAAGGTACTATTGTACTTTTGAAAATATCAGAATTTAGTCCAAAAAGTGGTGGGAAGCAATATTATATCTCTGGGGACATTATAAGAAATTTCTTGAAGTTACCCCTCAAATTATGATGATATCATATTTTAGGGTTATGTACCTTGATATGAACACAGATCTTGTTATTCTTATTGAAAATTAATTTCAAGTTTCCCATATTAACTGCTGATAATTTTTCATGAAACTTTCAGAAATATTTTTTCTCAGATTCTAAGCCAAATTACTATGCAATTTAAATACTTTCATGTCCATTTAGAGTGCGCTATATTACAGATTTTTTTTCAATTCAGTACATGTAAATTGCTAAGGAGCACATAATCCATAATGACTGGTAAATAACTCAAAATGCAATCTTTATTTAAGTACAATGTTAGCACTAAAGGATGCCCAAAATAGGAAAATGATTATTACCAAACTGTTAATGATATTTGCAGTATTGTTACATGATCAATAATGATTTGAATAGTCAAACTGGAAATAGAAGAAAGATTAAAAACTAACTGATTGTCATGTTTATTCCTCCACATTTTAAAAATTGTAGGTGACAATCCTCCTTGCTGACCTCCATGGTTACCTAGACAACATGAAAGCTCCTTGGGACCTGCTTGAGCTCAGGACCAAATACTATGAGAATATCATCAAGGCCATGCTTGAATCCATCAATGTACCGATTGAGAAGCTTAGGTTTGTGAGGGGAACAGACTACCAGCTTAGCAAGTAAGTAGACTTGGGATACAGTGACAGTGAAACCTGGGGAGCGTTTCATCAAGCGTTTTGTCAGTGATTTTTACTGACAAATTTGCTCTCAGCCAATCCGATGCAAGGATTTCAGTAGCTTATAACAGTTGTCGGTAAAAATCACTGACAAAACGCTTGATGAAACACTCCCCTGTATATAAGGACTACTAAAGAGGTACAAGAGAAGGAGTCTTTACAGGCAGGTGGTCTTTATATACAGATTCCTAAAGGACAGGTTTCAATGAGAAACATTGGTCAAGGGAAACAAAAATTAATATCGTCTTCTATGTAGGTGGTTGTTGAATCAGGTTTGACAGTATTATATAAATCAGGATGTCACATTTCCATGTTTTCAAGGTTGCTGCTTCTAACAAATTTTGTACGTGCACAAGCGGCCATAACCTAATGGTCATACTTGCAGGGGCAGGGACATCAACCATGATGAGGATGGGGGATGGGGGGGGGGGGGCAAGCACATTATTCAAAACTTATAATTATGGATGTGCAGTAAACACTGTGATTATGGGGAGTGCTGCCTCCATTTGATGAGAAGTGTCCAACTTCAGTCTTGCTATTCAGCTACACAGTAAACCTGATGGGATGGAGATCAAAAGGATGGAGAAGGAGAAACATCTAGCAATATGCCTCCCAAATTTTCAGGAAGAACAAAGAATTGGAAGTCAAGGCAAAGGAGGGCAAAGGTAGGAGAGGGTCGAAGAAAAAGTAAGACCCAGACCCTGTACACCAGTGTTTGGTCACATTCTAACTTTCTTTCACGACAAAACATCACATTTATTAAAACTTGTATCATCCTTTCCAATCTCTTTATCAGGGAGTACACTCTGGATGTCTACAGACTCTCCTCTGTGGTCACCGAACACGATGCCAAGAAGGCTGGGGCCGAAGTTGTCAAGCAGGTGGACCATCCTCTCCTCAGTGGTCTGCTCTACCCAGGCCTTCAGGCTCTTGATGAGGAGTACCTCAAGTGTGATGCACAGTTTGGAGGCGTCGATCAGAGAAAGATCTTCACCTTTGCTGAGAAGGTAAATGAACAGTATATTATATTTATTATGAGCAACTTGTAGCTGTGTAGCAGATATTTTAGACATCAATTTGTATAAATTTTCATAGAAGTTTCATTTTAATCTCTCAATTCCAGCAGTTCGAGGGCACTTCATGAATATTTTAGGGGTCAATTTGGTGTCAGATATGACTTTTCAGATATGAACCCTCCAACTCATCATAAGAGAAATAAACTTCCTGACATCACAACACTGATGATCCTTTTTGATTATTATTTCATTAGACTGTTCGGCAGTAAACAGTCTGAGGATGAACTGCTTTTTCCTATGTGAATACAAATCTTCTACACATCTGGGTGAATGTCAGTCTTGTTTTCACAAGCAGTTGAAATCTGCCCGACAATATCAGTAGAATTAGGTTAGTGTCTTTTATGTTACTGAGTGAATATTGAAAATTGGTGTATTCCTCTCTTTATCTTTGACAGTACATGCCTCAACTTGGCTACGCAAAGAGAATACATCTCATGAACCCAATGGGTAAGTTTATTGATACACAAGTTTTGTTTGTTCTTTAATAAAAGAAGAGACGTTTTCACATAATGATAAAGAAAATTCTTAACCCTTTGCCTACGGGAACCGGGTTGTCCCTGTATTAAGCCTATGTGAATTAGAGAATTCAGTAGTCAACGAGTTAACATGATAATGTCAACTTGAATTTTGGCATTATGCTCCCCTCTCAGATGTTTTAGTGGCTTTTTTTTGTTGGCTTCTTCGATGGTAGGTTTTAGAAGCTCTACGATGACTTTTGGGCTTCCAGCAAAGACGTTGGCATCTTTCTTTGGGCTTGCTCCTTAGAAAAGAAGATTCATTTTTCTGTGATGGATTTCTTGGAGAATCAATTTCTCTTCTAATTCTTCCTTCCACCAGTTATCGACATTCCACCATAACAGTCTTGATTGTTGCTGTTCTACAGTGGTTACTCTTTCTGAATGTTGTGTACAGTGGATTCTATCTTGAATACAACTGGTTTAGTTGCTGGCATGTTTGGTTTTGAAGCTGGCTATGTCGCTGACCACTTGTTCTAATTTGTGCTTTATTTTGCTTCTAATACTTACACTGATTTCTGGCACTCTGCTGTAACATTCAGGGGCTTTGATGTTTCCACAATGGGTACTCTTTCAGAAGTGTCATGTTTAGGTGCTGCCAATTTTGCTTTGAAGCTAGCTGTGTCATTGATTACTATCTATTTTTTGATTTATTTCTTCATTTGATTGAGCAACAGCTGATTTATTACCTGCGATATTGCTGGGATGATGGTCGTCATCCATGTCATATCGCTATAAACATTGTCCATATCACATGTTAGGCTTGGACGTGCCTAAGCTCCTTTTACTGCTACACTCTGTGTTGGGTTTCCAGGCTATTTACTATGGGTTTGCAATGTGGCAGTTGGCCTTGGCACTTTCAGGAGCTGGTTCAGGTTTCTAACCTGATTGCTTTGTTGTGCCTTGTGGGGTGAGCCCAATGTTGAAGGGGGTATTGTCTGGTGTTTGTTTGTTTGATATCCTCTTCTTTGAAGGTCTTTTTTTAGGCTGAAGTTTTAGTTAATCATGCTATTGAGAGTTGTCTTATTTTCTTATGTTTTTAATTCTGCTTTGATGTGTGTTGTATTCTTACAGTGCCTGGTTTGACAGGAACAAAGATGAGTTCATCAGAAGAGGTACGGAGGTTGATCAATCTTTTTCTTTTAGTGGACGCAATTAATTCTTGATTTATGCTTCCTTGATTATAATTTTTGTATGTGCAGATATAATGGATAATAGATCCCTGCAGTTTTGCACTGGCGTAAATCACATACATTATATTTTGATGGGGGGGGGGGGGGGGCGGGTGTCTGTTCATCACCCTCCTACGAACAGTGTCGTGTTGATTTCCACCAATGTGTTTTTGCGAGAATATGGATAATCTGTAACGTAGATGAGTGATTTATTACAATCATACTGAAATCTTGGAATTTTCAACATGATGGTGACATATAAACATGAATTAAGGTTTTTAAAGAATCCTCAACATATCCTCATTTATTCAAATTCAGAATGGATCAAGTACTTCAAATTTCTTCCATTAACCCATACGATGCCAGAACCTTGTGTACTGATCTGCGTAGCGGTGCCGCGTTCTCGCATGCCACAACCTTGTATAATAGCCTCTGCAGCGCTGCGACATACACGTTTAGTCGCATTGGTTGTTCGTGCTTGAGCACCCCTGGGCCCTGTTGCAGAAAACTTACCATTAATGGTAACTCTGCTATCAATGGTAACTACCATGGTAACATCACTCAAATGCCAATCAAAATCAAGATTTCCATGGGAGTTTCCATTGATGCAAAAGTTAGCGTTAATGGTAAGTTCTATGCAACGGGGCCCAGAACTAAACCCGGCACAGGGGGGGATCAGTGGCTGGCACAATAGGGATTTGCACTGTGGCACTGGGTTTGGTAGATGGGGGCAGATTAACGGTTAATGATTATCCAAAGATTATGGTTACTATTGGAATGATTTGAAATCCATTTCCACAATTTTGTGTCATAGTTTTATTTCTCATTGATATATTTCACACAGGATTCAAAGATAGACTTACTAGATGATGCTGCAGCTGTGAAGAGGAAAATCAAGAAGGCGTTCTGTGAGCCAGGCAACATAGAAAACAATGGAGTTCTATCCTTTGTCCAGTACGTGCTTTTGCCTAATCTAAAATCAGGTAGGATACTTTGATTGCTTTTAACATCCTGATGATTAAAGTGTACCAATCACCTGAAAAAATAATTTGTGTACAGCTAGAAAGTATAAAATCAACCTCAAAGAACTTTGTCTGGTATTCATAGGTCCACAGTAAATGGGTATGAAGGAAATAAAGGATAACATGAAAATGCTCGCAAGGAACCGAACTTCGAGTTTGGTTCCGCGCGAGCCTTTATTTTGGTGAGCGCGTACGGGTACATTGAGTAGTCTACTCACGAGTCGCTTATACGCTTATAGAGAGTGTAATTGAAATTGCAATATCTCTTTATAGAATTAATATTTGAAGCCCATATTTTGAATATAGTATGATGACATGAAACATACAGAGCAAAATTATTTTTAGTGATTGGTACCCTTTAAAACAAATTGATTGTTTGATTGATTGATTGTGTGTTTGATGAGTTCTTTTACATGACTGCTAAGAAAGCAAGTATATGCTTGTAGGTGAGCAATCAGAGGGACCTCCGACTTGTAGTCCTATCCAGAGGACTTGGTAGTGAGGCACTACAAAGGGGCACCAGCACATTAAGTTGGTTACAAACCCGGGACCTCCCCGTTACGAACCTGGGACCTCAAATATCAGACAATTTCCAAACTATACCTTGTTCTTGTAAAGGATATTTTCTTTCATGTGGAAGCATACTTATTTTGTTATCTTGTTATTTTTTCTCTGCCTCATAAAACTCACCCTCAGTAAATGAAATCATGCTCATTATTAATCATGAAATGCATTTAATTCAATTTTCTTTTTAGACTTTGTGATCGAGAGAAAAGAAGAGTTTGGAGGAAATGCGAGCTTTTCTACCTTTGAAGCCTTGCAGGAGGCTTTTGGCAAAGGGGTAAGAGCTTTGAAATCCACATAACCTGTAGAGAGATAGTAGTAGTAATATTTATACTCACAAATTTTGCGTATGATGGAAGAATAACTTAAAAGAATATGTATGATATTTATTACAGAAATATATATTTTAAGGTTATGCAAGAAAGGCCATGACTAGAACAGTTTACTAATTCATTCCGCTTTTATGCGTGATTCTAAAACAGATGTTGCTCTTGAAAGCCCATGAATGTTTTGCTGGATACTTGCCTAACATAGCAACAACTGATATACTATTCACAGGATGTTCATCCAGGTGACCTGAAGGCTGCAGTGACGAGGGAACTCAACAAGATCATGGACCCCATCAGACAGAAGTTCTCTAGTCCAGAGCTCAAGAAGCTCACCTCACAAGCCTACCCTCCACCACCCAAGAAAAGTGAGTCTTGGAAATAGCAATTAACCTTTATTTCACAGAAGTTATTGTTGCTCTTATAACAACATTTTTATTAGATCTAAAATAGCCCTTCCAGTTTTTTACAAGCTTTATTATGAAGTTTTCTGTTTTTTTTATATTTTGTGAAAATTGTGGATTTATCCCTTTGTAAGCAGTAGAGATTATGAAAAATTATTTCTTTGGCACTTCTGCAAAAGATGACTACCTTTAACCTTTTACCTTTGTATTTTTCAGAGGGAGGAGCAGCACAGGGAGGAGGAGCAGCAGCAGCAGCCACTGAAGAGATCATTCCATCGAGACTAGACCTTAGAGTCGGCAAGATCATCTCGGCAGAAAAGGTAAGGTTTTCCGATTTGCAATTATTTTTTGCTTTGTTAATATTTTATTATGCCAAGGAAAGTACATCATACTGTACATGTAATATTAGGAAAAAACAGTTATGCAAATTAAATACATTTGAAATACCAGGGATACATTTAAAATACCAGGTCCATTCATTCATATTTGTGGTTATGTTTACAGGATGAAGAGGTTGACACTTGGCACTTCATAAATCTGAATCAGTGGACTACCTCTACCCACTTTTAGTTTGGGTTTAAACCAGCCAGGGCCCTGTTTCATAAAACTTGTTATCAATAAGTGCAATAGCTGCAAATTCGCTCTCAGCCAATCAGATTCATGCATTTCAGTAGCTTATAACAATTATTGTAACTTATTATTGATAACAAGTTTTATGAAACGGGGCCCTGGACTAAATTTATTCCCCTTTTATGAATACTGGCAATTAAGTTTTTTTCAAAAAATTGAATTGCCTAGACCGAGAATGTGAAGAGAGGCATATCTGTTTGTTCCTAGCATCCAGATGCAGACTCGCTCTACCTTGAGAAGATTGATGTAGGTGAAGAGCAGCCTCGAACAGTCATCAGCGGTCTGGCGGGTGTGGTCCCTCTGGAGGACCTTGCTGACCGTATGGTGGTCATGCTGTGTAATCTCAAACCACAGAAGATGAGGGGGATAGAGTCACAGGCCATGCTGATGTGTGCTTGCTTGTAAGTCATGGTTTCTTCCGAAAAAGATAAGGTAGCTTTATTTAATAGCAAAAGGTAGTGTTTCTAGAATGCAAAATGCATAATTAATGCATAGAGGAAAAACCATATAGCATCCTCAATTATGCTAAGTATTACCGAAACTGTCATTCAGATATATTAAATATCAAAAGCGATTGTGCCTTTCGCATTCTGGATGTATTTTGATGTGCCTCTACATTTCGCGAAGCTAATTTGCTGTGTTCTTTTTGCGTGTGTATTTATGCCATCATAACTTGAATTCTCTGTTCATATTTCACCCCCCCCCCCTCAGATTTTTAATTTTCTAATATCCTCTTTTCCTGTCCCTCTCACCTCAATCTCTATTTCCTTTCCATGTCTTCCATCTCTTATCCACCCTCCATCTCTACCCTCCTCCTCTCCCTGTCTTTTCTTCTCCACAGTAATTTTTTTCCTCTTTTCTCTTCCCCCATTTCCTATCACTCCTCCTCCTTCCCTCTTTTCTCTTATCTAGAGCAACCCTCCTCTTCCTTCTTCACTTTACTCTCACCCATATCCCTCTTTTTATCATTCTTCTCTCATGTATGTCCCAAATAAGAAATAATTTAGGAATGGATTTGTGTATTATCAAACAAAAGATATTTTCTGCACTAAATATCAAGAATTCTAACTTTGTCTTGCTACCAGGCTACCATACGGTTTGTTGATTTGATCGTCAAAATCATAGTTCATGACATTGATCTGAAAATTTTCATGTTTCTTTTGTTTTGAATCTCAGAGAGGATCCCAGGCGAGTCGAGCCACTCAGCCCACCCGAGGGCAGCGCCCCAGGCGATCGTGTCTTCTTTGAAGGCTACGAGAACAATACTCCCGATGAAGAACTCAAGCCTAAGAAGAAAGTCTTTGAAAAGCTTCAGGTAAATATATGCTTTGAATAAAGATAAGATTTGTATTCAAAGAGATATCAAGAAAATTGTAAAAAAATGAAGAAATGTATTGAAATGGTCTCTGTTTAATAAAGAGTTGTAATTGATTTGGATTGATTGCAAGTCCACCAATCAATCGCAAACATACAAACTGTGGAATATTACAATTTGCTCATGACATACACGACAGAGTTGCCAATTTGGACCATCACATGAGTGTGGATCCTGGTAATGAATTCTTATTTATTCTTTCTATCCATGATCAGGTTGACTTGAGGACATCAGATGATGGAACAGCTCAGTGGCAAGATAAACCTTTCCAGACCAAGCTTGGTTTCATCAAGGCGCCTACCCTCCAGAATGCTTCAATACGTTAATCATTTTTCATCTCTATTTACATTCTAATATTCTCATTATTATTTTTCTCAGTCTTGCAGATGTGTATAGATAAGGCATACTTATTATCATAGCCATATTGCTATTAAGGGGGGGGGGGGTCTGCTTCTCATTTGATAAGAAGTAGGCAATAAAAAATTGTTATAATTTCTTTTATACATATGTACAAGAGAGTTGGTTCAGAGTGAAAATACACATAACATATTTGCATCTACATGCATTTGGTCTAAAATGTATTATATGCAGTTGGCAAATATATTTTATGCAATTTGTGGGCTGTCGGCACCCCCGTCCCCCTGGAGAAAAATCCAGGCTATGCCTCTATGATTCGTGTTGTAAAAGCAGTTGCATGTGTTACAGATACCAGGAATAGCGTGCCATACTGAACACGACTCTTATAAACTTACGTGATGGCGATTGTGTCGTGCAAAGAAAACAAAAGGGCAAATGATGGCAGTATAGATTTGCTAATAGTAGAGCAAAATGTGCATAGTTATACGGTCTTAATGGGAACATGCATGGCAATATGATGAAAGCATTTTCACATTTGACAACTAAGAATGTATCTTCTTGTGACTATAGTGGAACCTCGTTATAACAAACTCCTTGGGACCAAGGAAATTACCTCTTTATATTGAAACCTTGTTATATCAGGGTTAGAAAACAATAGAATACAAAGAAGAGGGACCGGCGAAATTACCTTGTCATAACGAGAGTTTGTTATAACAGTGTTCTTTATAAGAAGGTTCCATTGTACTTGTATAAATAATAGAATAAAGATCACTCTTCCATATGCCTCAAGAGATTTTAAAGCTTTGGTCTGCCTTTATGAATTGTCTTGAGAGAAAAAAAATAATGTAAATTATTGTACACAGAATCAATGGAAAAGTTTTTTCACCTTAAAATTGGAAGCAAAAAAAAAAAAAAAATCTATTGGGTAAGATTGTCTGCAAGGTTATATGAACCATATATTATAAAATCTATCTTATTGTTTCAAGCATACACTGTCTACTATACTTAAAAGCACGTTACAAATGACAAAAATAAAAAGAAGAGTTAAAGATGATCTTGAGTTCTGATAATAGGATTTCGTTACGAGAAATTGGCTCAAAATAATTCTCTATTGTTTATCATGCAGCAGATTGGTTGTTTAAACAAGAATAATGTAAAATAACGAAAAGCAGTCTGGAAATCTTTTACACCGAAAAGCACAGCTCGCATTTGATCATGCAAGACCATATGTTGTATATGTGTGTCAGGATTTGATTTTCTTTTTTGGTTGCTCATTCTCGGCTACTATATGTTTTCTACCAAAACCGTCCTGCAGATACATGTATTGAATTTATTTGTAGCTTTGAACATTTAGTGCAAGTTTTGTTTGATTATGTGTGTATTCATTTTCTGTCAATAACAGAACTCCAAATTACCTTTTAAAAGTGTTTCAGGTCTTTATATCATTCCTACATTCTTGGAGGTTTCCTAGAAGCCTTTGGTGGTATAGGTTTTTTTTTCTGCTTGCCATTATCACATGCGGTGGACTTTCTTTCACTTTCACGTCTCAAATTACGTCATTTCCCTTTCTAATCACACTGAAAGCACAAATATGAAAGTGTCTCCTTTTTATTCCCAAGATTGCAGAAAGTAGGAGATATTATAAAGGTAAGGATTAAGGATTTTAGTAGTGCAATATTAGAAGATGAAAATATCCCAGATACAGTTGTCTATTCAGTTTGATGAATTCTACTATTAAAACTAGTAAAATAATGGGCAATTATACAAAATTTAATTAGTCCTTTGTATGTTTAAAAATTCTCTTATCATATCTCAGTCACACCGCCAAACCGACTCAAAACTGACCCATTCTTGGCCATTTTTTGTTCTATTATTGGTCTGGCGTCTGTCTCATGGCGAGAGTATCACACTGCTGTTCAATTTATGTTCATCTAAAATACCCTGTATTTGCTGCCCTTTGCCTTTTTTTTTTCTTTATCATTTTCAGTAGCTAGAACTTTGGGGAAACAGAATTTGTAGGCCATTTTATCACACCATGTTAAGTGTAATATCTACAGTGAATGGTCACAGTATCATGTATGTAATAAAAGATATTTGGAAGTCGATGTGAAATTTTTTTTTGTTTTGTTTAATATGAAAGTCTAAATGCACAAACCTGATAGAGTAGTTGTAGAAAGAAGACTTATTAATGAATTGATTTTGTCTGCAGAGACAGAATTGTCTGTATTTGTTTTTTCTCCCTCTGCAAAATATTCTTGTGCCCCTTGAGTGGTAATGAATATGGCCCAAATGAAGATTCTTCCAGTATAGCGATCTTAAACAGTAAATCCTGAGCCAATTCCAACAATGCCCCCCGCCCCCCCTTCTCTCTCTCTCCAACAATACAGAGTTTTCGTTCAGCAACATACGCGGGATTCTAGGACGGAGATTAACAATTGCACATGACAAAGGACGCCCATCTTAAACTTAAAGTCCTTGTGGAAAATTGAAGAACCGAACAGTAGTTTCGTCCTAGATTCAGAGCAAACGCTGCATTTGCAATATATTGTGCGCTCTTGATCTAGCACTGTATTGCCGTTCCGGTTCTTTCATTTTCGACAAAGAATGCCTAGGCATCCTTTGTCATGTGCAATTGTTAATCTCCGTCCTAGAATCCTGCGTACGTTGCTAATGCAAAAACTCCCTAATCACTGACATTGTGACACACACAATACACTTTCTAACCACTTACAACTATATTGAAATGTTCCATACATCATTTTAATATACTGTATAATTCTTGATAAATGTACGTACATGTAATGCTTTTCACAAAAATGGAAAATATCCAGGTTAAGCAATTAGTCTGACACTTATGTGTGATATGGTAATTATTATTCACAAGGAACAATGCAGGGCAAATGGTTGTGTGATTGGAATTGCAACGATAAAAAAAAAAAAGACGAAACCCAATTTGAGAGGATAAAATGCAAGTATATAGATGTATTTACCACCAAAAAAAAAAAAATTAAACAAATTTAATACAGTATAGAAGCATATGATGGCTCAAGTTTAACTTTACATTCCCAAAGTCATGTAGAACTGAGTATACTACAGTTAACCTTGCATAACTCGAAGTCGCATAAGTTGACTTTCCCTATGTCGAATCAATTATTTTGACCAAACTATGCAAAACCTTTGTTACATGTATTAACATTTCCTAAGTCGTAAATTTTGATTGTGTGGAGTAAAGTGTGTAATTTGTGGTTGAGAAATAAGGTATGGAGCCTACTCCGGCTTGGGGATCTTTGAACGGGGGAGGCTCTCTTCATTATGTGTGCTATGGGGTGGGGGGTCTTCGAGGGAGCTATGCTTTCCTGGACATAACTTGATCATGGTGGTTCTCTCTTTTATATGTCTTTTTATGAAATGTTCTTGTCACTTTTTTTCTTCCCTTTTTACAATAACTGCTAATTATTTGTAAATTTTGTGATTCTATTTGATTATGAAACAACAAAACATATAATTAAAAAAAAAAAAAAATGTCTTAAGTCGAATTTTGCACAAGTCAAACCATTTTTTGTGGTCCCAACAGATTTGATTTAAGCAAAGTTAACTGTATATGACACTATTGGTTCACTTTCACGTAGACACAATGGCATGGTGATCACTCCAGGATACTCCACCTTATTCCATGTTCATTACAAAGAGCAATATTTTGAAGGGCCCATATCTTTGAATACAATGGAACCTCGTTATAACAAATTCTTTGGCACCAAGGAAATTACCTCTTTATATTGAAACCTTGTTATATCAGGGCTAAAAAACAATTGAATACAAAGAAGTGGGACCAGCAAAATTATCTTGTTATAACAAGTTTGTTATAACGGTGTTCTTTGTAAATAGGTTCCACTCTACTATTGTTTTTAGCCCTGATATAACAAGATTTTACAACACGAGATAATTTGCTTGACCTCCAAAGGTTTGTAAAAACAAGGTTCCCCTTTATATTTTTTGCTGGCAAACATTTATGACATCCACATTACTCATTCTGGATAGTTGGCTTAGCTTTTACACTGAATTAATTAGTATCTATACAGATGTACTCAAATTCAATGAAAAATTCATTCATATGACAGTTTGGGTAAACATGAAAGCTTTCCGGAACACTGAAAAAAGAAATTACATCTATCTTCATTTCATAAATGCTTCGGAGAGATAACATGACGTGAAATTGCTCATGTTGGCACTTTGGAAGTTCTATGTTTGAATACGATTTAAAATATCAATCGTTTTATGCCCAAGTCACACCGCCAAACCAACTCCAAATCGACCCCACGCTGATCAACAAATGACCTTTATCTGCACATGTGCAAATTGTAATTATGAACTAGTTGAACTAGCTTATTCTTGGCCTTAGGGGGTGATGTAATTTTTTTGCCCCATCTCGTTGTCCATCTGGTGTTGGTCCTTGGTGTGACTATGGTATAAGAGAAACAATTTTATTCTGCAAGATTTGCATTACTACCTTTATCGAAAAGAGGACACATAGGAGTTGTGAATTCACTATCCAAAAACCCGGATTAAAAGAATAAGGCATAAAATTAATATGTACAACTACATGTATCGCCAGTTTCCAAATGGTTTTCCATCAAACACTGCAAAAGATGTCATTCTAGCACAATTACTCACAGCTTAACTGCATACTTGCTGGTTTTTTGTGTTTTTACCCTATGTTTCATGAGTATTTATTTGTGCTATATCCATCTAAGCTCTTTATGACACCAAATAGTCTTTTAAGTGCACTGTTTTGGATGACAGGTTGAAAATTAACATACAACCAGATACCAAAAGCCCTGTTTGCCACAAAAAATTTAAACTTAACTTAAAGGTACTTCATCCCTTTTGCAGCCCTAAATTTTGGAGTTGTGTGAGTATGCGATAAATTACAAAAGAATTATCACTGGAAAACTTGTGCTGATGTGAAAAGGATTTTAATTTGCTTTTAACTATGTAATAACAATTTGGTAACACTTAACCACATTTTTTTTTTTTTTTTAAATTGTGTAATTTTCAAAATTATTTTTTGACCGTTACTACCGGTACTACATGAACTTGCCTCGATTTCTGAATAGCTCCCTCTGCGATAAAAGCAAGATTTTAATAACTTACAAAGGAGTTATAGAACTTGTGACTTTGAAATTTCATCGGACGTATCTACAGGATGTCTACTAAACCTGTGAAAAGTTTGGAGGAATTTAATGTAAGTCTGCAAAAGGGATGCAGTACCTTTAAATAATGTTCACTGTGTTAGTATTTCTGGCACTCTTGCCTAGAACGTACAGGTCAATAATAATGTCAGCTGGTATAGTTGATTTGAGACAGGAACTTGTCGACATCCAGGTTGACTGGGAATCCAAGATCTTTGGTAGCCTTTGACTTGCTCCTCTTGGTCTTCTTTGAGCCCTGCAGTGATGAATAAAAGGGAAGGTACAGAATGAGGAGGGAGAGAGAGAGAGAGACAGACAGACAGAGACAGAGAGACAGAGTCAGAGAGAGACAGACAGGCAGAGAGAGAGAGAAAGACATGAGAAAAACAGAGAGAGAAAGCAAAAGCAAAAAAGGGGAAGATCCACAGAAAGATGCAGAGAAGAACGAATAATACAAAGAGAGATATAAAAGGCAGACATACATTCACAACAATAGCAAAAGAGGAGAGAGGGAAACAAAAGAATGGACAATTCAATTGATATATTTGCTATTAGTACACAAATTAATGAAGGAAACATTCAGTATAATATGAAGACCATATTGATTTATGTCAAATTCTATCAAACTGATGCTACATACATGTACAGTGTATGCCCAATCGATCTCCATTTACGTGGATATCGCATCTTACGCACAGCTCTATGCGAGCAGTTGAGGCGCCCGCACAACCAAAATTAGGAGCCCTCACTCAAACACAGTACGCGGGACCGCGTGGGACATAGCGTGGGACATCGTCTGCTGTGTAAGAACCCAATGTACTCCTATTCAAAAGATATGTGATTTGATTGTTAACTTATAAGACATTATACTAATTGTCACATTAAATCGCCTCTAGAATTTGTAGGGATACGCTTGTTTTGCCCGATTTTGCAATTAATTCGTGGAAAAGACTTCACAGTGCTGAATTATTTGATTCTAAAAATGCATAAAATTGTATTGAAATAGTACTGCAGCGTTGTTTTTCTGCGAGCCCTAACATGGCGACGCGTCGTGTCGGGTTGCATCGAACGTTGAGGGCGTTGCTTTATCCATTGGGAAGAGATCGATGGTATGCCCCCTTCTTTGTCCATGAATTCTACTACATGAATGAGTTCTACTACGTGAATGACAGGAATATTTATTGTCTAACTTACATCATTCATTGAATATATATCCCTGCCAACCTTCCAAAGCTAAAATTAGGAATTTCCCAAGGCAAAATTAGCAATATACTGTACTCACTTTGTATCCATTTTAAACATATGTTCTTAGAAAATTAGAGGAGCTTATGGTTCTGAACAGTAGTTTGGAGGCTTAAAAGTAAGAATCATTCCTCCAAAATAAAAATGGCTAGCAGCTACGAACATAGGTCTCACCTTTGCTTTATCACAATCTTTCCTCTCCCGCTTGACTCCCTTCTTGGCTGGTTTGGTTCCATTCTCAGGAGGGACGTCTTTTGTTGCAGCATTGTCTTTCTCCTCCGCTCTCTTCGTTTTGTCACCTCCACCACTATGAGAAGGTTGTTCAGTTCTTGAGTGCCCGGGAAGGTCATTTAACTTGACACCGTTGACCTGACCAACAGCAGGGATGGCACCTTGCTCTATGTTCGCTGTTTCCTTCTGGATTCCAGAGACACTGGTAGCCGGTGGATGGTTGTTGGCATTTCCTGTCCTTGGACGCTTCACGATCACTACCTTCCTACCGTCAATGACAACCGGATGACCGCACGCTACAGCGTTCTCTTTCGAGGGAGTCGTTGGCAGTTTGGTCAGTAACCGAGCCACTGCTTTTTCCTCTGGGGAATACATTCTCTCTGGTGTCTGGGCAACTTGTCTCTTTGAAGGAGTCGTTTCATTGCAGTGCTGCATATGGGGAGAGTGGGAACCTTTCCCCTTAGCTTTCCTCCTTTGCGGCGTACCCCGAGATGTGGACGCTCCACCAGTCTCTTGCGACTTGTTCTGGTGTCCCTTAGTGGGACTTGGGTCTCTGACAAATGAAAGTTCTCTGACATAATTTTTAGGATATATATCAGTATAAGAGCCTACGATCATGCTTGAGGGCTTGTCCTTAGAGGACCTCACTTCGTTGGTATTCACACTTTCCTTTACAGAGTTCACCCTTGACTGTGCCGTTGACGTACACGCAGCATCTTCCCTCAATGGACTACTTCTGACAACCATGTTTGGAAATGAACTGCGTCCACTAGATGATAGTCTTTCAAGTTCTTCACTCAGGAATATCCTGTCTGGATTTGTGGATGAAATGTTACTTGGACCTTCAATCTCTGACATGTGACCTGTTGAAGACCCCAAGTCCAATGTGTCCCCATTTCTTCCTTGGCTGATGATGGTTACAGTACTGGCTTGTGAAGAACTAGGCATAGAGGATCGTTGGGTTGGGTATTGGTTTTGCTGACTAGGAGGTAGCACTGGGGCTTGCGGTACCGACGAGTCGACTTCAGATTCCCTGGAAGAATTCAGATGTTCTGAAATACAATAAAAAGAAATAAAAAGAAAGCTCTAGATGTGTCAAGATTTGTAAAGATTACACACATGTATTATATTCACCAAAATCTCTATGATACTGCTCACATGGGCTGAGAAGTGTGGAGCTGGCTACATCAGATTTGGAATACTCAACAGCTATTTCTCATTTTCCCTGGACCAAAAGGAACCATGTGCCCATCCTTATCAATTTATAAATTGTCAAAAATTAACTTCCACAATATAGATATTGACTTATAATGCATGTTTCATTGTTCAATTACATATAAAGTATATCCTTGTAGAGTAAACTTCACGTTTCTGTCTCAGGAAGAAAAATGTAGCCATCTTTAGTCTCAACACATTGTTCAACACTAAAATTCTAGGGTGGGATTTGCTGCCCATGGCAAAAATTGGTTATAGGTAACAGATAGTTTTGGGAAGCCCTCAAAAACTTTTCGTGAGATTTCTTTGATTTTACTTAATAAATAGCAGGGTACTAACATAACTAAGATGATGTGAAGTTTTTTCCTCCTCAAGTGAAATATTTATTGAATGAGAGGTGAAAAGCAAGAAAAATCCCTGGCCCCAAAAAGAGGGGATGTAAATTCAAACAAAAGCCACACACACTACTCACATGAGGATTGCTGTGTGTATAGAATACGCTACACCTAGTGCGAAGCGCTGGGTTTACTGTGTGGGGAACCTTCGGGTGGATATGGTCTTAGCGTGAGGCAGTGAAAAGCCGTTGCCAAGCGTTTCTTACAGATATTTACACTAAAATTTGTTCAAAATCGTGAATGGAATGTTAAATATCTCGTACATGTGTCTTATGATGAAAGGGGAATAGTATGTGACTATGTTAGATAAGTTTCTTGCCAGTATGATTTTTGCTACCGAGACTATGAGCTTTGAACAAAGTTTCACCAAGAAGCCTGCTTATCACAAATGCCTACCCTCAACCTCCGAGGCACTGAGCTGAAGCTTCTTCTTCTCACTGCTCAGGAACTTGTCCCTGTCGGTGTTGAAGAGGGCAAAGAGGGAGTTGAAGGCGGGGTCGCCGCTTGTCATATCGACAAACCCCTCTATCATGGAGTCAGAGACCATCCCGCCAAGGAGTTCATCCAGAGCCTGGCTGTTGTTACCAGACTGCTGACTGTCCTCTGTTCCTGTGCTGAGGTTGGCCTGGTCAGGAGCTTCTTGGTGATCCACAGGCTCTTCTTGCTGAACAAGCATTTCTCTGTACATAAGCAAAAGTACAATGCCAGTGATTAATCTCACATACATTATACTCTCTCTTTTTCTATCTATCTCTCACTCTCTCTCTGTACTATGTCAACTGGAAAACTAAAAACTTCCACACAAATTATCAATGCTGGCCTTTTTTGCGGTAAGAATTTTTTACAAAATTTTAGAAATTTCTTCTTGTGATTCAATCTAATTCAAACCTTTGGCATCATAAAACTTTTGTGAATCTTCACCACTTTTAAATTCACAAAAGTTGCATGCAATAAAATTTTGGTTTTACAGTATATGATTCTCTTTTAATTAAACCAATCATATTCAGACTTTAACATAAAACCCTTCTAAATCATAGAACAATAATTTGCATTGGAATAGCCTCTACAGTGACTGTAGAGGCTGCCTTTAAAAAAAAAAAGTGTGTGCATGAGCTGAGCACAAATGAAACTACATGTACATCAGTGATGACAAAAAGGACAATAATGTAGTGTGACCCATGCATTGCTTTTGTATTAGAACAGAAATATGGGTTCTCATCAAATGAATGGTTCTCTCTTTCTACCCTCTTAAGTCTCTGTGCACTGGCTCTGGTGATGAAATAAACAGATGGGTCGTAACAAAAGCATCAAATCACATACGTTACAAACCCACTGCATTCTTCATAAATGAATAAAGCTCGCATTAGGCCGTATTTTCGATTTTACTGTTCAGAACCTCAATCAAAAATATTTCAAGTGTTTGAATGTTTATATCAAATGCTATTACATTTTCTTCTAAACTCGGATCGCAGACCGATCATATAGTGTGCAGTGGGCTTAAGACTATGCTACATGTATATAAATAAACCATTATTGAATTGAATAAACTCACTGTGCTGGAAGAACCTTGTTGATATTCTCTGCCAATTTCTCCACCAGCTCCCGGTTGTTGCAGAGCGATCCCCAGGGGGATGGGAGGTCCTGGATCTCATCTATGGGGGCAGCCCCTGCACTAGTGGACGGGGTGTTACTGATCACCCTGTCAAGGGACACTCCTGCATGGGCTTTGCGTCGAGGCGGAGCACTGCAAAGCAACAAACATGATATTAGGAATGTACATGTGCACAAGTAATGCAAGCCAGT
Organism: Heliocidaris tuberculata; assembly: GCA_025618425.1. NCBI lineage: Eukaryota > Metazoa > Echinodermata > Echinoidea > Camarodonta > Echinometridae > Heliocidaris > Heliocidaris tuberculata. Next base: position 14,932,370 of record CM046837.1, read on the forward strand.
ATTAACTTGCAGGTGTGGACTCTATCATACACTACAATCACAAAGGCCCAGCATTATTTGACAAAAGAGAAATACAAATCTAACTCCACTTCCAGGCAAGTAGGAAATAAGCAGGTCAAGAAGAATTTGACACACCGCAAAGCACCTGTAAGATTTGTGCACACTCGACAAAGTGTAATGCAGAAAGCCATCAATTCTTCAAGAAAAATTCGCTTTCTTCAGATCTCATCAGACAAAGAGGCACAAATGTGTGTAATACATACTGTTGTTGATTAAGAAAAAAAAAAAGCAAGTGTCTCAGAGGGTTATTCAAAATGCTTCCACATGTGCTATATGCATCTCCATTCTCTCTCACAACCACTTCATGTCAAAGAATCAGCTAAGAAGTTGAGCCTGTACTAGAGAACTGTGCTCTGAAAACTAGGCAAAGGGAAGGGTAAAACTAGACATTGTAGGAAAAAAGCAAGGAAAAAATGCCTTGCCACAGCACACTATGGTCATTCTCATTTTTAAAATACAAATCAAGAACAAGATTAGGCCAAGTCCTACAACGAGGTTAACAAGCTAAACAAAAAGGAATCACTATCGATGCACTGCAAACAATTCTGTGTTGGTCTGAAGACATTCAGGGAACTTCATCCACAGAGCAGAATAGGATACACAAAGTTCGTTTAGAACAAGCCTGAAGATATATCATTTGACTAACCCGAAATCGTTTCATTTGTCAATGCCCCTACTGACTGAATATTGCAACAAAACTGGATAAAATGGCATCAAATCAAAACTCTGACCAGCATCCTCTACGAAATTCCAGACTCTGTCCTAAGCACAAGTGGGTACCTGGCAGGAATTAATTCCTTAAAATGCTAGAGCGCTATAAGAGCAGCCATGCTAAAGGGTAATAATTGTGGAGTTCCAGGAGTGTCAAGTCAAGACCAGTTCGCTTTACAAGAACCCACTATCATTATTATTACAAGTTCCTGGAAAGTATTCTCTCTCTCAAGGGTACTGCAGAGCATTCTCACAAGCCATCATGCATCATGGGGCATCGCAAACGATGCAAATAATGTGCAAGGGCAAATGATAAAAGGAACAGAAGGGTGTATGAATTCTGCAGGAAGGAAAGAAGCTCAAATGGCTCAAATGGAGGTGAATGCCAAATTTTTCAGCAGAATGAGGAAGATCCGACAAAGATTTGAAGGTGCCCGGTTGTTAAAACTGGCACTGCAAAAACAACTGGTACACGAGCTCATCGAAGATGTTGGGGAGGCGACCAAGAGTTCTAAAAACAACTTTTTTCACAGTATTTATTTACTGCCGATTGGCAATACCTGCAATTTGACCATCTCAAGAAAAACCTTTCTCAGAGTGATGTAGTGAGTTTGAAAATTTGACACTCGGTTGACAGAAGGTGGAAGCTATCTGTGAAACATGACAATTACATCATTCCTATTGTTTGAATTGAAGTGAAAAGAAAAGTATGATACAAAGCCTGAAAATGAAGTCCAGTTGCTACGTGATTCATAATCATAAATTCTTTTGTATGTCATAATAGCGTCGAATCAAGCAAAATTACCAGTATAGAGTAACATTTTTTTTCCTCACTTTCTTCATGTATGCTATTAATTAAATGGAAAAAAAAAAAAATTGACATCATCATACTGACCTCTTTCTCTTTGGTGACTTTCCAACGATCCTCTCCTCCCCCTCTGGTCTGTCACGTTGGGAGCTTTTACTGGGGGTCACAAATTGTGACTGAGTACCTGTAATTGAATATGACATTTTCAATGATAAGTTAATTTGAAGAACAGTATCTACAATAGGTTGTGTATCTTTGTCTGAGCATAGCACAATCAAAAGCACCTGTATGAGTGCATCATCGCTTTATGATTTAAAAAAAAAACATTATGCTGTTTTCCTGTCAAAATATGAAAGTATACAGTATCAGATTTCAAATACATGTATTGACCAATTGTCACTGGAGCATTTGTGGTAGAACCTTCGATTTTTTAAGGCTCTACTTTGCCGTCAAAGCTAGGTAGAATTTTATTGACGTGACTAAAATGATGGATGCAAGACGGTTCTTACTTGTCACGCTCTGCGAAGGGGATGTCGAAAGAGCCTCCTGCACCATCGGCGACCTCGACCTGGGGGTGGAATTCCTGGTGTCATATGATCTCTCTTGGTTCTGCTGGTTGGCTGGGAATGGTGAAGACGCCATCTCAGGGTGGGTGTCGGGGTCAATAGCCTGAGGTGGTGGCCGACGGAAGGGCGAGTTGTGATGGTGGCATTGTACATGTTTTGGCTGCAATTGGTTCTGCTGGTGTTGCTGGTAATGCTGCTGATGTTGCTGATGTTGCTGCTGATGTTGCTGGTGTTGCTGCTGATGTTGCTGCTGATGTTGCTGATGTGTGAGAGTACTGGAATTGACCTGACGCAAGACATGATCCCGTTCCATCTGCATGCGCTCATGATGGAGACGATTGAGACTGTAGCGGCTCCTCACTGAAACAGCAATGTGGATCGTATTAAAAGTTTGATGCAAGCACATTAATCATTTCAAAGCATTTGGTATGCATACAAAAATCTTTGTATCCATGTTAACAACTTGTTCAACTATCTGAGAGCAAGAACTAGATATGGAATTTAAATGACACCTGATAAGTGGTTCATCTTCTGATCATTGATCATAAGGTTGATGGTTCAAATCTTAGCTGGATGTAAATTTAAGTAAACAAAATATTTTATCTAGATTTTTTTTCCTAAACCTGGATGTAATAGAATAGGAAGAAATGCAAATATGCTTGAAGTATGACTGGTGACAGCCCATCTCAAGTCAGGATCGTGTTTATTTCGAAAGCCTAGAAAATATGTTTATTTTTTAAAAGTAATGTTACAATGAGATCTTAACGCATTTATATACCAGAAAATGTTAAGCTTTTAATGGAAAGCCAACTTTGACAAGGTCTTGACAACACAGTTGAGTTTTACCTGACTGGCTTGCTAGTTCATTTGACAGTGTTGTTATTGCCCCACTACCTTTGTAGTGATGCCTGATGAAAAAAAATGAGAAAATTCATTAGCATGGCACTTCATTTGGAAATCACTGCATTATCATATGTATATGTATAGAGGGTTCCCAGATGATGTCACAATGGAGTACAGAACAATAGCCAACTCGTGCACTAGACCATGAAAACAATGGCTTTTCATAGTCTGATGCACAGGTTTCTATTATGATTGTACTCTAGCATGGCTGCTTGTGGGAACCCTCTATAGGTGTTGGATAGGTGTTAGAACTAATTAACATTCCCACATGAAAAACATAATAAGAAAGCAGATAATGTGAATTCACAATGCATAAAAATATCACAAGAAAACAGAAGCGGTTGATGTGAATTGAAGGAAAAACAATTCTATGGCACATGCTCAAGCGACAATTTGCTCTATTGTTAATATCCTACACTGACCGCATTCCAAACTTCAACCTTTGACCCAACCCTACACCTAACCCTAACACTAACCCTAAACCTAACCTAAAACCAAATTGTGACCCTTACCCTATCTATACATGTATGTATGTATCTTTGATAAAATGAAGCCCAGAGCAGTAAGCCAGTTCGTAATTACAATTTGCGCATGTGCAGATAAAGGTCATTTCTACCGAGTACAATTGACCTGTATATGCTGTCATTTTGTAAACACCTGTATTATTTTACATGTTAAACAACTAGCACATCCAACAAAATAGATGCACGCATGCAAATTGGGGTCATTTTAGGGTCATTTGTACGGTGAAATAATTACGAACTGGCTTTAATATTGTTGCCAGAGCAAATGTCAGTTACCCAGGAAACAGTAGCATACAGACAATTACAACCATGGCTACTGGTTTTACACTTACTTGATCTGTACTAGGAGGGCATCGAATCTCTTCCACAGCTTATAAAGAGCATCGTTTGCATTCTTCACTTTACTCGTATCTGCAACCACACGAGAGACAATGAGATCGGTTACTACACAACAGACAAATAAGGGGATTTACAATGTACAGTTTAAGTTATCCATGACATGGAAGGAAAATGTATCCTGCCAAAGAATTTACACAAAATATTGGGACTTGTACCGGTAATACTTTTATTTACTGTCATGAAACAGAAAACATAACAAAACAATAACAAAAGGACATCCATGTGACATTTATACCAAAGGAAGGCATTTAAAGCCAGATCTAACAATATAAAGAAACAAAACACAAATTATGATCTTTTTAAGAGAAACATCAAAATGAGTTGACAAACAAATTATAAACTTCACACTTGTCTCTCTTGTACTGGTAATTCACAATAGATAGCTCAAGACAAAAAGGGCTTGGTCAGGGACTCAGACCTCCCGTGAAGTTTATGTTGTGGCTGAGGCTAAGTTAATGACTATGTATGTCTGCATCCTGTTGTGGTATAGTGGTTCATTCACTTGACTCTCAATCCAAGGGTTAAAGGTTTGAATCTCAGTCCGGCACTAGCGTCTTTTGGCATGACATGAATCCACGTTTGCCACTCTCCACCCAGGTGTTAAATGGGTACCTGGCAGGATTTATTCCTTGAAATGCACTGTGCACTAACACCAGGGTAATAATGTCCAAACCCTTTGGAAGTGCATAGGGACGGTGTATCATAATGTGATATGCGTTATACAAGAACGGTTTATTATCATTATTTTTATTACCTTGTGACATCAGCTCATAATACTCTTCAACAATCACCTGTAGACTCTTTGCTCCAAGAGGCTAAAAATACACAAAATAAGGGTGATAAAATGATCAATACAGGGAGAATGAAAGCTAACCGTATTACTTACATAAAGTTGAAGAATCATACCTTGTACTACACAAGGGGTAAATTCATAATGCAATCAATTCCATATTTGAATAGTTCCCATCATATATTTAGAGCTAATTAAACCAACCTCTTTCCCAGTCTTGTAGAGTTCATTCCCCCCTCAATAAAACAACTAGACCATGAGTGGTATTCTGAGAATTATTTTCGTGATTTTAGTGAAAAGATTTTATTTGTCATAACAAATTTGAAATAACAACATTTCATTGGTGTTTGTGCAGACCTGTGTCTTCCAGGTACGCAGCCACTTTTGCACAGTCATGAACCAGTGATGTGCCACAACTGTACATTTTGTGATGACAATCAAAATCATTTCACTAAAATCAAGATAAAATACATCTCTGAATACCACCCAAGGTCTAATGTATTGAAAAAATATTCCTTCTAAGCTCACTCTCGATAAAGATGCCTGCAGTAGACATGGGTGATGTGTAGAATTATCTTATCCAAAAGGCACAAACTCGCCTTTTTCCATTGTTTCTCATCAAAACCATAGCAAACCTGTACATAAAGACTACCTGGCTGTAAAGATTTTATTTCTTCTTTCTATTGCATACATGTGCAGGGTGCAAACAGGTTTGACTGTACTGGTATGGTAAACCAATTTTCATTATGAGACAGAAGCTCATTTCATGTAAAAGACATCCTTCTTTTTTTCTTCAAGCCAATTTTTACGAGAGGATTTTATGGTCTCTACTCAAGTCTTACCAGTATGCCCATGGCTGGGAAGCTACGCATCTCCTCCAGATGAGGACTCTCCTGTAGGAACACATCATATGTCTCCTGGAGGCCCTCAGAGTAAAGATAATCTGTAAACAAGGAACGACATAGTTATTCAATGAAAACTTTCATCATCTTACATGTACAGGTGGTGTGTGCATAGAGGAACTTTTCACAGGACAATTCCAATGACTTTAAAATAACTACTTGTAGGGGCTAAGGCCAAGCAAAAACAATTCTTAACTTCATGCCTAGACAGTTTTGAGAAATATACAGGGCTAAGGGGTACATGTTATTTGATGTTACATGTGCTGTGGGCCTCGTACAAGAAACTAGGAAACTAAGAATCAATCATCCAGAGTACAATCTCAAATTATCTTCAACTAAAGATTGATGACCGACAGGTCTTACATGTAGTTACATATTCATACAAGGTCCTTAAAAAAAAAAAAAGAAGCTTGAAAATTTTAACAATGTTTATGGATGCTCTTTTTGATTGTTTTTATTTCCTTTACTATTTATGAAATTATATCCATGGCATGGGGATCTAGCCTTAGCTTTTTTCCAAGTCTAATGTGAGATCTAACTCATCTATCTATAAATCTATATCTTGAGATCCATAAATAATCTTGCATATGCCCGAGTGGATCTAACTATTATAATCTCGCTCTTATTTTCACCTTTCCACAAGTCTTATAAACACAACACAAAAAGTAAGTTCCCCCTGAAACAAAATGGCGTAACTTTTTAACGAAATAGTTTTAACGAAATAACTTGGCAGGAGTGTTCCTACACTCCCTGACTAACTTCTGCGTGAAAATGAGATTGATCCACCGAGTCATGCATGAGTGAGCACACATTAAAAGCAAAATTGTCACTTTTCAAAAGTCACAGGAATCATTTTTTATGCCATATTAACAGTGAATTTTAGCATTTCTTCTTTATTTCAAAGTGTGCTCACTCAACCATGACACGACAATTACCTCTTGTGTTTACACAACAACTGACAACACATTTTGGTAGCAATATCGTTAATGTTAATTTTTTCAATAATGGATTTTGCAATTTCAAATTTAAGAGGGTTGAACATCGCAATTTTCCACTAAAATTGTGCTCACCAAACCGTGCAAAAACACGAAAAGTGTCAGGGTAGGTGCGAAGGGGTCTAACAATGGATGATAAACAACTACAGCACTTGAACATACACCAGAAACAGAATTCGCCAAAATGACCCCCAAAAATGACTCTTGTGACTTTTGAAGTGACAATTCTGCCTCTAATGTGTGCATGCTCACTCATGCATGACTTGATGGATCAATTTCATTTTCACATAGCTTAGTCAATAAGTGTAGGAACACTCCGACCAAGTTATTTTGCTCAAAACCTTTTCGTTAAAAAGTTAGGGGGGAACCAGTGGCGTAGCTAGGATTTTTTACAAGGGGGCAAATTCTGCTTGAAGGGAGACTCGTATTTTTTTCTTCTCTAGCCAGCGCTCCAAAACTCGCTCAGTGGGGGGGGGGGGGGGGGGGGGGGGGGGGGGGGGGAGGGTAGCGACAATTTTTTTTTTTTTTGCCAGCCTCAAAAAAGTCGCTCAGTGGGGGGGGGGGGGGAGTTATTAGATATTTTCCTCCATAATTCTCTGACAAGCAACAAAAAAAAAAAATCAAAAAAAAAAATAATCAAGGAAAAGTTGTCAGGGGGGGGGGCACTCTGCCCCCTGCCCCCCCCCCCCTCCTCAGCTACGCTAGTGGGGGGAACTTACTTTTTGTGATTGTGTTTAGATCTAGATCTAATTACCAATAACCTCGATAAGTGTGAGTGATCTAGATCTAAATCTTTCCGAAATTATGATGGGCATTCCCCTTGGCTTTGGATTGAAGGGTGTTGCAGTTGGACCACAATTCCAAATTAAATGTGCCAAAAACAAAAAACAAAACTATTAAACTTAAGTTAAAAAAAAAACAAAACCCCAAAACAAAAACAAACAAAAACATGAATTAGGGGTCTAACTCACTCACACTTTTGCGAGGTGATTGGAGATAACCTCGCACTCGGTACCTTCATACCGTAAGCAATTGCCTCCCATAGCAAGTGTGTGATATCTTGCACATATGTGTGCCTACCAAAAACAGCCTGAAAATTTCACTTGATCAAGATGATAAAGATCCTATCACAGGATCTGGCATGAAATTTGATATTCTATCATTCTAAAATGTAGAAGGAAGTATTTTCTCAAAATTTTGCCGATTATTTTGGTGTTTTTACCTCTTCAACTTTGAGTCGTGACAGGCCAAAATTTACACAGCTCCAGATATAGTGATGGTCCCGTGAGTGGGTCTAACAGTTATTGTTATGACAAATTCTGAAAACACATCATATGTCAGACTCAGACATGACATAAAAAAAGAAAGAAAAAAAAAAAAAACAACAAAAAACAGAGCAAAACAAAATTAACAAATCATCAACAACTATCATCATCAATCAATATTATAACAACAAAAATGCGTGCGGCCTCTAGATCTACTCAAGTCTCAAGCTTTCCACCACTCACGCCTACGGCCACGCACATGCTACTCCGCCGATACTTACCCAGCACAAGTCGTGCAAGATCTGAAGGAAGTGCTCTCACGTTCACCATTTTTCTGATTTCAATCCGGTGCTATTGTATACCCCGTCCTGTCTGGAAACTACAACATAATGATGTAATCAATACAGCTATAGATCTTCGTTGTAAATTCGAGCAATTATAGAAGCCTGAAGATGTGTAACAACTGAATGAGTAGGTTTGTTTATGTTTTGATTTCTCGCGGCTTTCGCAGCGATCGTCCGATCCCTATATCCCGCGAAATGTCTTCTGCATATGCATATGCATGCTGCGTTGCACTTCCGGTAGAGGTCAAGCTGGTGACCTCTCGATCTCTCACATTATGTAATATCAATCTTGGGATCATGTTGTTGGTGTCGGGATGTTGCGTCGGAAATGCCAATGGCATCCAAAAAGCTTCCTTCTGATCATCATTGTATCCTTGGAGATTGAAGCAGCCTCAGGCTCAGCTAGCTTCAGTAAGCTGCTAAAACGTGCTAGCAAATTAAAACCCGCGCCAGTAAGGCTAAGTAAGACAAGTTGGACAGTATACGGTAGTCACTCACACTCGCAGACGCAGTCATTGGAGTCGCACTCCTCTCCTTCTTGGCGGCATCGCCATCTATCCCACCGCGAGAGTTGCGGCTACAGTTTAGAGGCTGGCGACCACCACTTTCACCCGTACGTAAACAGGTAGAAAAAAAAAATACAAATCTTACCTTACAAAATGTGATTAGTTTGACAGAGACAATTGTGTTTAATAAGTGGAGTAACAGACTGACAGATATACCGTATTTAAAAAGACTAAAAAAGTTAGAACGATTTGCATTAAACCTACCAGTACCACAAGGTTTTTAAAAGTGCATGTAACAACAACGTTAAAGTCTAGATATAACAGTTAAACCTAAGTTGCAGATTACTCAAAGATGTTATCTAATTCAGTAAATTCCATCCAATGAATGCCAAGAATCTACTACACTCTGCAGAGTCAAACTTAACCATGTTAACATGTCATGCATGCATGTCATCTAACTTTTCTAAGTTAGATTTATAGTTATATAGTTATGGAGGCCTAACTTACTAACTTATAGTTAGATCTCTAGACTGTTACTAACGTACTTAAATTTGTTGTGTAACGGTACTTACATTCAAGTTCACATTTTAGATCCAAGGCAAAGATTTGTAAGTTTCTTCTTAAATCGTAATCGCCTTTTCCAATCACGACTCGCATCTTGTAGTTGACATTGTATATTATTTCTTTTCTCACAGAGTCGAAGAGCTTTGTGTGTCATACAGAATAGGATCAATGAGTTCAACTTGGAGGCTTGGAGTTGATGCATCTTAGCTGATAAAATGAATCATCATCCGAGACCCCCAGTAGCCTTCAAGTCTCCAGGTCGTCATGGTTACGCAGTGGAGTTCTCTCCATATCTACCCCAGCGGCTTGCCGTGGCAACTGCCCAGCACTATGGTATAGCAGGTAAGATTGAAAGAAATTTGTTGTCATAACCCCATCAAACTTTAAACCTGAGAATGCTCAAGTGGCAATCCAGTAGTAGATCCAGGGAGACTGGAGCACTGGGGACTCGGGCATCCATTACCCCCCCCCCCCCCCCCATGATCTTGTTGCACAGCCAATGCACATTGGTAACTTTATTTTTTGCAGGCACCTCCATGGTTAAATAATCTGGCACTAGCAACATTTTGGAATAGGATACTGTATACGCCATATATTTCGCAGGGGTTTTATCTTCACGAATCATGAGTGGGTCACGAATTTAACAACACGCTAAAATATTGCCAACATAAGTAGTCAGTGGAATTGATTTGTCTCCTGGTCAGAAATGCACCACTGAGCTTTACAGAAGTACATCGTCATTGCTGTTTGTAGAATTGGGAATTTCCTGCTGGTTAGTCTTAATCGCAAAAATTTATGGCCACGAAATTTAAGGCGTGTACAGTACTTCATAAATAAAGCCATCACTATCTGATGACTGCAGTAACGTTGTACATATAAGGAAGTAATGACAGTAATAGGCAGAATCTCTAAAATGTAAATTTGTCTACACTAAAGGGAATAATTGGGACTATTTATTTACTTATTTGGTAGCCAAGTGATCTATCATGTTCAGTATTGAGATCAATTCCAATGAAATTTATGTACTACCACCATTAGCCCTGCCTGTATTTAAATTTGAATGATTAACTTGTCAAGTCAACAGTATATCTCGATTTATGATATGAAAGAGGTAAGGAGCAGTGAGCAAGCCTGTTGTCATCACAAGGCCATTAATATGGCCATATGGGCATAATGTGTTTATTGAATAATGTAAAGGTGTTAATATACTAGAAATCAGAATAGATTTTTGCGCAGTTGAACCACTTCAGAAGAGTTTCAAAAGAGCTTAGAGCTCTTAGTGCATACTGGATTTGTGTTATGAAAGAGGTTAGCAACAGTGAGCAATCCTGTTATCATTATAAGGCCATGATATGGCCATATGTATGGGCGGCCATAAGGGTCAAAATTAATAATGGTGAAAATGAATAAAATGATAGAAATAAACAAAGATTAAGAAATAGAAATCAATATAATGCAGAAATAAAGATAATCACAGAAATAAAGATAACTGCAGAAATACAGACAATCACAGAAACAAAGATAACTGCAGAAATACAGACAATCACAGAAATAAAGGTAAGTGCAGAAATAAAGACAATCACAGAAATAACTTGAGATAACTGCAGAAATACAGACAATCACAGAAATAAAGATAACTGCAGAAATAAAGACAATCACAGAATTAAAGATAACTGCAGAAATAAAGACAATCACAGAAATAAAGATAAGTGCAGAAATACAGACAATCACAGAAATAACTTGAGATAACTGCAGAAATACAGACAATCACAGAAATAAAGATAACTGCAGAAATACAGACAATCACAGAATTAAAGATAACTGCAGAAATACAGACAATCAGAGAAATAAAGGTAACTGCAGAAATAAAGACAATCACAGAAATAAATATAACCGCAGAAATACAGACAATCACAGAAATAAAGATAACTGCAGAAATAAAGACAATCACAGAATTAAAGATAACTGCAGAAATAAAGACAATCACAGAATTAAAGATAAGTGCAGAAATACAGACAATCACAGAAATAAAGATAACTGTAGAAATAAAGACAATCACAGAAATAAAGATAACTGCAGAAATACATACAATGATTGAAAAAAAGATAATTGCAGAAATACAGACAATCACAGAAGTAAAGATAACTGCACAAATAAAAACTAGTGCAGAAATAAAGACAATCACAAAAATAAAGGTAACTGCAGAAATACAGATACAATCACAGAATTGAAGATAGCTACAGAAATAAAGACATTACAGAATTAAAGATAGCTGCAGAAATAAGGACAACCCACCAGCGTACCTATTGGGGCAGGGGGAGAGGGGGGGGGGGAGACGGAGGCGGAGATGAACTTACCCGCAGAAATACATAAGAAAGCGCAGAAATATAAGTAACCGCAGAAATATAAGAAACAACTCAAACAAACTGACAATAGGAGGACAACAGAGGGTGCCTGAATCAGAGTTCTGAATTAACCCACCCAGAGCCCGGCCGGGAGCGCGCACATGGCCTATGGACAACTTATTTGCCATAGCCGCCCTTCACGTATGCCCACCGCTCCAAAAACTCACGTACTTTGTGGAAATATCAGCGCGCGGCCATTTTGTGACATTTCCAAAGAGATCAGTGCCTAAATTTCACCATTTCGCGCGTGGGTACGTTCTTCCCGTCTTCTCATCTTATGCATATTCATTTCTTCCCCGTTCAGCTGTCGAATGAAAATTGGGGTTTTTAATCGTACTTCTAGATTCAGTAAATCAAGCTCGTTCCAAACATATATAATTTGCTATTATTTAATGTCATTAAAATACAAAAAAAATTGGCTTTAAAATAACCTTATTTATCATATAATCGATTCATAAAATCATGGTTTAATTGTGGTTTCTATGGTGATTTTTCTACAGTTTTCCAGGTATCGACATATATTTATTTTGATTGTTTATCATCCACTCTTCAAATTGTTCATTTGGTGTTACAAGTCTTATTCGCTAGTTTTTTTTTTATTAGCCCCCAAAGTCGAGCTAGTTTCATCAACTTTCCTCTTTATTTTGACCTTCATCCGGAAATTCATCGAAAATTACGCAATACGGACCCAAATAGCAGTATGTGAGGTTATATTTCATGTTTTGGGATATTGTTAACGATTTAATAACAATGTTACGTCGATTTGACTTTATTTCGGTGGAATTTGATGAGTTTGAAATCACAGCAAAAGCAGCAATCCCCCATTTCTAACGAGACGTGGATAAGCCGTACGCCGCCTACAATGGGGTAGCAGAAGTCCAATTTCCCATAGCGAGCGCTGCGTTTCATGCAGTATTCCGAGTCATGGACAATAAACAAGCATCAACCTCGGATATAAATTTATACTAAAATTCCATTTAAATGAGTTACATCATGATTCCTCCATATTCACATTCTTTAAAATGTAATAATTCGATTTTGTATATGTTTCAGTTGATACATTGGTTTGATTTTGAGAAAAAAGGAAATTTCAAGCTACTTGTATCCAAAAATGTGCCACGTCCCACTGCCCCATACATAATGCACTGCTCTGACAAAAACACGGTCAAAATCATCTGAGGTTGCCACAAATCAACTTATTTCTCATAATTTTAGGAGTTTTAGATCGAAACCATTTCAAAAATCGAATCATTACATTTCCATGACATGAAACTTGGATAATTAATGTCATAACTAATTTAAATGGGATTTTAGTGGGAATTTATATCCGAGGTTGATGCTTGTTTATTGTCCATGACTCGGAATCCTGCATGAAACGCAGCGCTCGCCAAGGGAAATTGGACTTCTGCTACCCCAATGTAGGCGGCGTACGGCTTATCCACGTCTCGTTAGAAATGGGGGATTGCTGCTTTTGCTGTGATTTCAAACTCATCAAATTCCACCGAAATAAAGTCAAATCAACGTAACATTGTTATTAAATCGTTAACAATATCCCAAAACATGAAATATAACCTCACATACTGCTATTTGGGTCCGTATTGCGTAATTTTCGACGAATTTCCGGATGAAGGTCAAAATAAGGAGGAAAGATGAAACTAGCTCGACTACTTTGGGGGCTAATAAAAAAAAAAAAACTAGCGAATAAGACTTGTAACCAGGGTTGCCAGATCGTGGCTAGTCTTCACGGCCAAACTCAACATATTTTACGGCCAAATTCGGCCAAACTATTTTTTTTCACGGCCAAATTATATCTATTTAGAAATGAAATTAGGTATACCCCTATACACAAATTAACTGTCTCATGCACTCCCCTAGGTTTACAATAAAGCCTGCTTAAATAGTTTGACATGATATTGAGCGACAACGTGCAAGTTTCTGTATGTGAGTCTAATAAGATGTGGTCATGCGAATACTAGTATGTATACGCATGCTTATAATCGACCGTGCCCCCGGCCTGCAGCACAGACTAGTGTGTAGACTAGGCTAAGGGAGTGTTTCATGAAAGGACTTGCCGGATATTTTATCCGACAAGTTTGCTCTCAGCCAATCAGATGCAAGGATTTCAGTAGCTTATAACAGTTATCGGATAAAAAATCCGACAAGTCCTTTCATGAAACGCTCCCCAGGGCTTAATTCATGCATAACACACGCCGTAGCAGACGCGCGCATGCACATCCTATTGCATTTTTACATATTTCAAGTGATTTTATGGTTACATTTCCTATCTGATTATGAAAAAGGCCAGAAATAAAGATTCATGGCCAAGATTTCTGTTTTACGGCCAGAATACGGCCAAATTAATTTGGCCGTGAAATTTTTTTTTTTCACGGCCAAACTAAATTTTATACGGCCAGATTTCTGGAATCTGGCCGGAAAAAAGGCCAAATGGCAACCCTGCTTGTAACACCAAATGAACAATTTGAAGAGTGGATGATAAACAATCAAAATAAATATATGTCGATACCCGGAAAACTGTAGAAAAATCACCATAGAAACCACAATTAAACCATGATTTTATGAATCGATTATATGATAAGGTTATTTTAAAGCCATTTTTTTTGTATTTTAATGACATTAAATAATAGCAAATTATATATGTTTGGAACGAGCTTGATTTACTGAATCTAGAAGTACGATTAAAAACCCCAATTTTCATTCGACAAAATGGCCGCGCGCTGATATTTCCACAAAGTACGTGAGTACTTACATTAAATAATAGCAAATTATATATGTTTGGAACGAGCTTGATTTACTGAATCTAGAAGTACGATTAAAAACCCCAATTTTCATTCGACAGCTGGACGGGGAAGAACGTACCCACGCGCGAAATGGTGAAATTTAGGCACTGATCTCTTTGGAAATGTCACAAAATGGCCGCGCGCTGATATTTCCACAAAGTACGTGAGTTTTTGGAGCGGTGCGCATACGTGAAGGGCGGCTATGGCAAATAAGTTGTCCATAGACCATGTGCGCGCTCCCGGCCGGGCTCTGGGTGGGTTAATTCAGAACTCTGATTCAGGCGCGGCACCCTCTGTTGTCCTCCTATTGTCAGTTTGTTTGAGTTGTTTCTTATATTTCTGCGGTTACTTATATTTCTGCGCTTTCTTATGTATTTCTGCGGGTAAGTTCATCTCCGCCTCCGTCTCCCCCCCCCCCCCCCCCCCCCCCCCCCCTTCCCCTGCCCCAATAGGTACGCTGGTGGGTTGTCCTTATTTCTGCAGCTATCTTTAATTCTGTAATGTCTTTATTTCTGTAGCTATCTTCAATTCTGTGATTGTATCTGTATTTCTGCAGTTACCTTTATTTTTGTGATTGTCTTTATTTCTGCACTAGTTTTTATTTGTGCAGTTATCTTTACTTCTGTGATTGTCTGTATTTCTGCAATTATCTTTTTTTCAATCATTGTATGTATTTCTGCAGTTATCTTTAATTCTGTGATTGTCTTTATTTCTACAGTTATCTTTATTTCTGTGATTGTCTGTATTTCTGCACTTATCTTTAATTCTGTGATTGTCTTTATTTCTGCAGTTATCTTTAATTCTGTGATTGTCTTTATTTCTGCAGTTATCTTTATTTCTGTGATTGTCTGTATTTCTGCGGTTATATTTATTTCTGTGATTGTCTTTATTTCTGCAGTTACCTTTATTTCTCTGATTGTCTGTATTTCTGCAGTTATCTTTAATTCTGTGATTGTCTGTATTTCTGCAGTTATCTTTATTTCTGCAGTTATCTTTATTTCTGTGATTGTCTGTATTTCTGCAGTTATCTTTATTTCTGTGATTGTCTGTATTTCTGCAGTTATCTTTATTTCTGTGATTATCTTTATTTCTGCATTATATTGATTTCTATTTCTGAATCTTTGTTTATTTCTATCATTTTATTCATTTTCACCATTATTAATTTTGACCCTTATGGCCGCCCATACATATGGGCATAATGTGTTCATTGAATAAGGCAAAGGTGTTAATATTTTAGAAATCAGAGTAGATTTTTGCGCAATTGAACTATTTCAGAAGAACTTCAAAAGAGCTTAACCCTTTCAGGACAGGAATTATTTAAGGGCTAAATTGATCACATTTTGTTCTTCAAATTGGCAACAATAATATTTTTCATTTAGTGCTACATGGTTCTAACAAAATGTAATGTCTTTGAAAACAATATACACCATTAGAAACTTAGTCGAAAGTTGAAAAAATTGCCAATTTTGTTAAAAAACAGTGATTTTGAACCTCTCAATGTGTTGCCAATTTAAGGATTTTGAAGCTTATTCTCCTTTTTAAAATTCCTGGCATCAAACGCAATATGATTATGCAACAAAAATGGACATAGTGTGTGCAGAAATTTTTGCCCTTTCTACTCATGTGTCTTATATATTTTTTAGAGCTCTGAATCAAAAGTTATTGAGCCAAACCACAAAATGTGGTAGATTGTCTTGAAAGGGTTAAAGTGGAGCTCACCCATCCTCTCCAGGGCTCTTATTCCTGTGAAAGAATACATGGTGTAATCCTGAAAACTTTATCTACATGTACAAGCTTCAGAAATGTTTACGATACCCATCCCTAACCTCCATCAAACAGGAACAGGTACTCTCTTCCTCATTGACATTACACCCGCTGGTGCTGTGCTGCTAGGGACCTTCGATTGGAGAGAAGGTCTCTTTGACCTGACGTGGTCAGAGAGCAACGAGAGGCTTATCATGACGGGTAGTGGGGATGGATCCATCCAGCTCTGGGACATAAATGTTCCAATGGATCCAGTCAAATCATTCAAGGTGGGTTATGTATGGGGGAAACAAGAGCAGGGACAGACTTGAGACATTACCTGCATCTTATCTCCTCTTGTTTATCTTGTTTTGTCTTCGTTTCAATTTTATTTTTCATTCTTTAACCCAAAGCAGTACAGTGTCTTCTTTTAGTGACGTTTTTGCATTATCTTTTGATCCAGAATGCTAGAAACACATGAGCAGAAGGAGCAAAAATCACAGAAAATTTTGACTCTATTTCCAGTGCAGTATGTTGTGCCATTCAGGAATAACAGCAATTTAATTGTAACTAATCAATGAAGTCTTTTAAATTGGCAACATGGTGTAAAATATATAATCGCTATTTTTGTGTACAAATTGGCAATTTCTCTGTTAAATTTTAGAATTTTCATTCTCACTGGTTCATTTAACATACAGGCATGAAAATTTTCCGCGTATCCGCGGATTTCCACTTTTTCCTCCGATCCTAGATTTTTTCCGCGTATTTCACTTTTCCATAAAAAAAAATCCAATTTCCGCGCATATGCCATCGTGTATACACAGTAATACATGGGCATGCAATAAAGACGGAATCGGAGGCGATCCCTTAACTTACTGCACATACATACTCGCACTGCACCTCGTGTCCGTGTATGCTCTCTTTGTGCATGCGAAGGGATCGCCTAATAACCGCAGAGGATTTGTGTGCATACGCAAAATACCCCCGCCCGTAATTGCGCACTCGCATGAAGGCGGAAGGCTGTTCATACTACAAGCAAATGCATGTTATTACATGTACACAGTCACACAACGCATGAGCAGTGCACATGTGTTTGCCAGTGCAGTCGCGACGTGATGTTTCAAGTGAGCGAATGATCTGTCTTTTGCCGAAGTGGATTGTAATATTAAAAGGATAATCCTTGGAAATACCCAGTTTTATAGCAAGATTGTGGATAAGACTAAAGTTTGACTTCATTCCGGCATCTGGAAAAAAGAGTACTTCAACTTAACTGTTTACCCATACCTGTGCGTTTCCTGATTATAATGAAACAAAAACAAAATGGCACCCTAGGTCATCATGCTAACCCCTCTATTGCAAGCCTAAGGAAACATGGGCTTGAGCTCATATGAGAAAAGCCCAGAACAAAAAAAATGAAATCTGCAGTGGGTTAATGGAAATCAATCTATTAAAAAAGGAAAGGTACTATACACCGTTAATAAACTATCACAACATATTTTCCCATCTTGTTTAGCATATGTCTTGCCCTCGCACTAAACTATCACAACATATTTTCCCATCTTGTTTAGCATATGTCTTGCCCTCGCAGGTTTTAGAATAAATGTGCACTAAAATGAAATACAATTTTACGAATGTTATTGCCAGTCACTCCATCATTCTCATATTCCATTGTAGGAGCACAATCGAGAAGTCTACAGCGTGAATTGGAACCAGACCCGGGACCAGAACTTCATCCTCTCCGCTTCCTGGGACAAAACCATCAAGCTATGGGACACCAACCGGGACCACTCCCTGCAGACCTTTGTAGGCCACAGACACAACGTCTACAGTGCCGTCTGGTCTCCTCTTGTGCCAGGGTGCTTCGCTTCTTCATCAGGTAGGTTTAGTTTAATGCAAGATCTAACAGCGGTGATCATTTTTGTTTGATTTTCAGGAGGCTGTGAATCAAGAAATTGATTTGATTTAAAATGTCCTCAATTTCAATGGATATCAAAAGATTTACAAGCCAAAATATGGGGGATTGGAAGCTTTTTAAAGGTATCTGAGGTTTTGGTCACAGTTTTCATGGAGCACAAAAGGAAGTTGTAGGTATAGCCTTCAAGAACCCCCTTTCCCGTTGACACCTAGCAAAATTTATCATAGTTTTTTCTTTAAATCTGACACTCTTATTTAATACTCTTATTATCCTCAGAATACTCATGAACTATACTAATTTCATTGGCTATTTGTAAAGCACATGGAAGTATTCACATAATGGGCTATATAAATATAATGTATTATTATTATTGTTATTATTATTTGGTGTAGTACGGACTGAAATTGTTCTTGGGGAGTAATGTCTGTGTAGAGCTGCACAAAAATTTTCCATCATGCATGCCAGTTTAATTATGTTTTCAAGTCATGCTAGATTACACAACAATGTCAACAAGGCAGTTGTAGACTTTACTCTGAATGTAAATATGAAACAATGTTGAGAACCTTTTATGATATATGCATGCTTGGCATTAAACATTTCTATTCCATTTCATCTTTATTTACAAACCATAATAAAAACATATAAATGTGACTTATGAATATGAGAGTATGAAGATGCATGAAAGTAATAAAAGAGTACAGAGCAATAGTTAAAAAAACAGAAATATTGCTGAATTGATAATAATGTGTTCAGTAGTGATAATGGTTTGTGAGGCAAATTTTACAAGGCCTAGAAGCATACAAGCGAGGTAGCTATTGTAAGAACAACTAATAGTTAAATGCAGTAGGAATGTGATCAATGAAGAAAACAGAGAAGAAGAGTGTAGAAAGTTATGTAGCTTTTAATAGCAAAACGTGATGGCATGTAAAAACGCAGGAAAGACGCATATGACAAAATTATTCAAAAGCATGATTTTATCCTATAAAGGCAGAACCAAAATATTAGGATGTAGAATTAGTTGATGCCATTAACACTTTTCAGCAAAATAGTATGAAAACTTTTATTCAGATAAGTCTGAATTTGTAATTTTAGATACACAGACAAAGTAGCAGTTTTGCTCTTTGCGTCTTTCCTGCATCTTTATTATTATCTTCGCTCTTAAAGCTATCTTAAAAGAGAGAGAGAGAGAGAGAGAGAGAGAGAGAGAGAGAGAAAGGGAAACTCCAACCCTAACCCATCACCAAGCCTGCCATCCATCGACTAGCTAGAAGGGTTGGTGTCAAGAGGATCTCTGGTCTTATCTCGCCACAACTGGGCATTGTGGCATGTGTTTGTAATCCAGCTAACAGTGGAAGTTATAAACTAATTCAGCGGACCCAGGTCCGAGACTGAGTCACGTCTTTCGGATGGTGACGTTAAAGGTCGGTCCCCAGACATAAATAATCAAATCTGATTGATCACGTCTGTAAAAACCCAATTACACACACACAGAGGGACAGAGAGACAGAGAGCCTGAGGTTGAAATAAGACGAAAAGAAGTGGAGAGAGAGAGAGAGAGAGAGAGAGAGTGGGGATGGGGGGGGGGGATGGGGTAGGTGAGCATACATAAATGAAATAAACAGTGAGAAAATGAAAGCTGTCTAGTGTCTAATAGCAGAGAGAGGGGGGTATAAGAAAAAGACGCAGGCTGTAAGACAACATTGTTTGAACAATAAATGCAACTTTGTATTCCTTTGTTTATTTATGTCTATTCTGTAGGCGATGGCTCTCTGTGCGTGTGGGACATACGCAGGTCTCAGAAACCAAAGTTCCTCATACCCGTCAGCAAGGCAGATGTGATCACATGTGACTGGTGTAAATATGATCAGGTAATAAAAATATGTCTTTGTTTAGTTTTGATCTCAGATTTTAAAGGGAAAGCTGCAGCTTTTCTCTTCCTTTTAAATTGTCTTTTAATTTCAAGCTTCTGTCACAGGAGCAATTTAAAAATCTAAATACCGGTATGACTTTCATATTTGTAAACTCTGAAATTAGTTAAGTCTTTTACCAATAAGAGTAAAATGTGAGGCTACTGCCTTGAGCATTCTCTGTTGGTGCTAAAAAAGTTTCTTTTTCTTTGCTTTTTATTGATATTATTGATATTATCAGAATGACTGCTTTCTATTATTTGAGGGAATTAGGGGAGGAATGGAGGAAGGGAAATGATTTCGCCCTATTCAGCTCTTAACTTTGATTTTCTTTTTTCATACTTTGGAACTGCAAATCTAATGGTTTGAACAAAACTGCCTTGAGCATTCTCTGTTGGTGCTAAAAAAGTTTCTTTTTCTTTGCTTTTTATTGATATTATTGATATTATCAGAATGACTGCTTTCTATTATTTGAGGGAATTGGGGGAGGAATGGAGGAAGGGAAATGATTTCGCCCTATCCAGCTCTCAACTTTGATTTTATTTTTTCATACTTTGGAACTGCAAATCTAATGGTTTTGAACAAAAACCAACACAGAAAACTACTCTTTTTCAAGAATTATTTAAAAGCTCACTTCAGAAATTTTTAACAGAAAATTAATGATGATTATACAATTTTTTTTGTTTTACCCACCTTTCATAGAATATCCTGGTTGCTGGTTCGGTGGACTGTAAGATTAGAGGATGGGACCTGCGCTACCCAACCAAAGTACTCTTTCAACTTGGTGGACACACACATGCAATACGTAGGATAAAGGTAAAGTTTACCAGACATTTGTGAAATGTGAAAGGGTCTACTATTGTGGTTATGTATACACCAATCCAGTGTAGCTGCTTTCTCTTCTTCTGTGTGGCATACAGTTTTGTTTATTTTTATTTATTTTTCTTGTCTTTGGCTAATGTAAATATTGATTTGTCGACTTGAACTAAGCATTTAACCCGTACCTGTGTATTTCCTGAAAATGAAACAAAAACAAATTGGCACCCTGTGTCGTCATGTTAACCCATCTCTTGTAAGCCTCAGGAAACATGGGCTTGAACTCATGAAAAAAGCACAAAATGTTGCTATAGTTAAAAACCTGACTGTTGGTGGCTTGGAGTGACAGTAGATTAGTGTTACAATGTTTTTCTAATTATTGGTCCATACATGTAGGAACAAAAAAATGTACATTTATTAGGCATTTGTAAAAGGGTCTCGTATTGGACACACATATGAAATTCACAGGATAGAGGTAATAAGTTATGACTGAGACCTATGCAAAAGGGTCCAAATTTGAACACCCTATGCAATAATAAATGATGACTGCTAGTACGATATGATGACAATACGACGATATCATCATGATGTATGATAATTTAGAACTGGTGTCTTAAAATGTTATGTTACATGTATGTAGATTAGGTGGTCAAGGTCCTTGTTAGATTTATTTGTATGTTGCCCTCTATTGTGAATCTGCCATACAGTGTTCCCCTCATAGTAAGACAGTCATAGCCTCCTCATCTTATGACTTCACGGTACGGACATGGGATTTTGCTAGGCAACCAACGCCTCTTGAGACCATCGAGCATCACACAGAGTTTGTGTGCGGATTAGACTTCAATATGCATGTACCGGGACAGGTAAGCATGTAGAGAAGCTTTACTTGTACTACTATTCTGAGGAGATGTCCTGTTTTGTTGTGCCAGATTATTGAGAGGCTTCAGATCTCTCTATGAGCTTCAAATGAAACTTATTGGAACCCTTTGATATTTCTAAAGCCCCCCCCCCCCCCCCCCCCCCCATGGACAAATTAGAATTACTTTAAAATTCCTGTTAGTAACAACAGGTAATCTCAATTGCTAAATGCATTGAGGACAAGAGTGGCTCTGTGGCAGGCAGGTCCTAGGTTGGACCCAAGTCAGTGACTGTGCTTTCACCCTATAGTCTGGCAATAATCCTTAACTTCAACATCTCTAGGATTGGACGTACAGCATTAGGTCCGGTGGTTGCATATCTGTTAATTAATAAGTAAAAAGAGGACAGAATACTCTGTTCAGAACATCCTGAACCAGAGTTTTTCATAGGGCTTTATTCGTAAGGATGCATCATCGCCACTGTAATACTCTTTTCATCCAATTGAATGCCAGATTTGTTTTCATTTCTCTATAGTAGGTTGTCAATCGAATCTCTGTTCATTCGCTGATACACGAACTAAAATAAAATGATCTTCGGTATTTATGATATTAAAAATAAACCTTTATTCCCTCTCTCAATTTTTTCTGCAGCTGGCTGACTGTGCGTGGGATGAGAGAACAGTGGTATATGTTCCTAAATCTCTGTCTGTTTTTGACACGTGATGATGGTGTATCCTTGGCTTAACACCAGAAAACTCTTCTGCCATACTGATGAGTCAATGATTTCTAACAATGAGTTGATGTGGAGACCACGAACAAGGCATGCTAAATCTGAAACACTGGCATGTTCTTGGCCAACACCTCACACATATGCTATATAATGTTCATTGATTTATTGAAAGGTGTTTGATGCAAGGTGTTCATATGAACGTCAAGAAGGCTATATCAGACTCGCTTGTGGTTGGCTTAACACATTTCTCCACCTGTTGCTCTAGTGTTTATTGATTTCTTGCAGATGTTTGATGGTAAATTTTAGCATGAACACCAAGACAGTTAGATCGGCAAGCTGGCTTGCTGTTGGCTTAACACCTCACACATTTTGTGCTTTTTTGACCAATGATGTGTTGCAAGTTGATTAGCTGGAAGGTTCATATGAACACCAAGCCAAATTTTATCAGCAAATTGGCTTGTTAGATTGACACCTTACAACGTGTGTGCTATTGATGAATTATTGTGATATGTTTGGAGTGAGATGTTCATATGAACACCAAGCCAAGTCTTACCAGCAAACTTGCTTGTCAGCTTAAGACCTTACAACATACATGTATGTGCAATCAATGATTTATTGTGAGATGTTTCTTGTGAGGTGTTCATATGTACATGTATGCCCAGACAAGCTATATCAGAAAACTGGCTTGCTGTTGGCTTATGCCTTGCAGTTCTCTTGCTCTGAGGATTTAATTCAGTGATTTATTGCATGGTGTTAAGATTTACACCAAGAACTTCATGTATATATATATATAGTTTAAATGCTTAAACTGATGTATGTTAGATGATTGTTGGCAACAACGTTTCTTGTGTGTGATTGTGAGAGAGAGAGAGAGAGAGAGAGAGAGAGAGAAGTCAAATGAAGTATGAAGAGGAAAGAGAGTTGACAATTCAATGGAATAAATATAGGCTTTTATTCAATTTATGCATTTCTTCAAAGGCCAGTTCATTACACATTTAACGTAAATTTCATTTCTGTATTTGTGAGGGCTAGATAACCTGGGATCAGTTGTTTTTTGCTACAAAACTTAGACTTATTCACTCTTTCACAACTTTGTATTTTGATTCAGTTTGCTCAGTAATATTTGCCTGCAAGTTGTTGATCAGAAATGTGTCGACTTTGCTGGTGATGCAACACATGCCATACATTTTTCATTGATTCAAATTTGTAACAAAATCCAGGTATTGTGTGTTGCTTGTTATGTACTTTTATGCAATGGTTAAATTTGCCATAGATAAATATTCTCTTGTATTGCTAACTGGTGCTTAATTATTTCACAGGAATGAAGTGTATTCTCTAATGCAAAACTGCCATTACTGCTATCATTTGAATTATACAGAGTTGAGAAAAGGATATTTCATCATCAAAAAGTTTGTGCTAACTTTAATCACTTGTGAAATGTAGTGTCGGCCATTGGTGGATGTACTTACACAGAAGGAGCAAACAAAGCATGCCTAGCAAGCCTATGTAAATAAGATATAAGTACTTGAGAGTAAAACATTTTTTGAGAGAGAAACTGAATTGTTGATTGTGTAATTAAGGGGAAAATAGTATGTAATTTTTCATTTTATAGCCTTCACGGAGCTAATCCTTCCCTCTAAGAGTAGATAATATGGGAGGCTTGGAAATCCCATCTACATTTGAAAATCACTGGTTCTGTTGAGAAAGTTATACCTGACTGTTTTTTATGTATGGTAAAATCAGTGTAATGCAAAAAAGATATCTGCAAATGGCTTGTACTGCCTTTAAAACTGCTTCAGTCGTTAAATTCAATGTTCTTTTGTTGAGTCTAAGCAAATCTTATCTTGATATGCATGTATATGTACTGTTATTGTGTGTGACTTATTTATGAATTCTTGTGTACATTTTGATTCTGAGGCAATGGGTGTTGATACTTTTCAATGTACCGTATCCCACCCACTTAAAATGAAAAGGTCCATATCTCATCAGAGTATCACATTCTCTTGCACTTCAGTATTTCTTTCTGATAGACCTGTTCACAGATATATTCAAATTTTATGCATACTTTTAAAACAAAGGTTGCTCTTGACAACCTGAAAGCTTGTCAGATGCTTGTCAGACATAGCAACAAGTAATGTAGGCTAACTGGATGCCAAGTATTGTAGTTCATTCATTAATAACAGGTTAATGGAATACCTCGTTACTAGGTCCCCAGGAAAGAAACATCCATAAATTTGAATAACTTTGTAAACGGGTCTATTTCATTGATCTGTACATGCAGCTGTTGTTATGTTAACAATATTCTTCCTTTACTTGAAGCATTCATCAGTACACAGTATTGCATGAGAGAAAATATTTGTATCAGGTGTAACATGCATTGAATATTTTTCTAATCTTGAAAGTGCAAAGTATTGATATGAAAACCAGGAAGAAAACCTAAAAGAACTCAAAGCTTGTTAATAGTCAAGGGTAGTATGCGATATGCAAAGTCTCAGTGCTTTACACAGATATAACATTGTAGAAAAGAACACATATTTTTGTAACAGCAATATAGAACTTTAGGTATAGTTAGATACTTGTACATATTTTGTTGTTGCAAGTATGATTTTCAAGCAAACAAAAGAGGAGTTCTATTTTTCCACCACTTTTACAGCATTACATGCATGTATTGTTTGTTTATACGAAGAGGAATCTTGCCATTTCGTTACATTTTGTTACGTATTGATTTGTCATACCAAATTTTATTCACATGATATAATCCCTTTGAATGCAATTATATGATAAGCACTCAACAATTGCTTTAAAGCTATTTTGGGAGAATATAAACTTTCATATATCTCATTTCAATGGAACAGCATCTTTTCACTTGACCTACATGTGTCTTCGAGAATAAAATAAAATGAGAAACTGCAAAATGATTTTTTAAATCAGAGCAACAATTGTATTAAGTTGCTCGTCATCTATACTGAATTTATGGAGCTACAATTTTGATTAATTGATGAATATGCTTCAATGCTACAGTGGAAACTCGGTATAATGAGGTCCTTGGGAAGAACAGTTGTTGTTTTTTTTTATTACTTGAAAATGTAAATTCAGTTACATTTCCATAAATGATATAAATACAAGCTTTTTGGTATTTACACAGGTAGTTCAATTAACGTCAAGGCTTGATTTTCATTGATGCTATTATGGATGAACCTTACTCGCACCAAAATGTTATCATTGTTGGCTTTCCTTTACATTGTATTTTTACTTTATATGACATTTCTTTTTTAAAAAATGATACCGTGTAACAAGCAAAAGATTCATGTTGCATAATTTCAAAGCTGTTTGTATTTACTGGAAAGTATAAATATTTCAACACATGGGCAGTAGATAAGACTTGTACTTCTATTCAACTTTGATTATGTATTGCCTTATATAGTACTTACACAGCCATGACATTTTGAATGTAGAATTTTCTCTGGATATGAAAGATGATTAAATTATTTGATTTCAATGAACGTGAGTATCCATGTTTGTTCTTTTTCCACAGATATGTCCTGTTTTGAAAATACTCCTTCTAGTCTGGGAGCCTGTCCGAAATAGTCACCCCATTTTACCCATAAGATTTGACCCTGTAAAAGTTACTTAGACCATTTGAGTCATTGACAAAAAGGTTGTCAGCCTGACCGTAGCCGCCGGGTTAAGCCCCCAGGGCCCCCAAAAGGGACCCCAAAGTCGGGTCGATTTCACCCCATCTCACCCATGCACCAAACTTTGTCAGTAGGGAGTAGTATGACTGGACATTACAAAACACAAAAAAACTGACAAAAATTTCCGTCGGGATGGGGTGTCAGACAGCCCCTAAGAATTGGGGTAAATTTTTCCCCTTAAAGCCCAGAGACCAAATTTTGGCAGAAGGAAGAGCTATGGATGTACATTCCAAAAATAAAAAAACTGACAAAATTGTCCATCAGGAAGGGGGTGTCAGACCACCTGAAATGAAAACCCCAAAGTGCCCTTTGACAACGCTTTGCCCCCCCCCCCAAAAAAAAAATGCTCTGTATGGAAAGAAAAGCCATTTTCTTACCTTCTGACTATGATAATTCAAAAGCCTTTTATTCAATTCACTTTAAATTTTCATAACATAATTTTGAGTATAATAATCTTCTTGAGGTGCAAATGCAATTTGGTGTTAATTGGTATTTCGGTTAATAAGTTATTACATTGTGAAAAATGTATTGCTTTCTCAAAAGTAGCCAAAAATATTGTCAGGATTATGTAAACACAGCCATTGACCATCTGACAAGGCATAATAGGGAAGCTTGCTTGGTATCTGTGCAATTAACACATGAATAGTACATTTCAGCCTGACAGTCACATACCACAGATACCTGAAAAGCTCTTCTATTATGCCTTGTAAAACAGGTGAAGATAGACAATGGGTGTGTTTACATAATCCTGACAATATTTTTTGGCTACTTTTGAGAAAGCAATACTTTTTTCACAATTTAATAACTTAATAACCAAAAGGCCAATTAACACCAAATTGCACCTCAAGAAGATTATTATACTCAAAATTATGTTATGAAAATTTAAAGTGAATTGAATGAAACGCTTTTGAATTATCATAGTCAGAAGGTAAGAAAATGGTTTTTCTTTCCATACAGAGCATTTGGGGGGGGGGGGGGCAAAGCATTGTCAAAGGGCACTTTGGGGTTTTCATTTCAGGGGATCTGACACCCCCTTCCCGATGGACAATTTTGTCAGTTTTTATATTTTTGGAATGTACATCCATAGCTCTTCCTTCTGACAAAATTTGGTCTCTGGGCTTTAAGGGGAAAAATTTAACCCCAATTTTTAGGGGCTGTTTGACACCCCATCCCGACGGAAATTTTTGTCATTTTTTTGTCTCGCCTGCGTAAGCAAAAAGCGAGACATAGGCGCCGCTTTTCCAACGGCGGCGGCGGCGGCGGCGGCGGCGACGGCGTCAACAATTTTGGAAATGCTCTCATTTCAAAAGTATATGTCCGATTTCCATGAAACTTGAACAAAAGGGTTGTAGAGTATCACAGATAATGTGGAACAAATTTTAGGTCAAAAGTCAAGGTCAAAGGTCAATTGAGTAAAATTGTGTTCCAAAAACTTAACCTGAGGTTAAGTTTTTGAATTTTTACTTTGTTTCAAAAGTATTTGTTCAAATTCTTTGAAACTTGGCATCATTCTTGGTAGGGATTGTCTTCATGTCACCCTCTTTCAAATGAATACCAAATCTTACATTTTCATCACATTAAAGGTCACCTACTTACAGTTTAACTTGGTTAAGTTTTGGGTAAATTTCAGTTTTGTCTCCACATATACTACATGTATGTACATGTACATGTAGTATGTGCATGTATTGTACACATGCATTTGACTTCTTTGCTGGTAGTGGATTTCAACCAAAATTGGCAGGGATCATCCTTAGGCAAGGAGGATCAAAGTTAATATAGATGGGGGTACCTACCAGGGGGGGGGGGGGAGTCTTGGGGGCACCACCCCCAAGAGCACCAATAATGACAGTAATTAGATTCATATTTGCTTCTTCTTTAAGCCCTGATGCAAGATTGTTAGCAAAGTTGGTAGGTATCATCCTTAAAGGAAGGAGACCTCAATTTCTGAAACAGGGTACCTTGCCTCCAAGGGGGCTCAGGGGCAGCAGCCCTTAAAGTGCCCCTGTTGTGAAAATGAGATATTTGTTAAATGCATGGCTGAGTTCTAACCAAACTAGGTAAGAATCATCCTTGGGCAAAGAGGATCTTAATGAATGCAAATAGGGTACCTATCCCTTAAGGAGGGATGGAGTGGTGGGGGGGGGGGGGGGTCAAAAGCCCCCCCCCCCCCCCCCCAAAGAGCCTGTGACACCAAATTGACATTTTTTCTTTCTTCTGTAAAAACGTATTGCCACATGTACATGTAGATTGTAAGCAAGCTAGGTAGGAATCATTGTTAGGGGAAGGAGACTTAAAGTTGTTCAAGTATTGTAGACCATTATCTTCAAGGGGTCTGATGGAGGGACACCACCGGCACCCCAAAAGTGTCCCAATGGCAATTATTTCATGTACACATATTCTGCAGCTTTAAAACACACAGCTTGATTTCTTACTTGAAATCTTACTTGAAGGGATTTAAGTTATACAGATGGGGTACCTGGCCCACAAGGGGGGGGGGGGAGGCTCAGGGGCAGCACCCCTTAAGTGTTCCAACCTTTGATTTTTCACCAAGCGAAAATTTTGCCCCGAAAATTGCATGATGCAGGCGAGACTGCCCTGGGCATTTCCCTTGTTTGTGTTTTGTAATGTCCAGTCATACTACTCCCTACTGACAAAGTTTGGTGCATGGGTGAGATGGGGTGAAATCGACCCGACCCTATGGGTCAAATCTTATGGGTAAAATGAGGTGACTATTTCGGGACAGGCTCCTGGCCTATTCCCTCCCCCCCCCCTCCCCCCCCCCAAGCTTTCCTCATGTATAATAGTATTATGTTATAGATGACTCTTCAATAGTCAAGTGCTTCTCATAGTAATATTTTGTAGATGCTGGTGGAAAATTCCATTCATTTTTACCCCTTTCACAGAAATAGCGTTTATCAGCACATACTTCCAGATTGGCCCTGGCCCTGCATGCCCACATATTTATTATGTTGCAGACTTGCTAATGTATATTTATAGGAAAATCGAGCCCATGCAGTGGAACTTATATATATATATATATTTATTTAAAAAAAACACCTTGCAAATCCTCTCGCTATCATTTATGCTATTTGTAACTTAAAACAAAATTATGAACAAAATAATGAATTACACCACCAAAATGTCGGTCAAATGTTACAATATAGGCATTACATTATGACTCTTGTAGAATGAAAGATTACATGAAAAGTGTTTCATTAAGAAAGAAAAAACCCCATATATGGTGATACATTTGTTTTGAATAATTTGAAGTAAACATTTGATCGTATGTTTTTGATTGTCAGTTACGTTCGGCTACTTGAAAATCGATAACAAGAACAGTTTCAGTAGAAGAAAGCATTTTTCAATTTGTTATGCGTGTGTATTAAAGTCAATATTATATGTAGGCATATAAGTTAATCCTTTTTGGAAAGTTCTAATAAGGACCGTTATTTGTTAAAAAGATACCGTCAGTCCTGAATATAAAGAACGTTTCTCGTTAAGTTCTTCCTTTGTCATCACGTCTATCTTCTTGAGAAAATTGTCCACCTTTTCTTGCAGCTTCTGCCTTTCTTTTTCCTTAATCTCTCTTTTCCTTTCTTCAATCTGTTTCCTCCGTTCTTCTGATTCTGCGGCAGCGACGTTGTCTATATGTGTCATTTTTCGGAGCTCTCGTGTTGTCCTTCCGTGCAGCGAGATCGTCTTTTCGTTCACCGCTCGGACTTTTCCTGAGGCCGAGACACTGTTCTGCGCGAGCGCCATGTACGACATGCTGCGAGTTCGCCTTCGCGATGACGGAGGTGTTCCAACGGGTGAGGATGTATCCTGCAAGATCTCAGTTTCTTCAACTGCTGATTCCGTTTTGTCCTCGACGTCCTTCTCGCCCTTTTCCAATGTTAAAGCCAACTTTGGAGCAGCTGTTTTTGGACGCCTTTGCAACAACGCTCGTTCCATGATCATTTTTGCCTGAAGTTGACTATCTGTTGCCTGAACTGCCTCTCTGGATGATTGTCTGCGTTGTTCATGTTCGCTAGGCGGTGTGCTACGCAAGCTTCGACTTCTTGGTCGTCCCTTAATACTGGTTGTTGTCAAACCCGATGTGATCTGTCTGTCCTGGACACCAACAACCTTTCCATGACCACGTCCATTCTCACATATCTCAGATTTTGTTGTATCAGTTCCTGTATTGGGTCTCTGACGTCGTGTGCCAGAGGAAGGTGTGGCTTGGGTTATCCCTGGAAGTTTGTTCTTAGTGTCTGTTTTTGAGCCATCCGATGATTCATCGGGTTCTTTCTCAGTAGCAAGAGTGATTCCCCTCCAGCGGAGTAGCTTTGTGTGAAGTCGAGGAGACATGGGTGGACTCCCGTCTGGAGTTCTGATTCCAGAAGTATTCTCGGCGTCCCCCTTTGAAAATGAATGTAGTAATACTTGGCATAAGTGTAATGGTAAAAGAATCATTCTGAATGTATTGCGTAACATCGTTACTGACAATCTTGAGACCTTAAAAATATGGTGAGAAATGATGTGCATTCAAAAATCATTATATCTTTTCATAAATTTGTTTCTATCTTTAGTTGAAAACAAATCTGTCAATGCCAATGGGAGGGCGGAATAGTGTGGGGCAGAGTGTAGAACAGATAAACGATGTTCAAGAAGCGAGTGAGATAAGAACAACAACAAACACGCACGTAATGAAAAAGAAAGTGAAGCAGAGAGAGGGAAGAAAGAATTCTAAATATCTGAGTGTGGACGTGAAATTGATTATGATGATATAATGAAGAGTCGCGTCATGTTTCGATGCATGGCTAATTAGTGATGAAAAAATGGTGAGCTTACCGCCTTGACAGCAGCTCGAGCATTCTTCAGCCTGGTCGACCTCAGCAAGTCGCTGAAGGCCACCGTTGAATTCAGCATGGCCTTCCTCTGCGACTCCAGAATCCAGCAATCTTTCCGAAGCCTCATCGTCTCCTGGTTCCGATCGACCTTCGCTCTCGACTTCGCAACCCGCAGCCGATCCATCACCCCGAGCAAATTCTGTTCTTCGCTCTGGTTGGCCAACCTGACGATGCTGTCGTCGCAGTATCCTATCGATCGCGTTGTCGAAGACCCGTCGACGACGTCTTCGTCACCGCCTTTGGCTTTGCTTTGATGCTTCGAGTAGGACGTTGAGAGAATCGAGGGGTAAGTTCGCGAACGTGGACGACCGCCTACGACGTTGTTCCGTTGCATTGTAGTTGTATTCTGATTTTTCCTGTTATATAATCCAAGATCCGGTATTATTTTCTTTTCATCGTAATCAGTATTGATACTATCGAGGCGCGTGAGTAAACCTACAAAATTGTAGAAGTGAGTCTAGACCAACAAACTTTGCCCGCCTCCTTTTATGGGCTATATTGGAGGATAACATGCGCAGTATCATGTGATTTTTGTATTACTCTTCCAGATGTAGGCAATACACATCGAACTTAGAAAAATTAGATGATGATCGAGGGGGAAATGAATAAAATTCTCTGACCGATAGGTAATCCTTCATAGATTGCGCTTGATGTTGAAGAAAACGATGCTTTTTCATGGGGGTTTCCCCCTCCTTTTGATTGCATAACGACTTTAAGGATCCGCGTTTTACAAGGTATCAGGAATCCAAAAACCTAGCAAATAGCATTTGCAAACTGGACTTTGCACATTCCAACTATGAACTGGCGAATCAAACCGCAATCTGGACAATTAAGTACATCTGTAATTAGAAATGATAAGAGAATGACATTAGTAACTTTAAAGAAAACCTTTTTCTAGGCATCGAATTACGAAATAAGTAGATTGAATGATGAAATTAATTCGTTTGAACTTGTGAAACATGTGTGGCAGTGAATATAATGGTCTCTTTTCGTTTTCCTGAATATTATCTGTTATCAAAAAGCAACGAACGAAACCAGACCGAAGTTCATATAATATTAAGTATCCTAACATAATATGGAATATAAATATAATAGTTGCACAGCCATATACTGTTTTATTAGGAAGTGTTGCACCTAGTTACAATTCATATCAAATAATTTAAGATTTATCAGAAAATTATCATCGCAGTCAAATGATTGAATTGCCGTTTTTTACTATTCAAAAACCTGCAAAAATATTGGCAATATGATTTGGCATAATTTTGTCTAACAGGGGGAGAGGTTAAAATTCTGGTTTAGCAGAGAGTATCGAAATATCTATTTGGATAGAAGTGACGTAGAACCATTAATTCTGATTATTGACAAAATATTTCAATTCGGGAGCAATACCTGGGTCATTTGATTGATATGCTCGTTTACTTTGGCCAATTGTTATCTTTAGATTGGCGTTAATTATAATTATTAGAGCCATAATGATACTGAAGTATGATTAATCCGATCAGTAAATATTGCTACAAGATAACGGTTTTGCCCGTTTATAATACATTCATATTACTACTATCTAAAAAAAAATTATTATACACACCCTCCTGTTTGCCTATACAGCGCCATTTAACATCATGTGTTGCCATACAATGTTGTAAATCATAATCATTTTCATAATCTTCATCATCTTCATCACTCATTTTCATAATCTTCATCATCTTCATCACTCATTTTCATAATCTTCATCATCTTCATCACTCATTTTCATAATCTTCATCATCTTCATCACTCATTTTCATAATCTTCATCATCTTCATCACTCATTTTCATAATCTTCATCATCTTCATCACTCATTTTCATAATCTTCATCATCTTCATCACTCATTTTCATAATCTTCATCATCTTCATCATTCATTTTCATAATCTTCATCATCTTCATCACTCATTTTCATAATCTTCATCATCTTCATCACTCATTTTCATAATCTTCATCATCTTCATCACTCATTTTCATAATCTTCATCATCTTCATCACTCATTTTCATAATCTTCATCATCTTCATCACTCATTTTCATAATCTTCATCATCTTCATCACTCATTTTCATAATCTTCATCATCTTCATCATTCATTTTCATAATCTTCATCATCTTCATCACTCATTTTCATCATCTTCATCATCTTCATCACTGATGAAGATGATGAAGATTATGAAAATGATTATGATTTACAACATTACATGCATTACAATGTTGGTATACAGAAACGACACAAAATAGAGTAAGAGCTTTCATTATCTTGATTAAACTTGTGTGGACGTTTTAAAACAATATAGGCATATATATACATATATATATATATATATATATATATATATATATATATATATATATATATATATATATATATATTGTCTTCAAAGTGTGACGATTTTCAAGATTCGACATTCCTTGGCGTAGCCATCGTAGCTCGCATATGCATGCTATTTCGGCCGTTTATACAAAAAAATATACCTATATGCAAATTTGTTGGTGACCGTTATTTCCAATAGGCCTATACCTTGCATCCCTTCATGACTTGGGGATCCATAAACGGCACCTGCAGGTTAACCGCCAATATTATTATCAGAAAACCAATGCAAATTATAATAAACTGATGAATAATCCACCTTATCAATGTCCATTATTACACAAACAGTAGCATATATAGTCGTACGAGGCGGGAGGGCTTTGGGCTGAAGCCCCCACCTCCACCCCACACCCCTAAGAATTTTGAAATTACCGAATTTTGAAATTATCAACATTTAGGATGCTTTCGCAACCGTCACCTCGTATTCTGCCTGTGAGGTGATCTATTCGGAATTTTCATGTCGTATGAAATCTGATTTGGATTTTTCATGAAATAAGGTGTCAAATCTTTTGTTCTCTCGCTTTGATCAAAAAATCGAAAGATCGAAATTCAGAAAATGAATTATTGATATTTGGGCAAAAGACTTTTGTCCCCGTGACGAAAGTGCCCCCTTACGCCTACAAACATCACTGATAAGGATGAAATCAGAAAGCAGGAAATAAAAACAGTAAATCCTCACTTTGAAGGAAAATAGGTAACTTGAAGGTGGTACCTACCGTTCTTCACATTTTATGGGAATGTAGCGCTGCATGTCAGGATGGAAGATTCGTCACTTTCTGTTGACCCATGATAGCTGACACGTCTTTAAGACCGGCGAAGATTAAGATTGCTGATGCATTGTTAGTCAGTAATTATAAAATTAGTCAAATCCAAATCGTATTTTCCTCAGTTTATAAACGATCACCTTCTGCGCCAGTGCCTCAATGGTTTATTGTCAATCATTAGATTTCGATAACTGGTATATCTCAGATCCAAAGCGACAAAATGTGCAGCTAGATTTTCGACATATGCATGAAAATGATGAACAATAACTCTTTTCGATCTAGCCCGGGTCCAAAAACGACTTCAAGCAAGTTTTTCCTGATTCAGGGAAAACCTTAATATAATAGCCTAAATGAGACAAACGAGAATCAATTTGCTTAAACGACTCTAAAGAATCAGTTTGAAAAAAGGCAACTCTTCTTCCTTTCCGCGTACGTCACGATCTTAGTTACTCCAAAGTTTTGCCACTCTTCCAACTATTTTGCCACGCCCTCTCGAAATCGTCCCGAAAGCGCAGAACAATACACAAAGTTTGCACTCTCCAGATAATTCAGTAGGAGTCGTGTGTGCACGCACATAAATTATTCTTGTCTTGTATGCTCAAGATTCGTAACAACAACATTGCATTCTGATGTGATACAATTTGCTAGCTTCTGGTGTTGACTTTTTGAGGTGGTTGTGTTCGATGCCACAAACACTTGAAAAAGAGAGAATCGATTAACCTCCAAAGTGTAAATAAATGTCCCCTACTTACATTTTGTAGATCACGATTACATTTGAATATGCGAAACCTACGAAATACGAGTATTCCGTTTGTTTGTTTTTTTATTTTTTTATTTTTTTATTTTTTTATCTTGCACATTCTTCGTTTTTTTTAGCTGTATAAAAGAAAAGTAGGGTACAATATGCAAAGTTGTAACTTAACTCAATAGATTTACATGTTCGGCTGATGAAAGTGAGAAATGGATAAAATCAAAACAAGTGAAATATTTATCGGAGTTTACTGTTTCGAACAGTAACTTGAACCTCGAGTGATATACAGTATATATATTTTTATCTTTAGATTATGTAGGCATATATATATGAAATGCTGTAAAAATGATGTACTCATGTTTCTTTCAATTTCGATGTATATACTGTTATTCATTATACATGTATGTATTTTATCAAGTGCATCAGTTGAATTTTTTAAAAGAGATGATAATTCGTGTACTTAGAAACTTTAAACTTGAACTTTGAAATCAATCATTATTTGGCAATAATCTACTTCTCTATTCGTATTGTTTTTATATGAGAATTTCTCAAATTATCCTCAATGATAAAACATTATTTTCCTGATAATGAAATAAATAGTTGGTCTAATTTTATCACTGTTCCCGAGTTTTTCCCCATTATAATCCCATGTCTTATTTGCTTTTCTTTTTCACAGATTTACATTTTTGAATGACGGAGCAATACAAAACATTCACTTAACAACATGCTGATCACTTTGCATGATATCTTATCATGAAGTGACTATTATACTGTATATAGGAGATTTCAGGAATAGATTTTGCATGATTCTTTGTGAATTGCTTTAGAATTGCGCATTGCGTTATGAATACAATGTACGGTATTCATATCAGAATAAAAACACATAAGGAATATCCGGGAAAAAAATGACAGGCCTATAAAATATCAAATGGCATATAAGTGCATGGAGTTACAGAAACATGTTATCAGATCTTGTCTAGCTAAAATGGGTACATTAGAAGCTTTTTTCCTAATTAAGGCACAGAGGTGTCAAATTTCACGACACTTCTTACTTGATACATCTATAATCATGATTTGAAGAAAGAAAAAAAAGGAAGCTACCGGCCGCACACCCTCCCAAAACATTTACATTTTATTTTAATTATTATTTTATTTTTTATAATGAGTATATACCAAAGCTTTTTGTGACTTTGATAAGTACATTGTCGGGAACGGTCGATTTGACCACGGTCGGGTGAAGTAGACAAAAAACATGTATATCAAACGATGACCCGGCCCCCATTTTACCCATGTGCCATGTCACTTGTGTGAATCATTCTTCCTTGGTACTACATATGACCTTTGCATTCATGTATATTTTTTTTTTAGATATCTATTTTCAAAACTGGTTGGATCAAAGCCAAAAGAAAATACCGGGCACCTGGGGAGCGTTTCATGAAAGGAAGTTGTCGGATATTTTATCCGACAACTGTTATAAGCTACTGAAATCCTTGCATCTGATTGGCTGAGAGCAAATTTGTCGGATAAAATATCTGACAAGTCCTTTCATGAAACGCCCCCTGGTGTAACATGCGTTTAGGTACACACATGATATTATGGACATGGATGTATCGGTATTGTATCATACCAAAGCGCTTCGTCGCAAACTGTTTTTCTGAGAAGTAGAAACATGTCGAAGCCCCGTTTTACCTATTTTGCAGGGAGGGGATTGGGAGAAGTCACCCGTTTAGCCTTGAGTGCTGCTCAAGTTGAAGTAAGTATCGGATCCTGTTGATCTTCATAACTTTGCGGGCGTGTGTTGTTTGTGTCTGTATAGAATTGAACTATTATGGTTCATGCCCACCCCCTCCCCCCCCCCCAAAAAAAAAGAAGAGAGAAAAGAATTGAAGTTCATTAGTAATAAGGTGAACTCGACCATGCTTGTACGTTAAAGAGGACCTCCAAAGCTAGAGTTAGTAATGGAGTATGGTATAAAACAGTCATGAATGCCTGTTTTGGATCCAGAACTTCACGTGCTTCCATTCTTATGCATATCACTCCAAAGTCCGACCTGTGCGTGTTGGACCCCCCATCATGGCTGCACTTGCCACCATGCACAGATCTGCCTGGCACACTCGAGTTCATAACTTGTTTAAGTTTGTTAGGGTCCACGAGCGGATCTAGGGCACTGAGATTTTTCCGCAGATATCAGTGATCCAGGGTTTTAGGAGTACCGGTACTGCTCACCATTGATGAGCGGCGGACACCATGGGCGTCGATCCGGGGGGGGGGGGGGGGATGGGGGGTATCCCCCTAAAAATTTGAGGTGGGGGAGAGGGATGGCCTGTATTATCATCCCCCAATATTTTCGGATAAAATAAATAAGAATTATGATACATTAACTTAAAACTAATAATTATCCGAACTCATTATGTTTGATATTGAAAATACCATCACATTCTTTGATAATTACAAGTAAGGAAATAAGAAATGCCATGATTTCAATGCGAAAATATTGAAGAAAATTTGTTCGCTCGCATTGTTATTCTCATTTAGGGGTTCCGTCCATTAGTTAGATCCGAGCATTCCTTCTTTTAATTAAAAACCATTTTGGGATGCTCTAAAATGCAAGTTTTATATACAGATTTTTGAAAAAGCCCCTGGTGTGGGAGGGGGATACCCCCACACCCTCCCCCGCTCGGTCGCTTCGCTCCCTCGTCGGTCATCCCCCCCCCAATCATGAACACGGATCGACACCCCTGGCGCACACTTTTTTTTTCATGAGGGCAACTTAAATGGTGGAGTTAAATAGTTGCGAAAGTCGCGATGCATGGCACTGGTATATTGCTGACTGGTACAAATCAATCTTAACAATTAGTCAACCTAAGTTCAATTCGGCACCGCTAATACCATTACCACAGAAATTGTGCCTATGATGATGGTACTAATTTTTACCAATTTTTCAGCGCCGATAACATTATAATATACATGTAGGTCATTTACCCCCCCCCCCCTTCGAGTGTATACACACACCCTCCCCCACCCACACACCCACACCCACACTCCCGCAAGCGCACACATACACAGTAGTTTTTTTTTGGGGGGGGGGGGGTTCAAACAAGCACTACAGGGGAAAACAGAAAAGGTGGTTTAACTATGCTTGAACAAATTACATGAAAATAAATGATAGTTTGATTTGAAACCACTTCAGAGGGATAATAATTTTCCTTTTTGTCTTACAGTATGATGATATTTACCTCGAAACTCGAGAAGAATTTTTACCGTTGATTGCAGGTTAGAACTTTGTCTTTTTTATAATATATGTCTTTTACGTATATGTCATTTATTCTTATATGAAAATTGAACTTCTTTGTACATCATGATGACTCACAAATGAATTTCCTCAATAACTATTTTTCTGAAACGACTTATCAGATCTAACTAAAGGATATGTACAAAAAGGAAATAGATGAAAATATACCACACATTCAAAAGAAATAAAAATCTTTGGAAGAAGTCAGACTATATAGTTCTAACTTCTAAGTAGGTACTGCAAAAAAAATGCTGAAGTAGTAAACCAATACAATACCTCTCTTTTTAGACCATTTCCCTTCCTTCCTTGATGTTGCTATTTAGAAGGATTTTCCATCCCGCTTTACTTATTTCTCTCATAATTCATTTATTTCTTAAATTAAAATATTTTTAGCCACATTTCTTGTATTACTTATAATCCTTTTATTTTCTCTTTTTTTATCTCCTCATAACCTTTGAATAACTTAGCCGGAGATAGCTTGAGATGAAACTCATGGGAGATGCGTGCTGAACGAAAACCCATATACCTACCACTTTTTGTATTTTACTCTTTCCTTTCTGCTTGTAGATGGTAAATTAATGTTTAATCAATTGCCCCTGCTGGAGATAGATGGCCATAATCTCGTAGAGAGTGACTGCATTCTTCGCTATGTCTGCAACAAATATAAATTCCTAGGCAAATCTGACGAGGATCATATCAAGTAAGAAAAACAGAAAACAGGTCTACTGTTTTATTGGTTCCGGCCGAGGTCCGCTAGTCTGAAAAAGCTGAACCCTACCATTTTAAATTCCATCCTTCAAACTTATCGCAATGGGACAGATTTAGGACCGGTTGAATGTATAGGACCAAAGTAAAAACTTCACATTAGTCGTTTGACTCAATATTCTGGACCATACAGAGGCCCCCAGAAAAAATATCAAATTGTTTCTTTGTCTAGATGCAATTATTTACCGGCATTGATATAGGTCTATAGGATACCTATGGTATTTGTACAGGTTCTCTGATTGCACAAAAATTCTAGGAAACTGAAAAATTTCAGTGTTTTGAGCTCAGGTGCAAATAGAGCTGAGATATAGACTCGATTTAAAGTTTCTTCCAGATATGATACTAGAATTTATCCTATAAGTCATGGAAATTATGTCAAAATATCTGGCACGTCTGTATTTTTACACACAGCAAATTTTTAGACAACATTAATTAAGACTCATTCTATTTCCCCATTTTCTTTTTATGAGAACTGAATATTATCGTAATTGTATCATTGTTTCAGGATCGAGATGCTGTCTGTGGGTGCCAGGGACTTGCTAAAATCAGGGATCTTTGGTGCAAAGTTACAGGCAACGCCAGAGAAAGGAGAAGAGATGTTGCAGAATGCGGGCAAGCAGTGCAAGGATATAGTCTGGTTCACTATGTAAGAAAATGGGCTTTCGTTCAAAATTTTTGGAGATTAGCAAAACTATACATTTTTATAATCGTTAAAACATGGGAAATTCAAAAATTGATGTTGGCATTTGCACAAATCACCGGCATAGCGGCCATTTTGGATTTTCAAAATGGCCGCTATGTGTAACTCATATTGAACGAATTTGAAGATATTTTTTAAACAGAACCTCATCTTACCATGTATTTATCATCATATTAAAGGGAATTAAATTTTCTACAACATGATACCACATTTAATGGGTTTGGTGATGATTTGCGATACAATTTTTGGCCAAGAATGTGATTGTTTACATAATTTTTACAAAATATCAATTTCTTCAAAATACGTATTTCTCATTATTTCAAAAGTTATTTTCACTAATTAGTTCAAACTTTTCAGAAAACTTTCCATATGTACGGTTAATACCATATAAAAATTACAAGTTCATTGCTTATCAAACAAAACATTTATAGCGCTCTAAAGTTGACACTTTGATATTAGCTAAAGTAGAGAATCGATAACAAAAGTGGTTACTAAGTGCTGCCTTCTCCCTACAGTGGTAACATTGGGAGACGTGAAATGGATAATTTCGGTAGTACATGCTATTGTCATGCAGATTAATATTTTAATAGGATGTGTGATGTCAGATGATTCAGTACGATCATATTTTAGTGATATAGAATTGTTTATTAGCTCCCGTTGCTATGATACAAATGTGCCTAATAACCGATGATGTGTGTTGAGAAATCAATAAGGCCAACTGTCCAATAATATATATGAGGAGACCTGGTTTCAAGTGATAATCATGATTCACACTCCGACACACGTATATACTAGATTATAGGGTACAGAACTTGCACCCCCTACATGTCCATGCCTTCCCCTCCCCCTTTCTACTTTTAAAACGAGACAAATTGGTACAAAGTAATATTCATAAAGTACTTTGCATAATGGTAAGAAAATCAGTGAGCCTTGACAAATCATTTAAAATCTCATGGTTACTGGAAAAATATCTGTCAATGCCTTACCATTCTTCCCACCCCTCCCCCTACCCCTCTAAAGTTTAACTTAAAACAATACCTACAAGTATTATTGGTAAAAGGAAGCAATTCAGGTCATTAGTGAAATAATATGGGACCTGTATTCACGTGATAGACAATATTTACACTCTAAAACATGTAGATACTTGGTGGTGGGGTTCAAAACGTGCGCCCGCACCCCCCCCCCCTCAGTTGTACAGGGAGGTCCCCTGAACATATTCATACCAAACAGTCTTTAACATCAATCCAAGTCTGGTTGACCCCCCAAATTGGGTCCCCTGTAACATTTCCAAGCACTTTCAATATTAAAACGAGCATAGTCTTACGAGGTGGGGAGGGGTGGGGGCTAGGGGCTGAAAGTAAAGTTTACATTCGGGCAAGAGGCGTCAGCACCCCCCCCCCCCCCCCCCCCCCCCCCCCCCCCAC
Organism: Heliocidaris tuberculata; assembly: GCA_025618425.1. Classification (NCBI taxonomy): domain Eukaryota; kingdom Metazoa; phylum Echinodermata; class Echinoidea; order Camarodonta; family Echinometridae; genus Heliocidaris; species Heliocidaris tuberculata. Next base: position 14,973,557 of record CM046837.1, read on the forward strand.
CCGCTCAGTTGTAGACAAAGTTCATCGGTTGGTCTCAATCAGCGCATTTCACGCCTCTCTAATTTTTGACTTTCTTCATCTTCATTCAGCATTGCAAAAATCTTTTGCCACGAAAGATCCTTCTAAACTTAGGTGACTTTTTGAGACATTTCCTGTTTTGAGTAAAAATTGGTTTAACACAATATTTCTTGCTACCACTGTTTATCTTATTTTTTAAAAATTGTCTTACTATAAGCTTTACTATTTACTAGTACCTCAAATAGCAGAACTGAAAGCAAAAAAAAATGTGACCTTTCGAGATTTTTTCTCTGTTTTTGTACAAAGTGGTTAAAACGCAATATTTCTTATTCTATTTGTATATCTTTATTTCTCTTTATTTATGTTATCAAGCTTTACTATTTACCTTAAAAAGCAAAAATAAAAGTAAATAAAGTTGAAGAACAATATGACATGCAGGAAATAAGCATTTTAAAGGTTGTAAGCCGTCTGTGCTGTAATGGCGTGATCATACATGTACAATTGTAATTGTATACATGTAGCCTAATTGGATTACCCTAAAACGTCTTTGGGACAAGTAAAGTATGTAATAATTTGTTGTATACTGTAAAATACATTTATTTAGTTTGCACATGCTGGTCGACATATTAGAACAGGCAGTCTATCTCTAGTTTGATAGAGTATAGGCCCAATTGATTAGTAGGTTACAATAATAGAGCTAAAGAACTGCACTTAGTACTTAATTCAGGGGGTAGTTATCCGGGGGAGGGGGGGGGGGGGATTGACCAGTGATGATAGTCGATGAGAAAGTTAGTAGACTGAAAAACAAAAGTCGTTAAAAGTGACTTTATTTCATGTGCATTCAATTGTATTTCAACCATATTTCTTGCTTTATAGGTCTGTTATTAGAGGATCTTTTTTCTAAATCAATATTCAGATAGAAAAGGGATAGTAAAAGAAGAAAAAATTACAAATGATCTACAAAGAAATAAAATCAAATTGCTGTTGTTTTTTTAATTCTAATTGCCCCAAAATATAAATTCTTACCTGAAGAGAAGAAAATTAGAAACCAAAATATAGTATGACTGTATAATTTTTCTAAACTTGGTGTCAAAATATGTGCAAGACTTCAAGGACAAAAACTAGAACGTGGCACTGTTTCAGTTTAGAGACGCAGTGAAATTTGTCTGAGGGCTCCTAGCCGCCCCAAAGGCTTAAAGTGAAGGAAGACTCAAGTATAATTTTGTGATAGCACCAAATATTTCCCTTATCAAGGAAACATAGGCTTATCATATTTCATGTAGTTTTTAAATACTGACCACAGAGAAAGGGCAGAATATGTATTTAATGTCGGTCATTTTGAAAATCCAAGATGGAAGCCACATGAAGTGTTGAGATGGGAAGTCTAATGACGTCACCAATGTTTTTCCTGACCCTGGAAACATAGTATTAGAATATTCCAATAAGTTTATAGATTGCCTTGAAGCAGAGATAGGGCAATATGATATTTCATGGCGGCCAATTGGAAAATCCAAAATGGCCGCCATATGCGATGAAGCGTTGGGAGTAGAAGTCTAGTAATGTCACAGATTGTTTTCTCGACCCAAGAAACGTAGGAGTAGCATATTTCATTAAGTTTCTACGTTAAAAAGAACCCGACGTAGGGGGAAAATGTATTTGTGGCGGGCACTTTGAATTAAAAAAGGCCACCATGTCCAATGAAGCGTTGAGATTGGAAGTTTAATTATGTCACTAATGGTTTTCCTGACCGAGGAAACAAAGTACTAGCATATTCTGTTAAGTTGCTGTAGGTTTTATATATATATATATATATATATACAGCCCTGGAAAAAATTATTAGACTAGCTCCATTTTGAGGTATATGAGTAGTGTAAAGTCCACTGTCTGTGGAAGTAGGAAAATGATTATCAACAGCTAATGCATGATTAATGGACTACTAGTAACTAGAACGATTACCCCTATGACTTTTTACCCAAGGACAGTTACTACCAGGATGACAACAGCCAGGACAAGTTGTCCCGGACAAATTTCCCCAGACAATTATAACACCCCTTTTTTTTCACACGAGAAAGAGTTTTTGGACCACCTAATAGACTATAAATGTCTGAGAGAATGAATTCAAGTTTACTACTCTTGGTCTGAGCACCATTGCCTTCTCATTATTCTACTGAGACCAGTGCGTGTGACATACAAATTAAAGGTATTCAAAAATTAATTTTATGAAACAAACAACAACAACAACAACAATTCTTGCAGCATGAATGAGCTGCTGTGAGGGGAAAAAAGGGCAACACCTTGTTGACAGAATGCCACAAGGCATGGCTGCTATCATCAAATGTAGCAATTTTCCACCAAGAACTGAACAAACTGCCCCCAAAGGAGTGGACATGGCTTTACGAAAAAATCAGGCATAGAACCCTGGACAATTATCCCCAGACCACTTCTGTCAGGACATTTTTTCCAAAACCCCTACCCCTGGAGAATATCCCTGAGGACAGTTAGCATCTAGGATATTTACATTCTGTTAGTTCTGAAAGTTCTATCCGTTGGGGTGCCCTTAGAAGTAATTGTCCTTCAGCGAAAATTGTCCGGGGTTAATTGTCCTAGGGGCAATTACCCTGGCGGTAATTGTCCTAGGGATTAGTTATTACACGAGCTAATTGTTTTGGGGAGTATTCATCCACTCATTATGAGTTAGCTAGTAGAAATCATTCTGAAAATTCAATTACTGATATAGCCAACACTTGCCATATAGGCCTTTATTAGGAGCTGGTTTAATATTTTTTTTCCAGGGCTGTATATATATATATATATATATATATATATATATATATATATATATATATATATATGCCATTTTTAAAATACAAAATGGCCGCCGTGTGCGATGACGCATTAAGATTAGAAGTCTAATTATGTCACCAATTGTTTTATCGACCAAGAAAACGGAGGATTAGAATATATTTGCTAAGTTCCTAGGTTGACCAGAAGCAGAGATAAGGCAACTTATATATTACACGTATGCCATTTTGAAAATCCAAAATGGCCTCCATAAGCGAGGAAGCGTTAGAAGAAGATGTCTAGCGATGTCACCATTTGTTTTCTGCGCCCATAAATAGTAGGATTGGCACATTTTATTACGTTTATGCTTTTAAAAGAAGCCGAGATAAGGCATATTATGTATTTTATGGCGGCCATTTTGAAAATCCAAAATGGCCATCATGCCGGTGTTTGTGCAAATGCCAATTTCATTTTTTTTTTATTATCCATGCTCTAACGATTCCGAAAATGTATAGTTTTGCTAATCTCCAAAAATCTTGAACAAAAATACATATTAAACCTGACCAGAAGGCAGCCCGTGGCATTATTTCTTTGTTTTAGCAAATATCAAAGTGTTAACTTTAGAGTATTATAACTTTTTTGTTAGATAAACAATGAACTTGTAATTTTCATATGATATTGACCCTATATATGGACGCTTTTCTGTAAAGTTGGAAGTCATTAGTGAAATGGACTTTTGAAATATGGAGAAATATGTATTTTGAAGCAATTCATATTTTTGAAAAAAAATGATAAAAATCACATTTTCGGCCCAAAATTGTTATACAAATCATCACTAAACCCAGCGAATGTTGTGTCATGTTGTAGAGAATTTAATGCCCTTTAATATGCTACCACAAAAATGATAGAATGAGGTTCTGTTACAGAAATATCTTCAAAAGTGTTCAATACTAGTTACAAATGGCGGCCATTTTGAAAATTCAAAATGGCTGCTCGGTCAGGGTTTTGTGCAAATGCCAACATCAATTTTCGGATTCCCCATGTTCTACCGATTCCAAAAATGTATAGTTTTGCTAATCTCCAAAAATTTTGAACAAAAATACATAGTGAACCTGACTAATAGGTATCTACCAGTTTTTGAGAAGGTAAATGTATACAATATGAAATTTAGTTGGAATATTGGCAGGGTCTGTTTTTTTTTTCTGGGGGGGGGGGTCGTTTTTTTTTTTTTATATTTGTATTACTCTCTATTTCCAAAGAGACTTTATGTACACTTTTGAAGCAAGGAACCTCCAACATTTTGATGACCTTGTGCTTCTTCGAAAATGTTATCATCATTCACAGTGGTATTTCACTGGTATCTCACTGGTATCTCACTATCACCTCACTGATAACAGTTATGGCTCCCTAGTATTTCGGTGGTATCACTGTATCACCCCAGGGGCCCGTTGCACGAAACTTGCGTTTAAACGCAACTCAAGAAAATCAAACGCAACTTAATTTTCAGCCAATCAGAAGTGTGCATTCAGGACTTGCGTTTGATTTTAAGAGTTGCGTTTAAACGCAACTCTTTGTGCAACGGGCCCCAGAAATACCTCGGTGATATCTTGTTGGTACCTTAGTTGCATGTCACTATCGTTGTAACATCTACAAGGTATATTCTAATGGTATTTCAGTTGTGCCAAATTGTATATTAAGTCGCACTTAAATTCCTAGTTGCGTGCGGTATAAATTATGACACATCACTGCATTGGTCAGATCATGCTCAGGGGACGCGCGCTATTGGATAATCTAGCAATGAGATTACGCGTTTAATACTGTATGCGCATTGACACTTACGCATGACTTTAAGTCAAACTTAACTCTTTGTGAAGCACCCCCCAGTGGTACCTTGGTGTTTTTTCTGTAGTATCCCAGTGTTATCTCCGTGTTATCTCAGTTGTATCTCAGTGTTCCCTTAGTGGTGCATCAATGATGTCTTTGGTATTTCAGCAGTATTTTTCTGTGATATCTGAGTGGGATCTCGGTGCATGCATTTAAATGGCATCTTGTATAACTCCGAGGTATCTCAATAGCACCCTAGTGGTATCTAAGTGGTATCTCAGCGGTATCACCTCGGTAGCCCTTGAAGGTTGCCAGTCTGTGCTCAGTTAGGGCAGAATCTTCGCAGTAACCATGGTAACAGCTTTATTGATCGGTATTTTGTATCATGTGTTTAATTTTATCCAGATTTTAGACGAGAGTAAGTCTGGGTTCCTTGTAGGAGATTACCTAACCATGGCTGATTTCATGTTCTTTGACGGTGTCAGTTTTGTGAACGACTACCCTCAGATCAAATCAGTGTTAGATGACTTTCCAAACTGCAAGGTAGGTAGAGGCACCCTTGTTGTAAGTCCGATCCACAAATATGACGGAAATAGAGGCCCCGCGTATAGGCAAACTTACTTCGGGCGTAATATCTTTGTTAGAAAAACAGAGTGATAAAATTTCCAATCTTGCATAATTGCAATAATCGTTGGAGCTACTGATACCGTAGGATACTAAAAAGAAATGTTATTGTGAATAAATTAACCATCAAACTTCAAAGATTCCTAGTATAATAACTTTTAAGTGTAAAATATCGTTTTCAGATGTTGTCTAGAAAGAGTATAATGCAGGGGCCGCGGAGCATTTTTTAAAGTGGGGCGGGGGGCTGATTTGATTTCACTTGAATAATGATAATTTCGAACCTTTTTTCGGAGATTTTTTAACAGGCGTGTCTACTCAAAAAAGTCACCGGGGGGCTGCAGCCCCCTCTGCAGCCCCCTGGTTCCGCGGCCCTCTCCCCCCCCCCCCCAGTCCCCTGGTTCCGCGGCCCATGTAATGGGATATTTTCCTCACTTTTTACAGTCAAGGAAAATGGTTAAAAATTGTTGTCATAATATAGTGTCCGTTCATTTCAGATCAACGCCATATTGGGGGAGGGGTCAAAATGCGTGAAAAATATTGAATCATTCCCAACTGGCAATAGCTTACTATATATTTCTATTTTTCTTTCTCTCTCTCTCTCTCTCTCTCTCTCTCTCGCTTTTTTTTTTTTTTTTTTTTTTTTTTTTTGCGACATATGCCTTCCTCGACCACTTCTCCAACCTGCCAGGGATCAAAGAGTACCTCGCTAGCCCGAGACGCCTCCCACCGCCTGATGATGAGTATCTGCGGGTTGTCCGCAGGGTGCTGAACCCGCCATCTTCCCGAGACGTGGGCCCCTGTTTCATATAAAACGTTATCAATACAAGTTACAATAATTGTTATAAGCTACTGAAATCCTTTAATCTGATTGGCAGAGCGCAAATTTGTCATAGAAATGGAGCAATTGTTACTGATAACAAGTTTTATGAAACAAGACCCTGGTGTATACCTGTCCGTCTCTTATGCTGCAAGTTTCCAAAATTAATGATATAATGCGCAGTGTTTGTAAAAGTCCAAGGGGTAAAAACAGATATCCTTGATCTAATTTTGTCTGCACCGTCCTATGGAGTAGAAGAAGCCCTTAGCAGCTAGTTGAAGAAAACTGATTGTCGATATCATGGTTTTTTAAAGACCTTCAAGGTAATGACATCTAAGATTTTTTGATGCTGTCATCAGGACCTGTCATCTAGATTTATCATTTAAAAAAAGAAATCTCCAAATCAAGTAAGTTATCAGCACTGCTGTATTACGTAATTTTTATGCCTATTATCCACTCTTTGTTCATGTTGAGTATCTGAAAGAGATTATATATTTTTTAAAGGTTTCACTTTAGTTGCAATGAGAATGTCATGGTATTGGTCCCATATTCTGATACATTATCCTGTTGTTAGCTGCATGTGTTTCTCCAAGAAACGAAATACCTCTGTAAATATAATAAATCAGTATTTTTCTGGCATATATATTTACCATTACGGAATGCATTATTTGTTATCGAAGTCAAACATTCCATAATCGTACTCTGTTCATATTCTTTATTTTTTTTTATACGGACTGTTGATTTCACTGAAAGAAATGAATAAAGGAATACTTAAAACAAAAAATACCACTTGGAGGGGACAAGAGGTTGTATATACTCCTCAACCCCAAGTCTCGATCTCCCGAGGTTTGTGTGTTTGTGTGTGTCTTATTTATTTATTTATTTTTATTATATTTATTAATCTATTTATTTGTTTACACTATCTTATTATTATTATTTATTTTATTTTTTTTTTTTTTTTGGGGGGGGGTCCACAGACATTTACACTCCAACAGATATTCCACAACAGGGGCGTCGCTAGAACATTTTGAATGGGGGTGTGACACCCAAATTTGCCGACAAAAATGCTGCACCCTGATCCCCCCCCCAAATAATAATAAAAGTAAATCGCAGATATCTAGAGATCTTGATCATACGGGCCCATTTTCGCCACGGGGGGGGGGGGGGGGGCTCCCGGGGCTGATGCCCCATCAAATATCAACGTTTCAATTTCTAAATTTTTGCGAGCGAGCGAGCAAAACTCGTAACTTTTCATAGTGAAAATGTAAAGAAGTTTAATTATCTGGGAACCTCGATCGCTGCCCAAATATGTGGATCACTAGCGTACCCGGGGGGGGGGGGGGGGGGGGGGTAAGGGGGCAGACTTTCCCCTGACAACTTTTGACCAAAAAAAAGAAAGATTATCGGGTTCATGAAAAATTCTCTGTAAAAGGTCCATTCCATCATTGGCGGATTTAGGGGGGGGGGGGCAATCCCGGCCCGTGAAAGACAAGTATACATTGTGACCCCGCCTTTCTTTATTTAAAACAATTTTTTTTTTTGCTTGCTTGCTTGTCAGAGAATTATGGAGGAAAACTGGACCCCATAAAATCTGATAACCCCCTCCCCCCCCCCCCAGTTTTCATTCTTTTTCTTTCCTTCCCTTTTCCTTTCCCTCGCCTCCCTCCCGTAGATCTACTTGACAATTTATGAACCTAGAAAAATTCCTTCCGTTGAAGTTTTTTTTTTTTGTTGCTGATTTGTGATCCCATGTGTTAACCGAACAACTTTGTTGCCGAAAAATCAATTTTGGGCAATTTGCATAAATCTAAATGGCCTCTTTGAAGCAATATTTAGTAGCGAAAGACAACTTGCCCAGAATGTGTCAACCAATCTACGTACTATTCTATTTGAGGGATGATACGTGACTGCAGTTATGTTCATTTTATGCATGCAACCCGTGAGACATCGAAGGGAGGTTACAGAGTTATGTCCGATAATAATGTATGATACTTCTATTTAGGGGTTTTATGGGGCGTAGAATCCAATGCAATGTTATTTTTGAATTAGATATCACGTAATATATTCCATGTCAGTACCAACTTGATTATGCTTGAACAACTGAGTTAATTCACTGGTTATGGAAGTACGCCTACTCCTAATGACTTTGTACAAAATAATGTAAGTAAAAGGGTTTGGGAGTATTCAAATAATGACGTTGAATCGGGAATTGACCCTTTCATAAGAAATTGGTTTGAATCTCTTAATTATATTGTTCTCAGTGCCCCCCCCCCCCCGGTTTAGTGGTTTATTTAACCTGTTATCCCTGTTATAATGAGTTTGAATGATAGCAGGAAAAAAAAACATATATAATTGTGAAAGTTTGAAATAAATCGGACAAAGAAAAGGGAAGTTATGAATTTTTGAAAGTTGAGATCACTATGATACAGCGATCTTTGTGATGTCATGCATAGAACTTTCCATTTTTTTTTAAAGTTACATAAATCACTCAAAGTATCCCTGTTCACTAATAGCTCTTATCCTTTAAAAAAAAATCCATCGGAGGGTATGTCAAAATAATTATGTTACCCATAATGAATCATGGACAAAAAGTTGTTCTGTCATTAAAATGGACAAAGAGGTGTTTCGGAATTCTCTATCTCCATTTGACATTGCATGATTAAGATAAAATTAATAGCACAATTGCAGTCACGTATCATCACGCATATAGATCAGAATAGTATACATATCAGTTCACACATTCCGCTTAAGTTGTCTTCCGCTACTAAACACTGCTTCGGAGGGGATAATTCATATTTATGCAAATTATGCAAATTGTTAATTTTTCGGCAACAAAGCTGAAATTGTTTGGAGACCTCATGGGATCACAAATTAAAAAAAATAAAAATAAAAAAATAAATCTATGGAAAGAACTTTTCTCGGTTTAATAAGGACTCTCTGAAAAGCACCCTAAACGAGTTTAAGTCGAGAGGTTTTGACGGGTTTTTTTGATAACCTAGGCAGGGAAAATCCGCGAAAAATTTCTGATTTTTAGATAGGTTTCACATTGATTTTTTTGATCTTGTATATTGTACAACCTATTCGAGGATTGGTTCTTCTTTCCTGTTTTTGATACCTAAACGAGATCCCGGGTTACCCGTCTGGTGGTGAAAAAACAACCCTTTCACTCATTTTCATGGACGCGGATGCCGTACAGGCCCCAATGAGACATACCCCGGGGTTTATACGAGTGTCAAATCGACTACATGATACCACCACATCCATTGCGGTGCGGTGATATCAATACCCGCACCCGTATAGGTGCGGGAGCACACTTAAATGTTGTATAACTTTGTTTTACTTAGCTTACACCATTGCTATATCGCGCCGCATATCATACTTGTGCAAGTACACGGCCGAGAAGTTGCAATTTAGTTGTCGAGCACAAAATAATCATGTCTAAGCCCCGTTTCACCTATTTTGCTGGTAGAGGATTGGGAGAAGTTACCCGTCTGGCTTTGAATGCAGCTAAAATTGAAGTAAGTTTTCTGTCTTCATAACATGAAAGAAAGAGATTTAGTAAGACCTATCAACTGATCAATCATGTGTTTTGTTCTGATTATGTTACAGTCCCATAATATATATATTTTTTTGTGGGATAAATATGTTAGGTATACAGTACCACACACGCCCACTTATACATGTGCACAAGCTTATCGACACACGCCATGAAAGAGTCATCATTTGATTTTGTCTTCAAACATTTTTGTTTCACAGTATGATGACATATACCTCCAAACCCGAGAAGAATTCTTGCAACTGATCACAGGTAAGCAAATTCAAAGTCAAACTCCATTTTATTTGTTTAAATAAATAATGTTGGCCTTTCAACATGTTCAAGTTTCATTCAAGTTAACTCAATAACAAGTGCACTCATAGGCCCTTGCCTATGTGGGACTGTGTCCAACATTCACTGTTGCAGCAGTCACAAACAGACAACAAAATTGCTCTAAGCAAGATTTAATTTTCTTAAATTTGCTAAATTATCTGATTCAGGGCCGGGACTCTTCAACTCTTACTGTGCAACAAATTTGGGGATTCAGAATTTCAATTAATTGAAAGTGAAATTTTAAATAATTATTTCCCTCTCGTGTATGAATTGTCTAGATTGGAAAAAGGCTTGCTAATACACACAAAAGCTATTGAAGCCTATTCACCTGTAAAAGCTAGTCTGGAGTACAAGGTTATCTTCAGATAAGCTTGTACATGTATAACTATAAGTGTAACAAGTGTGATGTCAATGAGGCAGTCAACTTTCCCATTCGCTCATTCTTAAACGTACACTCTTTTGTCATATTTTTAATCTTTCCTCTTTGTTTTTGTTTACTTTGATTTTGAATTTCATTTGATGACCAATTGAAATAAATTAGTTTAAGTCTGTTTAACTAAGTTTTTCTCCATTTCCATATCATACAAAGAATATCAACTAAAATACAGTTATGATTAGGGAATATATGATCTGTCCTACTCATAGGCCCTGGCCTATGTGGGACTATGTCCAACATTCACTGTTGCAGCAGTCACAAACAGACAACAAAATTGCTCTCAGCAAGATTTAATTTTCTTAAATTTGCTGGATTACCTGATTAAGGGACTCTCCAACTCTTACTGTGCCACAAATTTGAGGATTCAGAATTGAAAATGAAATTTTAAATAATTATTTTCCTCTCATGTGTGAATTGTCTAGACTGGAAAAAGCCCGCTGATACAAAAGCTATTGAAGCCTATTCACCCGTAAAAGCTAGTCTGGAGTACAAGGTTATCTTCAGATAAGCTTGCACATGTATAAGTGGATCTGTCCCACTTATACATGTGCAAGCTTATCTGAAGATAACCTTGTACTCCAGACTAGCTTTTACAGGTGAATAGGCTTCAATAGCTTTTGTGTGTATCAGCGGGCCTTTTTCCAGTGTAGATCATTTATACATGACAGGAAAATAATTATTTAAAATATCACTTTCAACTCTGAATCCCCAAATTTGTGGCACAGTAAGAGTTGAACTTGAAGAGTCCCTGAATCAGGTAATCTAGCAAATTTAAGAAAATCAATCTTGCTTAGAGCAATTTTGTTGTCTGTTTTGGACTGCTGCAACAGTGAATGTTGGACACAGTCCCACATAGGCAAGGGCCTATGAGTAGATCTGTCCTGTCCTTATGGGTGAAAGGATTTGTAAGAAATTAACATTACCTTCTTGGGGGGGGGGGGGGGAGAATTAGTTATGTTTTTCCAGGTAAATTATAATTTTTTTTTACCTTCTTATTTTCATCTGCAGTAAAGTAAATACTGTATCTTCTACTATTTTCTAATATTTATTTTTTTTCTCTCATTTTTTCCATTCCAGATGGTAAACTGATGTTTAAGCAAGTTCCCTTGCTGGAGATAGATGGTCATAATCTTATTGGGAGTGAGTGGGTTCTACGCTATGTCTGCAATAAGGCTAAACTTCAAGGAAAATCCGAGGAGGACCAGGTCAAGTAAGCACAGCAAAAAAAGATTTAATCTCTACAGTTGTACATCTAATTAGTTTGACAGCCCAATGGTCTGAAAATACGCTAACCTGAACACAATACTAACCTAATCATAACAGTAACCCTATTATAAATTTTGTATTGATCTGATGGTGCCTTGCCCTCATGGGACTTGACAATTTATTTCCATGAGCACTTTCATGTAGAAGAACAGGAAAGATTGTAAATTCCATAATTTCAACTGTGTTTCTGATGATAATTTTTGTATGATATGGAAATGGGGATAGTAGACATTTGTAGGTTAAGTGATTTCTTATTAGTTTTCATAATATCAAATTTACACAGTCAACTGGATGTGGTCATTTTGTGTGATGTTTTAGCTTTCCTATTCTTTGTCCATTTTTAATGCAATTTTCACTGCATGTAGTATGTTTTTCTGAGTTTTTTTTCTACTTCCAACCAAGTCTGCCTGTTTATGAAAGGGTAATTTCCTTTCAGTGTTGCCTTTAATTGAATCGTTTCATTATTTCAGGATTGAGATGCTGTCTATGGGAGCGAGGGACATGTTGAAGTCAGGACTGTCTGGTGCCAAGTTCCAGGCAACACCAGAGAAAGGAGAAGAGATGTTGCAGAATGCAGCCAAGCAGTGCAAGGATAGGTATCTACCTGTTTTTGAAAAGGTAATGTGTGTACAAGGAAATCTTGTTGCAAAACATTGTCACCCAGATCTCATTGGTATGTCAACAGTATGTCAGTGATATATCAGTGGCATCTTAGTAGTATCTCAGTGATATTCCAGTAGTATCTTAGAAATATTTCAGTGGTATCTCAGTAGTATTGTAGTGGTACATCATTAGCATCTCAGTGGTATCTGAATAGAATATCAGTGGTATCTTAGTGTTATCTCAGTGATATTCCAGTAGTATCGTGGAAGTATCTCAGTGGTATCTCAGTAGTATTGTAGTGTTGTATCATTAGTATCTCAGTGGTATCTTAATGGAATATCAGTGGTATCGTAGTGGTATTTCAGTAATATCTTAGAGGTATCATAGGTACATCAGTGGTATTCTCAGTGGTATCACCTTGGTATCTACCTCGGTGGTACCTCAACATTATGCATGTTGGACTAATCAGTGGTAACTTAGCAGTATCTGTGTGTTGTAAGAGCTTGACTGATTGGTATATCGGTAACTTTTATTTTCATGCAGGTCTTGGGTGAGAATAAGTCTGGATTCCTTGTAGGAGATTCCCTAACCATGGCCGACATCATGTTCTTTGACGGTCTCAGCTACGTTAATGAACTCCCTCAGCTGCAACCACTGTTAGCAGACTTCCCAAACTGCAAGGTAAGTACATACGTGTATAAGGACTTATTTGTTGCAACTCTGACCCGCATGTATGACGTAATTAGGGATGCTGAGTGCAGATCAACAATGCAATGGATCTATTATTCTGTTTCAAGAATAACATGATAAAATTGTCAGTATTCATGTGTGCTGCAGATTTCACAGAATACTGATAAGAAGTTTTGGGTTTTTTTTCTCTTTCTTCTGAAATAGGTATTGTCCAAGATTCCTAACATAACAAACTTGCAAACATCTTCAGATGTTGTGTAGAGAGAGAGAGAGAGAGAGAGAGATTAGATACTTTTACAGACTTTTTATCGTGAAGAAAAATGTTTGGACTATTGTGTATATAAGTGGAGTTTACATTATTTATGCACACTCTGATTTTACTCGGCTACATCGTGTTTTTTTTTTTTTTTTTTTTTTTTTTTTTAAATGAATGATAATACATAGTACTGTGCATGTGCTTTTTTGAAGTAGACTTTTTATATTGTTGTTGTTTGTGTTTCTTTGTCCATGCATATATTTATGTATTTTAATACATGCTTTTTAAAGCAAATAAAGAACAAATGAAATGAAATTTATATCAGATTAATGCCTTTTTTTTCTTTTTCTTTTTTGTGAATACAATAGCTGATTTCTTTTTTTCTCACTTGTTTTTGTTTTTTGTTTTCTTGTGGTGACACGCACAGGCTTTCATCGACCACTTCTCCAACCAACCAGGGATCAAAGAATACCTTGCTAGCCCCAGGCGCCACCCTCCCCCCTCTGATGAGTATGTACAGGGTGTCCGAAAAGTCCTAAACCCACCATCTTCCTAAGGCATGGTGCGTGTCATTATCAGATGTGTCAGTCTTTCATTTGTGCTATACTTCAACAATCAATACAAATTCATCTCATATTCAATGCCTGTCGGCAACAAGCGTACTATTTTCCATGTTTTGTATAATTTATGTTGAGTGTTGTGTCTCTGACCAGTTGTAATAATACATGTATACAATATTTTGTGCTGAGGCTGCTATGATACTACTGAGTGGTCCAAGATTCTGGTCCATTTAGGTATCTTCATGCCCTCTATTTTACATGTTTCTCGTTATACAGGGTTTTCCAAAGAAAAACAAAATCCCTCCGTGAAGATAAACCAGCATTTCTAGTACGTATCGTATCCCTTGTGCTATTTAACATTATTTGTAATCAAAGTGTTATCAAATTCACACGTCTTTGCATAATGTCAAAAGCTCTATTAAATTTGATAAAGAAACAAGTATTAAATGTAAGTGTACTCATTTGATTGCTTCTCTGTATCAGAATGATGTCTTTGAAAGGGCAAGAAAATGAAAGAAGTTATAAATTGATAGTACAGAGAAGGAGAAAGTAAAAGAAAGGGATCAGAATGATATAAATGGAAAGAGGTGAGAGAGATAAAGGTTGAGAGAGAGAGAGAGAGAGAGAGGGGGGGGGGGGGGACAGGAGACGGAAATACCAGAACAAAGACAAACGGAAAGAAAGAGGAGGGCATCAAAGAAGGAGAGAGATAAAAGAGCAATAAAAAAACTATAGAGGTATAAAATGATGGATAGGAGGGACAGAGAGAAGAGACAGAGTGTGTGAAAGGGGGAGGCAGAGCAATAAAAAATTGACTGATTATTGAGAAGTTACATGATGAAAGAGAAAATTGGAGGTAGAAGGTTTAAGAAGACTCGAACGGAGTGATGTAGGAGGGTAATAAATGTTGTTTGTACAGGGCTTCATCACTTGAATACACATTTCGATAAGTAACTTGTGTGAGATAGAGGGAGAGAAATGATTGTTTAGTTGATGGTTTATGGTTGTGTGAATAGGTGACAGGCCACCCTTCCCCTCATCTAAGAGGTTAGGGGGAGGAGGTATATTCACGTTCCCTGGATTTTACACCAATGACCATCCCTAGATTATGCTTTCATAAACTCTGCTCAGTACAGACTTTGGCCATTTAAAAAAAATGGGGGCAACATGAACGGTGGGTACTCGTTTTTCCGAAGGTTCATAATTCTGAAGGTTCGTAATTCTGAAACACAAATTCCCCATAGCAGGGGGTTCATAATTCCGAAAATGAAATGGGGTTCATAATTCCGAACATTTGATGCATTACTCCGAAGGTTCGTAATTCCGAAAATGAAATAGGGTTCGTAATTCCGAAAATGAAAAAGGGTTCATAATTCCGAAGGTACGTAATTCCGAAGGTTGTTTAATTCCGAAAATGCAATGGAACCCTACATAACTTTTTGAAATTGCGACCCTTCGGAAATATGAACCCTTTCTCATTGTCGGAATTATGAATTCTGTCGGAGTAACGAACCTTCGGAAAAACGACATGTAACCACATGAACATAACAATATTCATACCAAAAAGGGATGAGGAAAGTGTGTCGCCGCGTGTCCATTCTTCCTTCCTCCCCCACTCAAATCAGGACCTGAACAGGACCTGAAATGAGTTGATCACCAATGGCTCGGATGTTTTGCCCACTTCATAACTCCCCCACGACGCCAAGGACTGTGTACGCCACTGCCCGATCTCCCTCGCAATGTACATCAATTTTAAATGTGATGTGTGAACAAATAATTTACATATTGAAATAATCACAAATACCTGTATTTACTTGCTTGAACAATTACAGTATGGTGTAATAACAACTTCGTGGATATCATGTGTTTGCAACTTATCTTATTCCAAACAACATCAAGATGTCTTCTTAAAGAGCATTTAAAAGAGCTCTAAATAAACACAACAAAATATGTGCAATACAATGATCTCATCAGGCCGTGTGGGTGAAAATGTGTAGGATGTATGTGGCATGGGTGTGTGTGTGTGGGCGGGTGTGTGTGTGTGTGTGTGTGTGTGAGTGTTTTCAGAGTGCATTTCCCCCTCTTTTTTCCTCTTCGTTTTCTTTTTGTTGGTTGTGAATTCAAGATTATTTTGTATTTTATGTATAGGGGATTAACATTTAATAAGGATCCTGTCTTCTAATTAATCTCCAAACACTTCATATAAGTTGTTGTTAATGTTTTGTTTTTTGTCTGTTATCGTAATACATATATATGGATATGTACTTGTATTATTCTGATGTTTTTGTTTTTATGAAAGTGTTGAATAGGGAACTTGAACTTCTTTTTTTTTATTTTTTAGATTAGCAGATTAGCAGAATGAATTTAACTTTTGGTGTATTACACGAAGATATTTCAATTAAGAATATACAGACAGATCAAGAGAGTGCGGGAAATGCAGAGGTTAAGAGGAGTGTATAGTATGAGATAAGAAAGAAAAGAAGTTAAGACAGGGTAAAATAACAACGATAACAACAATCATCATCATCATCATATCATCATCATCATCATCATCACAATAATACAAATGATAACAAGGAAACATAAGATATATACATGTACATGTATTTATGTAAGTACGTTTTCTTTCAAACAGTATCCTTTACATATTTCAAGTGGATAAGAAAGGCCATATTAGTAAACAAGTTTATATTTCTTTATTGCTACGCTGCAAAATAGAATGCTTGATTTACTTAACAACAAGAAATAACTGTTAATAAACAAAGATAACTGTTTTGCGCTTGTGCGAACTGCATGCGGGTAAATGTATCACACTGAACAATAATATTCTTGATGCAACTATGATTTGAACACGCAATTATTCCCGGCATATTTAACTTCGGTAATAGTTTCTTTGGCCAGGTGTTATACAGCAACATACTAAATTTTAGGCAAGACTACACAATACAAATCAAAATAGAAGACGATAAAAGAAAAGTACTTGGACAGCCAATTCATGTGCAAAATCGTTTGGAAATTTGAAACAATTACACATGTATAATGCCCTTATAAACCAATAGCAATGTGACACGAAAATAAGACATTTAAAAAAAAAATCTTCAAAGAAAGAATTTGCTTCTCTGGCAAAGTTTTAAACAACATCTATAAAAGTTGTACTAAAACCTGCTGTGATTAAAAATATTAAACAATATTAGCGTACATGATGTATTCTCTTGTATTTTGTAATCGAAGTGTTTGATTTACCCCAAATTATGGATCTTCTTTGAAGAGGAAAATTCGTTAATTTGCGGAAAATTTTATTCAACATCATGCATACTCCATATAATTATGCACATAGACCGATATGATTTAAAATCTTCTAATACTTATTCAAAATAAAACTTTACTACAGAAATCGAGAAGGATTAGAGATAATGGCTTATCTTCGTAGAGGTAATTTGTTTCTTTGGTAAAGTCATATAAGTTCTGCAAAGAATCGTATATATGATTAAAATTCATTAAACAGCATCATTACGAACATGACATTTTTATTACAACTTAAATTACAACTCAATTAATTCGTATGAATGTTACGAAGATTTATGGGAGGGGTTTCTTAAATAAATTTTGCAGTACTCCCATGTTGACTACAATGTCTGCGTATGATAATAATAATAATAGTAATAATAATAATAATAATAATATGCCGTTCTTGTATAGCGCACATCACATTATTATAACGTCTCTATGCGCTTCCAAAGGACGTATGAATAAACAAAAGTGTCAGGGATAAAATCAAAGGTAGGAAGGAGTAGATTCACGTACAGATCATGAAGTCGATCTTTATACTGGAGAACACAAAAATCTTTTGGTTTTTCTTCTTTTGACTATTTTTGTCAAAATTAATTTTATCGACCACATAAATCCTCCTGTTATATTCGAATAACAATAAAGAATATCATTTCCCCCTTATACTATTTCAATGATCGAGCTAGGTTTAGCTAAATGATGTGAGGCTTCATGGTCATAGACCAAGTGGTTGTCTCCACTACAGTGACGGTTCACCAGTCCAGTACCAAATTGACAACGCGTACATACTCATCACCAGGCGGCGGGTGTCGTCTGGGGCTGGCAAGGTACTCTTTAAGTCCTGGTTGGTTGGAGAAGGGATCGATGAATGCCTGTGCGGCCAGAAGAAAAGAGAAGGATATTCCCAGTTAAGACTCTATTCATTTCATTATTTTCCAATAACTGGCACTCTGCATGCCTACACCACTTTGAAAGGATGTGAACCAAATTTGCTGACAGGATAGTCGAAAAACTCAAATTTTCAAATCTGCGGACAGATCAGAAGAACTTTTCTGCACTATATATTTCATTGGGGAAGAAAAGATAGGCCTATACATCATAGATAATCATAGATTACACATATATATTTAAATGTAAATACACACCTATCAGGAACAACCTGAAAGAGAGACAGAGACAACAGAGAGAGAGAGAGAGAGAGAGAGAAGGGGGATAAAAAAAGATCAAGTGCTGTATTCTAGCCGCGCGCCTTCCACCCACCATCTGGTACTGAAGTTTGAGTCATCGCCTCTTGGACATAAAGTAATACGCCAGGATCAACCCACAGGCCTGTACACGATTCTTTTATTCTACATCCCATCAGTGGGTCAGAATTACAAAAACCAACAATTGCTTATACCTACCTTGCAGTTTGGGAAGTCATCTAGCATTGGTTTGATTTTAGGTATCTCGTTCACATAGCTGAGACCATCGAAGAACATGAAGTCAGCCATGGTTAGGGAATCTCCTACGAGGAATCCAGACTTACTCTCACCTAAAACCTGGCCATGGAAATAACGATGTTGAAATATGCTGTGTTAAAGACAGACTTTTAATTTTCAAAGATGCATCCATGTCAAAATTTATTTCCAGTCTAGTTTAGTTCAAAATGACATGTATTTACCATAAATAAGATACACACAAAATATCAGGCTTTCGTCAAAACATAATGGAAGGCAACAACTTAAAAAGCATAGAGCTTGTAGCTATTGAGCCAAAATACTTCACTACTTCCAGCAAAATTAGTTTTTTCTGAAAAGAAATACATTTCAAGATTATAACTTTTCAAAAAATGTAGGTTTCTGTCTTAAGTGTCCATATTTGTTCATTTTGCCAATCAAAGCATGAAGTATTTTAAAATCTTGAAGATATATGAACTTCCTGCCATACACACTGGCCCTTGGGTGATGTTATGTATTTCACATGTATAATAATGTTATGTCATCCTCTGTAGGCGCATTGTATGAATGTCATCTAGTAAAGTCACCATGGAACTGCAAACTCTCCTAAAATCGCTTGGCATGCTTGGTGTTTCTTTTAATATTGGCGTGGTGGCAGCAGTGGGATAGCAACCCACGCCATAGAAATGACTGGTGACTAAAAACTCTCCTAAAGTCGCCTAGTGTTTCTTGCAGTATTGGCGTGGTGGCAGCGGAGGGATAAGAACCCACGCCATAGAAATGACTGGTGACTAAAAACTCTCCTAAAATCGCCTGGTGTTTCTTTCAATATTGGCTATACACCTTTCAACAGAGTATGATTACTCTCCTGTAATACTCTTTAGTGTGATTTTAAGATGCTTAAAATACCTTTTCAAAGACGGGGAAGTATCTATTCTTGCACTGTTTCACCGCCCCCTGTAGCATTGCTTCTTGTTCCTCGGGTGTTTTCTGGAATTGGGCAGCGGAGAATCCCGATCTCAACATATCCCTGGCCCCCATGGACAGCATCTCGAGTCTTGAATGATTATTGTAGACAAGAAGAAATAAAAGGAACCCTGACTGTGTGAAGAATGGCTGAAACATGTCACATGTTTGGATGTAGGACAAATTGTGGGCAAAGCTCTGGAAAAAAAGTTTGTAATCTTAATATTTTTTATGGAAAAAAATATAATTCATTATGTTTCACATTTCAATGTTACCCTGCATTGTTCTTACAACATTGTTGTTACAACAATGCTGTATTTCACCTCTATCAAAATAAAGGCGATGCCAGGACAATATTTTAAACAGTGTAGCTTTACAGTCAATTTACATTTAAAAACCGCTGTATCATCTCTTGATTAAGTAAACATTGTCTCTATTTCAATTTTATCTCATTTTATTTTAGATAGTATATTTCTATTCCGTATCTAGTCATTATCATTTTGTATACCAGATATTTCTATATTTGTTTACATTTTGCACTCGAATGTTCTAAGGGAACAACTGAATTAAAAATATCAGACCCAATTAAAAGGTTTAAATAAATATTAGCTGTTGCGTGGAGCAAGCTGTTTCCTTATGTAAACGAACTCTGTATGAGCTGATGCGATCGTAACGAAAGGCAGTTCGGCTGTTAAAGTGGAATAGAATATCTTCCATGAGAATACCCTTCACGATGACGCTATACTGTCTCCGTTCCAGAAAAAAATAACCGTAACCCTTCTAAGTCCAAACATATTATTCAAAAGTAAACTTCTTACCCGGGCATTGCCACCCAAGGTATTAACTGAGGCAAAGGTGGATAACTTCCTCCCCCCCCCTTCCTCCTCCCTTTTTTTTTTTCTCTCTCTCTCTCTTTCTTTTCTTTCCCATTTTTGATTTTCCTTGTTAGAATTTTTTTGGAGTACTGCACTCCCTCTTTTTTTAAAACAAAAACCTCGAGCCGCCCCTGGACTGAGTGGGAGGCGTCTGCAGAAGCTTAGAAGTTCACTCTATGGGAGTTGGCCACAAGAGGGGGGGGGGGGGGTAGCTAGAATCCACATACAATTATTGAAGTCGCCCCAAAACATAAATGGGGTGCGTTCCTCCTCCTCCCCAGCCCTTCTGGCTCCACCACTGATGTCAACAAATCGTTTGTTTCCGCAGGACCAAATGATATCGATTTTTGTATACTGTCTATATGGTTTAGACATTTAATTTTATTTCTTTTTTGTTTTTTGTTTTTATTATCTTTTCGAACGTAAAATTCATAGAGAGGAATATAAATTCTATTAAAAAAAAATGTCCAGCATATTATAAACAGAAAATGTCCAGCATATTATAAACAGAAAATGTAAGGAACTGAGTAAACACACTGAATGCATGATGTACAAAAATCATATACAGGAGGACCGTTAGCGTAAGCATGAAGTTTGATGTGCCTGCATGCAGCCCTCATACATCACACATACATGTATAAATAATTAAGGAAAGGAAAAGAGTGAACTGGAAAGAAGGAAACTAAAGGAAGGGGAAACAGTCACTGGTTTCTGTCAGCGCAAGTATAATCACACCTGTTGATGTAGGTTGGTTCATTGTAATTTGTCATCAACATAGCTACTATATAATGTCTAGTAGCGTGAGTGGCGTATCCATAAATCTATTAACACAGGGGTCACGGGAATCCTCCCTGGTCTGGCGGTGAAATGTAGACAGCCCGCTGTGGTATAGCCCGAGGCCTACACCGGCTCGGTCGTACCACACATGCATAACATGGGCAGCGGAACCGGGAGGGGGGGGGGGGGGGCTGGGGGCTGCAGACCCCCCCCCACTTTTTTGAGTAGACACGTTCAAAAAAAATCTCAGAAAAAAAAGGCTCGAAAATTGTAAATAATGAGTGAAATCAGATCAGCCCCCCCCCCCCCCACTTTCAAAAACGTTCCGCGGCCCCTGCATAATTATGCTCCGATGGTCGATGAAACTAACCCAATTCTCAACTTCAATGCCAAACAAAATACCTAACCGTAACCCTAAACCTACTCCAACCCTGACCCTATATCTCTGACGAAATAAAGCACGGAGCAAAAAACCGAGTAATTTATTGTCACTGAAGCATATTTTATGCAGAGGCACTGGCGGATCTGGGGGGGGGGGGGGGTGGTGGGAGGGGCACATCCGGCCCATGGCCACCTTTTGAAATCCAAGTGGCATACCTTCAATACACAACTCCAAGAATGTGCCCACCCCCCTTTTTTTTTTTTAGGTAATGGCCCTTTTGATAATGGTGAGAGAATTTTCGAGTAAATAGGCACCCTAAAAATCTAATACATATATATATATATATATATATATATATATATATATTTGCCTGTTAATTGTGCCCCACTTTTACAAAATCCTGGTTACGTCCCTTTGTTGATCGAGGCTTCCCCGGGTCAACCCTATGCTGAATATGCCCCTGAAGTCCCGTTAAAACCTGTATGAAGAGTATACCTACAATCACATTTACAGAGCATAGCATGATGATATGAAGGTGGTGTTTGCTATAAGAATGATGGGCTACAGCCTAAGAGACCGACAGTCCACGACACCGACATTTGATATATATTTGATATATCATGGAACTGTTTGTTTTGTCGGTCTTTTTGGAATGTCGGTCACGTGGGCCGTCGATCTCGTGGACGTTTTGAACTTTCAGTTTTCTCTATATTTCCTTATACATTTTCTTTGTTTTGTCTGTCTCGTGCAATGGGGTGTCGGTCTATAGTGCTTAGTCTAGCAATTCTAGTAGGCTTGTCTGTCTCGTGGCATATTGGTCTCTTGGGCTACCGGTCTACTGGGCCCAGTGACCCCGAATAATGTGAATCAGAGAATGAGAGTGGATCATTTAAAAGAAAACAATCTTTTTATTCTCACTTGATTTGGTCCTCATCAGATTTTGCTTGGTAGTTATATTTGTTGCAGACATAGCGAAGAATGGGCAAACTCCCGATAAGATTTTGACCATCTATCTCCAGAAGGGGAACTTGCTTAAACATCAGTTTACCATCTGAAAAATAAACGCAAAATGCAAAATAACTATATTAGTATACCGTAAACTTTGAACTGTAGGGGGAAAAGCCAAAAGAAGAGGAAGAGAAGAAGGAGACAAATGAGATTTTAGTGATTAAATATCGAAGTAGATGAAAATCATGATGGATAAACGACAGAAAGAAGAAGTAAAATGGGAACAGGATTTACGCAAAATGTAAAGATAAATGGAGGAAAGAAAATGATCGAAAATGGAATGGAAGTTTAATTTCATAAACCCTCATGCAATTACCAAGTCTTAAACCATGTCCAGAAGACCAGAAATAAAGCATTTTCATTGCTTCCCAAAAGTTTTATTCTCTTTATGTGATATTTTATTCTGAATATCTTAATAACACTCTCAAAATGTATACACCATCTCGCAACCTTCGCTCAACAACTGACAAATTTAAACTCTTTATTCCCAAATCCAGACTCTCGTCAACTCAAAAACGTTTCTCAGTGGAACAACATCCCACTCTGCATCAGAGAAATAACCTGTCTTATAACTTTCATAAGATCCCTCTAAGAAATATTTTCTTTTCGCAGTAATCCTATGTTCCAATATGATCTCTTACTTTTTGAGTATGTCTTTTTTGCTGTTGCCTTTTCCTTTAAATCTGTAAGCGCTATGGTAATTTCTGTTTTTAGCACCCCCTAAGTATTCGATATTATTATTATTGTTATTCTCGTTTCATTTTTTCCAAGATCACACCTCGGTAAACAATGTAAGCATGCAGTAAGTAAAATGAGTCCTGCTAGATTTCATACTCTCCAGATTTACAGGGGAGCGTTTCATCAAGTGTCTTGTCGGTGAGTTTTACCAACAAATTTGCTCTCAGCCAATCAGATGCGAGGATTTCAGTAGCTTATAACAGTTATTGCAACTTTTCATTGATGACAAGTTTTATGAAACAGGGTCAGGGTTCTTACCTGTGATCAATTGCAAGAATTCTTCTCGAGTCTGGAGGTAAATGTCATCATACTGTAAAAACAAACAAACAAACAAAATATGAATTAGACACTTGTTTCAACAATATGCCCGATTATGACTTCCCTGTATTTTCTTCAAGCTTATAAAATATAAGGTTCATTGCCCGACAATTATGGAAATCAAGATTACCGATTTTAGACTTTTAAACCTTTAATTGAATGTAATTGGAAAAAAATTATGTCTACAATCCAGGGGCGACGCGCCCGGGGTGGGGGGCGGGGGCACACTGCCTCCTTCCACTTTTTCAAGTACCAAAAAGTGCCCTTTTTATTTCTGGAAAATGCCCTTTCTCTCGGATAAGTGCCCTTTCTGAATACTAAATGTGCCCTTTTTCCTTTATACTAAGTGCCTCTTCCGCTTCTGATAAGTGCCCCTTTTTCTCCCTCTGAATAGTGCCCCCTTTTAAATCAGATAATTGCCACTTTATCTTTCTAATAAGTGCCCTTTTTCGCTTTCTGAAAAGTGTTCCTTTTCAAATCTGATAATTACCATCTAATCTCTCTAATTAGTGCCCTTTTCTCCTCCTGAAAAGTGCCCCTTTTCAAATCTGATAATTGCCACCTTATCTCCCTAATAAGTATCATTTTCTCCTTCTGATAAGTGCCCCTTTTCGAATCTAAATATTGCCCCCTTTTCTCTCTTATGCCCCTTTCTACTTTGATAAGTGCATTTTTACTTCTGATAGGTGCCCCTTTTCCCTCCTAATAAGTGCTGATTTTTCCATTCTGATAAGTGCCCCCTCTCTACTTCTGATAAGTGCCCCCTCTCTACTTCTGATAAGTGCCCCATCTTTACTTCTGATAAGTGCCCCCTCATTACTACTGATAAGTGCCCCTTTTCAAATCTGATAATTGCCACCTTGTCTCTCTAATAAGTATCCTTTTCTCCTTCTGATAAGTGCCCTTTTTCGAATCTAAATATTGCCCCCTTTTCTCTCTTATGCCCCTTTCTCCTTTGATAAGTGCATTTTTACTTCTGATAGGTGCCCCTTTTCCCTCCTAATAAGTGCTGATTTTTCCATTCTGATAAGTGCCCCCTCTCTACTTCTAAAAAGTGCCCCCTCTCTACTTCTGATAAGTGCCCCATCTTTACTTCTGATAAGTGCCCCCTCATTACTTCTGATAAGTGCCCCTTTTCAAATCTGATAATTGCCACCTTGTCTCTCTAATAAGTATCTTTTTCTCCTTCTGATAAGTACCCCTTTTCGAATCTAAATATTGCCCCTTTTTTCTCTGATATATGCCCTTTTCTCCTTTGATAAGTGCATTTTTACTTCTAATTGGTGCCCCTTTCCCCTTCAATGTGCCCTTTTCCTCTTCTCATAAATGCCCTCTTTTGCATATATTTCCAACTGTTTGTTTTTTACAAAAAGTGTCATATATAGCTTCAAAGAATCGGTGCGGCTTCACAGGTACCCATATTACTACAACTACAAAGTAAGGGAGCGGAGCTGGAGGCAAAAGGGGTGCGATGCCCACCCACCCCCCCCCCTTTCCCTCCAGCAAAGAATTTCTCATTCCGCTCGCTCGAATATGCCAATAATTTACACAAAGTAAGGGCAATATTTTATGAAAATGTCCCCATAACTCGCTCGCTCTTACAGTCTATAATGAAAGCAAGCAGATTGCATAAAGTATATCGGTGTAATCCTAAAGAAAACAAGGTTAATGTACAAATTAAAAGATCATACGACATTCTCCAAAATGAATTTGCCGTTGTCATTTTCATTTTTTAAAATTATATCCTGTAAATGAGGACTTCAGCATTAGAAAAATAGTCTGAAAATTTTTGCTCGCTCGCTTCGCTCGCTCGCACATGAATCGTTAGACCGTAAGGGCTTACACACACCTGCTAATTAGGGAAGCTGAAGTAATGACCAGAACCACAATAAAAAGGAAGGAGGTGATGCTTAGCTTGATAACTATATTAATTAGACTGTATAGGGTAATACCAATGTCACAAAATGGTCCCTTTTCGCTTTATGTTCACCCCTTGTAGGTGCCCTTTCCTAAAGTGCCCTTTTTGCTGGTGCCCCCCCCCCCACTTTGAAAGACACTCCGCCGCCCCTGCTACAATCACGACATAACGACATTCACTTTTCATCTAATCATTAGGCATACACGTTCTTCATTCAGGTGTATAATTATAGATTATTATCTGTTTATCAGATAATAGTTTGTAATTACTATTTAATTATCTTCGTATGTTCCGAGCTTGGTCTCCACAGAACACCATTACCCTCACGAACATATAAATCACACATATATTGGTACAATGAGATTTTGTGCAAGACAGGATACTCACATCAACTTTAGCAGCACTCAACGCCAAACGGGTAACTTCTGCCAATCCTCTGCCAGCAAAATAGGTGAAACGGGGCTTCGACATGATTTTCTGCTCAACTTTATACGGTCTAGTCAGTCTTTCCTCGCGTATGAACTGTGATATATAGTATGGTATCCCGAGCTAGCTAAGCTAGTTCGCTCTGCATATATCATCACTATCGTGCTATTGAAACCGGTGAACTGTAAATATTGCATATTGACTTTGACCTTTTCGTCTATACGCCGGGTGTGGTGAACAGACATTTATATCTGTAATAGCCAGACGCTGTATATGCTTTGATGATAAAGATATTGCTTGACTTCTGTTTTAATGTTGGATAACTGACTACCCAAGTGAAGATGAAGTTTTTTCTGTAATGCTATAGTAGCTAGGGGTGCATAATTATGATGACTGATCCCAGTTTTCTTCTATATTCATTTTTACCATCGGGTTATTCGTAAAATTCAACTGCTGTCAGTAAATGTAACAATGTAATTACCGACGCGACCCTAACGCCGACTGACAGAATCTTAATCGACAATTGCCACTCTCCACCCAGGTGTAGTATCGAATGAGCACCTGATACGAAGAAACTCCTTGAATGGTAGCCTAGCTAAAGCCAGTGTATTATTGGAGCGCTTATGCACCATTTGAATTTAATTTCAGGACTACGAAAGAATCCAATATCATTATCTTCATTACTAATACAATCTTTGTTTACTTTGTTTGAATTATTATTTTACCGCTGGTGGGAAATAGTATCCATGTCAGTAAATGGACTGACACCTCCCTGAGATATTCTAGCGACGACCATGAGAAGAAAAACTGCCACTAAGTGAAGGACCATGATGGCCCAGTTGTATAGCATTGGTCTCGTAACTGGGAGGTCCCGGGTTCGAAACAATGTAGATGCACCAGGGCGGCAAGGCCCTTTGATAAGGCATATATCCTCATTACATAATCAGATTGGACTGGTTACTTACCTACAAGCATATGCTTGATTTCTCAGTGGTCAGGGTAAAATAAATCATCATCATCGTCATCGTCATCGTCATCGTCATCAACAACAACACCATCAGAAGAAAATACCACCACTGTCACACAGAAGAGGAAATTATAATCCATTTCTTATTCGTTTCCTTTCTTTGTTAAAAAAAAAATCAAATTAGTTAGACGACGTTGTGATGCCGAATGAAAAGACTGAAAAACTAAACTCAATTTTAACAGTTCTTTTATTCGTTGATATATAAGAGTTACAGTTGCGTTGACAAAGTGCTTAACAATGTTATTATAGAATTTATACGCAGACTTCAACGATTTTGAATCCCCAAAATATTTCATCACAAACAGAACAACTTGAACAACACGTGTTTACGAAGGCACCAATGGTAGTTTACATAGCTAACACCTTACGAACAATCTGGATAAGCTCATCACCAGGCAGTGGATTTCGTCTGGGGCTAGCAAGGTACTCTTTAAGCCCTGGCTGGCTGGAGAAGTGGCCGAGGAAGGCCTGGAATTCAGAAGTAGACAAATAACAATAAGCATGCAGGGGCCGACTTCATGGGACTGGAATTCGCTTGAGGAATTATGATGTCACCGGCCCACTCAACCTATACCAACCGTCCCTCAGACCACAAATCGACCGGCCCTCATGCCATAATATCGAGCGGCCCGTAGAGAAAACTCCACAAACTCCCCATGACCAGTCTGCCCTTTTACTTGATATTAAGAAAATATTCTACCCTCCCCCTCCACCCGCCCTCTGGTACTAAATTGTGAGGTATCGCCTCTTGGACCATGTGGACTGAGAGTAATAAGCCAAGACCATTATTCTCGATCAGCCCATAGGCCTACACGATTCTTTCATTCACATCCTATCAGTGGGTCAGAATTACAAAAAAAAAAAAACAACAACAACAACAAAAATTTGTTTATACCTACCTTGCAGTTCGGGAAGTCATCAAGCATCGGTTTGAGTTGAGCGAAGTCGTCCACATAGCTGAGACCATCGAAGAACATAAAGTCAGCCATGGTTAGGGAGTCTCCTACAAGGAAGCCAGACTTATTCCCACCTAAAACCTGGATAAAATCATAATTATACTACTTGTATATACAAGTGTTTGTAATAAAAACTATTGTGAATAGACTACATACGCCACTTCTCGGCCGTCCTTGACCGAGGCAGCTGATGTAGTTGTTTACATCATGCATAGGCGTGCGGGCCCATTTTCATGAGGGGGGGGGGGGGGGGCTGACGCCTTTTGCCGCATGTCAACTTTCAAGTTTCTACATTTTGACACGTTTTCATGGTTTTGTAGTGAAAATGTATAGAAATCGTGGGCCTGTGTTGGGTACCTCGATGCCGAATATGAGGCTATTCGGGCATTTCACTGTCCGAATATGAAGTGGGGTTGCCCGAATATCATCACTTTAAATATCCTCGGGGGGGGGGGGGGGGGGGGGGTCATGCCATCATTTTTTTTTTATTATTATTATTATTTTTTTTGCATTCAGACAGTCCCATAAATGAAAATGGAGCTTTCAGTATATGCTTACTTTTTCAAACACTGGTAGGTACCTCTCCTTGCACTGCTTACCTGCATTCCGTAACGTCTCCTCTACTTTCTCCGGCGTTGGCTGGGCCGAGGCACTCATGAGCCCTGCTTTCTTCATGTCTCCGGCTCCCATAAACAGCATCTCAACCCTGAATGATTATCAAAAGCAGTGAAGATCCTGTAACACTCTGTACGTTCTTTTGAAAAGGACAAATACCCAATATTTAGATTGGGTGTGTTTAGAAGTTTAAAAGTTTATATGCATCAACAACTTTAGCAATTTTATATGCTATATACTATCTATATACTGTACCCAGTTTAAATTTTGAAATTTGGGGGGTCCCGAGTTGAAATTTGGAGAACCAAGTGCACTGGATCCCTCTTATTGTCGAGCCCTGCTTTATCACAGGTTTGCATCAAAGTATGATTGCAATACCACTACAGGACTTGGGCAAGATGAGAGAAAACAAACCAACAAAACAAAACAACGATGGCTCAGTGGTAGATCAGTGGTCTCGTAACTGGGAGGACCCGGGTGCGAAACCAAGTGGATGCGCTATATACAGTGCCCTCGGAGAGGATTTAAAGCCGATGCTCCCCTGGTTGCTTACTTGCAAGCATACACATGCTTTCCCAGCAGTCAGGTAAAATAAACCATCATCCTTCAACCTAAAACAGCATGAAATATTGTATCGTTTTGTTCTCTTTGCGCTTACATGATTTGATCCTCATCAGATTTGCCTTGGAGTTTATATTTGTTGCAGACATAGCGAAGAATGGGCTCACCCCCGATAAGATTATGGCCGTCTATCTCGAGCAAGGGAACTTGCTTAAACATCAGTTTACCATCTGTGAGAGAAAGTGGGAAAAGGAAATATGAGGGGCAGAAAGTGAAAGGAAGACGAGATGAAAGATTAAATTTAAAGACGATAAATGCATCGATATCATTGGCTATGGAAGAGTGGTTATGGGCAGTGGAGCAGCTCAGTTGATAGCAGGTGTATATTATACCAAACTCCTTGATTATACAAATGTTGACTGCTTTGAGGGGCACGGTTAAAACTAAGGCCCGAGGTGAGCTCGCAACTGTGCTATGCCCTTCGACTGTCGTCTCGAGGCATAGCACAGTTGCAAATAGTTTCCATGCCCGCAAATTTGACCAATCAGAGGCCTAGAATCTAGAATGCGGTATATAAATATGTATAATAGTTTAATAGTGAGAGAACATGTGTGTCTAGTATACTTCATTCTTGAGTGCATTTGATATTGATAATATGCCATGCACATGACAAATTATTTACCTTTGATTAACTGCAAAAATTCTTCACGGGTTTGGAGGTAAACTTCATCATACTGTATAACAATGATAAAGAACAGCAAATAAAATGTTAATTTAATAGACAATAATCTTATAACAATATTGATTACTTTGAGATCCAAATTTGTTTGAAAGTCCTCTGTAGTAATTTTCTGCTTCCAGGTTCTTAGTGGTCATTTTCTCCTTCTTCTTTTATCAATCAAGTAGATCCATCTGAAAATTTTAATCGTTATCATCATCATCATCATCATCATCATCATCATCATCATCATTAATCATCACATACAGTGAAACCTGCTTCACATGTACAGTAAGACCACCTGTCTATAAAGACCATAATTTTGGTTTCCCTTGAAAGGTGTTTCTCATTGAAACGTGTATTAAAGGAACCTGTACATCAAGACCACCTGCTCATAAAGACAGCTTTTCTTATCTCCCTTGAGTGGTCTTTATAGACAGGTTTCACTGTATTTCATACTTCGCATCCTTACTCTCCAGTTTATTCACATTCTCAACTCCTGGTTCACTAGTTTATAATTTCTCGATAACAGCTTTTTGTTTCATTTCCCCCATATTTTCCAAGTTCCCCCTATATTGCCTGTCAAATCCAACCCCCTTTCCCTGGACAAATGCTGGAGGAATACACTACCCTCCAGTTTAGAGCACATTCGCTATATTATTTTTTATTATTATTATTATTATTATTATTATTATTATTATTATTATTATTATTATTATTATTATTATTATTATTATTATTATTAATTATTATTATTATTATTATTATCGTCATCATCATTATTATTATTATTATTATTATTATTATTATTATTAATTATTATTATTATTATTATTATCATTATCGTCATCATCATCATTATTATTATTATTATTATTATTATTATTATTATTATTATTATCGTCATCATCATCATTATTATTATTATTATTATTATCATCATCATCATCATCATCATTATTATTATTATTATCATCATCATCATCATCATTATTATTATTATTATTATTATCATCATTATCATTATTATTATTATTATCATTATTATTATTATTATTATTATTGTTATTATCATTATTATTATTATCATTATCATTATTATTATTTTAGGAGATTTTCTCATTTCAGGGTTCTACCAAATAGACCCATTCACAAATATATTCAAATTTTATGCATACTTTTAAAACAAAGGTTGTTCTTGACCACCTGAAAGCCTGGCAGAGGCTTGTCAGACATAGCAACAAGTAATGTATGTAAATTGGATTCCAAGTATTTTAGTTCATTCATTAATAACAGGTTACTGGAATACCTCGTTATTATAGGTCCCCAGGAAAGAAACATCCATAAATTTGAATAACTTTGTTGTGATCCAAGTTCAAATTAAGCTCACGTTCGTGTGTAGACTATATCTGAGAGTATATGAGTATAATAGCTATTCAGAGAAGGGAGAGTTCTATAGCTGGTAAAGGTGAAAGATAATTTGACCTTTCTCATTCTTTTTATGTAAAAGAACGTCTTTGTAGCTACGTCACATCAAAAGCACTGCATTATGCTCCAATAGTCTTTTATGACGACTCATACAGGTTAAATTTTTTGACAAAAATTTGAGGCCACATGTGTGTATGTAGTCCCATATATACCTATATCTGAGTCATTGCTTTCCACTGTATTTTTTCTTCAGAAAGATAGAATCAATTTAGTATAATTTTGATGATTCTAAAACCTAATTATTTTCATGTATACTACACAATCAACCTTTTCCAGTAAGTTTCCGACAGTTTCTTTCGCAATGCAGTCGCACGTCTAGTATATACTCAACGTCATACAGTACAGGGGCCGTAGTTTCGACAAATGTTAGGTTTTTATACATGTTATTAAAGATCACATTTGACATCAATTATACAAGTACTCACTTCAATCTGGGCAGCGTTCAAGGCCAAACGGGTCACTTCTGCTAAGCCTCTGGAAGTAAAATAGGTTAAACGGGGTTTAGTAGACATGTTTTCAATACTCCAATGTCTGATATTTGAAGGTAGACCTACTTGTCTAGTGATCAAAACGATGACTGTTCAGTCTTGACCAACGTTAGCTCTAGTCAATATTATAAATCAAATATTTTCATCTCGTCTGTGTTGACTTGTGTAACCTGTAATATCAAAGATCATTTTTATGATAATAAGATACGTATTAGCGCACACAGCCGCCCGCTTCCCGCCCCATAATATATCAAGATAACATTCAGTCGTCGACGGGTGACTCCGGAATTTCCATTTTGCAGAGAGGAGGGGCGGGGCAATGGGAGGGGATCCAGGGGATAAATACAGAGATCAGGCTCCTTGTCATAGCATCAAGCTTTGACATGACACTGTGCTTTGAATCTGATGCATCACAAGGCGATCAATTGGTATTTAATATCATTTGTCGAGCAATAATTGGGAATTAGACTTCATCATCATTATTTGTCCCAATAAATTTGCAAGTCATGTTACTCCCGACGACACAAGTATTGTTCCCTGAATTCTAAAGGAATCTTTAGGACTTTGAAACCTGATTTTTTATTCGGATAGACCTGTCTGGTTCTAGCCTTGCTCGATCACGCACTGACCTAGATATCAAAGTACCTGGGCCTAAGAAATATTTTGTAGAGATAAATGTCATTATTGTGCATAAACGTATTTGGGGGTTGAACGGTGGATCAAAATGTCTGGAAGAACTTGAAAAATAAGGGAGTAGGGGAGGGTGCATGCAGTACCTCCCATGGGCCGCGGAACCGGGGGGAGGGCTGGGGGAGGGCTGCACTTTTTTGAGTAGACATGTTTAAATAAAAATGTCGGAAAAAGGGCTCAAAAATTATCATTAAAGAGTGAAATCACAGACCCCCCCCCCCCCCCACTTTTAAAAAACGCTCCGCGGCCCCTGCCTCCAAAATGTCATGCTCTGATATAAAGCATATTACGAGTTCTTCCCTTTCATACTAGACATTATTTTGAAAATTGTTTGAAAGTCTTTCCGAGGTAGCACAAAACGTTTTGATTTTCTACAAAATGACCAGTATGTACAAAATAAAATCTTCAGGGACGCCATGTATGTTTTTTTCCCCTACATATCCATAGATTGTGGACAGCAAAACAAAGCAAACACAATTTATTCACTGATTTCACCATAAAAGTACATGTAATGTATACATAAAACATGGTAAAGAAAGTTTTAAAAAGGGGGGGGGGGGGAGAAGAAGAGACCATCAGATAAGGGGTATTCACATACAGAGCAATTTAGACAGAATAATTTATATACATATACATTGCTTTGCTCTTTTTGAATTATTTCTGAGAATAATGTTTAAAACTGGCTTTAGAGAGATTTATCCTGAGATAAACCACATTTCCTCACTATAGTGATGTTCTCTATGTACATATCTTTGTTATCATCTCGCCTGGAAATAAAATAGATAAAATGAATATGCTATCCCATTGTCTTAGAACGTACTGAAGTTACATGTGGTCTATTGTTGATTCTTACCCCATCCCCAGGCCTATTTATTCGATCCCTCTTTCTCAGCTGACCTTCCCCCATTGTTTCTATCTATCCCTGTTGTTTCTATCTGTCTTCTTCCGGTCCGGATGTTGATTGCCACATTTTTTATTTTTTATTTTTTTTGTCAACACTTATCTGTTCTCCGCAATTCTAGTATAGTCCAGTAGGTACCTCCTTGGTATAGTACACTCTTGCAGAGTCTAATTCCACTCTAGGTCTTAGTGTTCTCTCTCCAGTTGGTTCTTGGCTTCTATTTTGACCTGGTATAACCCTCCCACATTTTCCTTCTAACAAATCTTCAAGAAACTCCCGCGATCAATGTATTTTGATGGGACCAAAGTATCTTGCCTTTCTTTCTTTTACCAGTCCTATCAGGATATCTAGTTTGTTTGTTTTCATGTTTCCATGGTAATTATCATCATTCTCCTAGATACACACCTATACGTTTGAAATGATGTGATTTTATTCTCCATGGTCTTTGTTACTGTCAGTGTATCAGCTCCATACAATAGACATGATAGAACAGACCAGACATAGCAACGTTTTAACCTCATTCTAAGTACGAATATCACTTTTTTTGTTGTTGCTGTAAATAAGTCTTTCATTGCCAGGAATGTACTGCGTGCGCTTTAATTTTTTGTTGATGTCTGCATCGCATCGAGCATCATCTGCCCTAAGTAGATGTAATTATTGACCTGTTCATCATCCATTGTTTAAGGGGTCTATTGATTGTGAAAGGGTATCTGGATTGCGGTCTGATTATCGATTGATTACATGAATGTGCGATTCAAACTTGAGTATTGATGACGTGATGCTGACAGGCGAAGCGTGGCATGGCCATTATCTTTAACATAAAGGCGGTGTCACAATCGAAAATGATGCGAAGATTGATGGGTGAAGTTTGACACGTGCATGAGGAGAATCAGAGACTGATGTCATGGTTATCGAGGAAACTTCAGCAAATAATGTCTTAATCACTTTGTTATTGAAGAGATTGTTCTACCAGTCTCGATGTTTCCAATTGTATGCACGTGGCCTGAAATGAAACTACCTTTGACGAGCCCATAAACCTTGTCCGTTGATGACTACCCGACATATACAAGTATTAGGCAAGGTGGAGTCGTTCTAGAAACGTAGAGAAAGACAGCGCCAGGTAAACATTTGTCACCGTCATGACCGTAGTGAAGAAACATCCAAAAATCCTGAATTGAATAGTAAACTGGTTCATTCAATGAATATCCTTCACAGAAGAGAATATTTTAATGAGCGAAAGAACACAGGGAGTCGAAAAGTGTTCTTCTTGAGAATTTCAATTGTTGTATACTTTGTTTTGACTTGTGTCTTGTTTCCGTTATGACTTTTCAAAGAAAAAAAAAAAAGAGGAGACAGAAGCGCCGAAATAATGACACAATAGACCTTTCAGTTTTGTTGATATCATCTTATTGTTAATGTGACAGATCGTTGGACCATCGCATTCTTTTCATTCTTTGCTTCTATAAGTGTAATCATTGAAGAAGATTATCCGGAGATAGAGGTTTGACAGAATAATGGACGAATGGGAAGAATATCGACCGTATGTTATACTGATTAATCCTCAGAATAATGGATAAAAGGAATCTGGACGAGATACAGCAAAGTGTCGCTGATGTAGCTACTCCATGAGTCACTTCGACTTGATCAGTCAGTCCATCCTGAAGATCAGTCGGGACGTATCGGTACAAAAGTGACAGCAGTACAAAAGTCTGAATTTGTACTTCTAGTCATCTTTTTGTATACGTGGCGAAAATTTCAATCTCCAGTGTCTAGTGATTTTTTTTTTCATCAGCATGCTACAAGAAATTGTTAAGAAGCTCCAATTTAAATTCCAAGACTATTTTGAAGGACCATCTACCAATTAAGTACCAAGTACCATATACACGATACTGGGTTTAGTCGTACTAAGACGACAATCATGAACTATTAGACTTTTGTACACCAGCAAATTATAGTGCAAAACCATGGATATTATCAAACCATAAAATAAGAGGTAAGTGATAAATATAATCTCACTCTAAAAATTTTAATCATTGTAAAATGCTTCAAGAGAACTACATCCTTTGTTTTCGTTCCAACAACATATTTCATTCCAAAGATGTTGTCTCGGATTTAGTTTGATAAATATACAGCTTGATTACTTGATTAATCCATCTGTTGGCCTATGTTTCATTTTTGACGATAATCTAGAAAAAAAAAATTATGCATTGTCTCCAGTGATTATAATGACAACATTTCACACTTTGACAAATTTAGTCCCCATAGCTATTGAATGTACTATAAGATATATTTGTGAAAAATATGTTAATTTCTCTTTATTTGCACTGAAATATTTCGGCCTTATCCCATAAAAATATCAGCACAACTGATAATAACAAATATAAGTCAACTTTGCATAATGTCATATGACTTAGATAATATAGTCAAATGCAAGCATATAATTATATCCAATGCAGATTGTCATCTGTCGACCAACAGATATTTAACTATTAAAATTTTTTTTTTGACAACTTTATGATATCAATACCATATCTTTTGGCGTTATGCATGTATACTGTGTTGACGAATTTAGTACTGTATATCAAGGCATTCGTTTATTATGGCGGTGTGGGAGGGGGAAAAGGGAGGAGAAATGATGAAAATCTACCACTTTTCAACTTATTGACTTGTTAGCATAAGATTCCTTGCTTTCATATTTCCACACCTATCCCACTCATGGACACTCGCTATCTTAAAAGCTCTTGAAAATTAAAGAAGCGTCTATGACTGCAAAGCACGCGGCTTTAAGAATACAAGATCCGTTAACAAGTACTAAGGGACTAGTACCTCAGGATGTACCGTTACCAGGCTCTTGCCATGCATGCAGTAAATACTAGAAGCAAAATACAATCGATATAATATGTCACTGCTTCCTTACTTGAACTGAAAGCCTCTCATGATCTTCCATTGTGTCTTTTCTCCACTCCGTTACCCTTCATGAGACATGGAGTGCACTTGGGACGATAATGCAAAAGTGTTTATACCATACCTCTAAGATACATTACCGCATATCTAATAGACATAACAGAAGAAGGTGCAGAGGTCTCACTTCTGGAGAAGTTGGTAATGGGAGAGAATGACAAGGAATTGTTTTAGAATGAATATCTAAAATAATTTTCCCAGAATACGGAGAAAAATCATATCTCATGTTTTGTGAAAGGCACACTATAAGATGACCAGTTCGTGCATGTCGTATAGGTTTCTCTGACTCAATATAATTGATGGAAATCTGTTATGTGGTCATTATATGTAGTGATGCCAGAAAGAAACAACATGATCATTAAAAAAAAAATCCCTTTTAATGAAATAAGAAACACAATAGATAAGTCGTATGAGACACATTTCTCAGAAACCTGCTTTAACCCATTGCTATGCTAATGACGAAAAAATAATCATTTATTATTTAATTCCCTTTCTTTTCTTTTCTTTTTTTTACCATGGGTACAGTAAATGACTATTGCAGCCAAATTTTACCCAGTGTTTATTGCAAACGATAAGAATTTCAAAGTAAACAAGTTTAATAAAGGACAGACTGATCTCCAAGTCAAAATTTATATTCGGCTATGGGGTCACCAAGTTCCAGGTTATCGATTCCTTGCAATAAAATAACAGTTGTACAACCAGGGGCGGTTGATCACTTTTCTGGGTATATATAGTGTCCTTTGATTTCACGCGTCTGTGGTGTGGTTATTTTCCCTTTAGCCATTTTGCTTCATATACCTTCGACCGCTAGGCATTTGAGAATTTATTCAAAATGAACCATTACCCCGCTGCATAAAACTTATATACCATTAACGGTAACTTTGCCATCGATGGTAACTCCCATGGAAACCTTGATTTTGATTGGCTGTTGAGTGATGTTACCATGGTAGTTGCCATTGAAAGCAAAGTTACCATTAATGGTAGGTTTTTTTGCAGCGGGGTCCAGATATGTAAGAGTGGATCCAGAATTATGTAATAGGAGGGGAGACAATTCCGAAAATACAATTTTCTGAAGAAAAAAAAAGTGGTTCCCCCGTTATAATCTGTTCGATCACTCTTCCATGAGTCTCTTTTTTCCCTCGAGTGCCGTATAAGACTATTAAAAAGACAATAAGATGTTTGGGCATAAGATGATTAGAGGGGATGTTTGCGGAAAATTACCCTCTGAGTGAAAATAAAGAGAGAACTAGTCAGGCAGAGTAAAAAAACGGATTCTCTTGTAGGATGTTCATTATTGATACTCCAAACAAACTTCTTTTCTTCTGTGTGGACACTCTGTGGTCCCCAACTTTTTTTGAGTAGACACGTTAAAAAAATCTAGGAAAAAAGGCTCGAAAATTGTCATTAATGAGTGAAATCAGATCAGCCCCCCCCCCACTTTCAAAAGCGCTCCGCGGCCCCTGCTGGTACCTATCTGGTATCTATCTATCTATCTATATGTCTGTCGATCTGTCTATCGATCTGTCCATTGATTGGTCTTTCTACGTTATGTACCATCCAAATATTTTTGATAATCATAGTTTACACCTATCAATATCCATTCAATTTTCCCATGTTCTTACAGAAACGCCGAACTAAGGCATTCATTCTTTACCGAGATTCGTCAATGTGACAACAATGTCCAGCAAAGGCACCAGTCAGGCATCAAGCTCAAATACACAACATTTTGTTTTGGAAAACAACGTCCTGGATATCTGTCTTTAATATCTTTTGATAGAGCTACTTTGAAAATTCTAAACGAATCCTTCTCTGAGAAGAAGTAGAGTGTTTAATAGTTTGTTTATGGATCATTTACCAACACCAGCGCATTATACATTTCCTAGTGTTTTTTAAGACAACTTACCCGTATAATAAGACACATCATGGAAGAGTTCAACATTGACGATGTTTTCAATGATGATGTGTTCATCAGTTTTCACTGTGTTCACTACCAAGAGTTGTATGAACAGTGAGACAAACGGTAACTATATCTTTACCAGGGGAATAGAGGAAGGTGACAAAGGAACATGGCTGCAGCATCAAAGACACAGCGTAAGGTCCAGCAGAACAAACGAATTTCCAAACTCTTCTCCAGTATGACGAAGGTCCATGAGGTCAACCGTCAGTGTGACCACGAACTCACCGTCAGGGTTGAAGAGCTGCGTCAAAAGGAACACATGGAGAATGTCAAGCGTTACTCTGACATCAGGGTTCTGCAGCGCACATTGTCCGAGATGCGCATGGAAAAGAACCGTTTGACGCACACCTTCACGCCAGAGGAAATCGACAATGACGAGGTTGCGCCAGTCATGTCCTGGCGCAAGATCCAATTAAAACGATCTCAGAACCAACCGCGCGTCAAGCAGCGAAGGCAGTCGGACGCTGCCAAGGCGGTGTTGGCTGTGGCCGAGAACGCCGAATTTACGGCGAAGAACAAGTTCAGGTCGGCGATAATGGCAGTATGTCTGTCCAAGGCACTTTCCAAGGTACCTGAAAATAACAGGAGTACTGAGAGCACAGGGAATGAATCAAAGCATACTGAAAAAGAAAAGACCGACTCTACCAAAAATTTGGGAGAACATGGGCAGCAAGAAAACGAAAAGAAGGGAACGACGAAGCAAAGTTCAGACAAAAGGGATAGTGATTGTGAAACCAAATGTGAGACGGAGAGACAAGAACAAGCAAGACCTGACACATCTGAAACAGAACGACTATCTCGCGTTCTTGATATCCTCAGGAACAGTTCAAGAGACAAAGGCAAATACTCATGGACGGGATCACCCGTTAAGAAGGTCAATGTGGTACCAACGTTTGGACAACTTCACCCAGCTCGTCGGTCGTCGTTGGCGCGTCGTCCTGGAGACCCGCCGCGACGGAGACCTTCGACCTCTGACATGAACGTTGACCCGTCAAATTTTGTGATGAATAAAGATGGAACCGTTCGCAGACTTTCGAGACCCACTGTCAAGGATGCCGATGACGAGAGCAGTCGAGGGTTAAGAACACGAAGTTCTTCTAACCCTGGTAGTAGGAAGGGAACACCTAGTATCTGTAAGGTATACGCCGCGGAACCTTCTCGTTGGAACGTCTTGAACGACGCATCGTCGACTAAAAACGGCGCGGTGTCGTCGTTTCTGCTGAAAAAAAGAGGCGAGTTGTTGAAGAGAGACAGAGAAATGATGGACAGGCTTCGTAGATTCCTTGATTCGACAATGCCATAATGAGAATGACTTTGTGTTTATTTGTATTTATTGGGAAACTACATTTGCTCGCATGTTGCATGATTATGTTGCTTTACAAAACATAAGTATAGCGGATATGAAAAATCACAAGAATGAACATATGTATGGAAAGAATATTGATTAAAATAGTATCATATCAAACTATAGACCTTTTAAGGGTTCTGGAATAGCTAAATGTCTGAAAGGTTACATTTCGTTTTTCCGAAGGTTCATAATTGCGAAGGTTCGTTACTCCGAAGGTTTGTAATTGCGAAAATGACAAAGAGTTCGTTAATTCCGAAAATTAAATAGGGTTCATAATTTACAAAATGAAAAAAATGGTTCGTATTTTCGAAGGGTCGTTATTCCGAAAAGTTGTGTAGGACTTATGCCATTATGTTATGCACTTTCGTCATTACGAACTTTAGGAAGTGTGAACCCTTTTTATTTTCGGAATTATGAACTCTATTTCATTTTCGTCATTACGAACCCTTTTTCATTTTCGTCATTACGAACCCTTTTTCATTTTCGTCATTACGAACTCTTTTTCAATTTCGGAATTACGAACCTTCGGAGTAATGCATCATATGTTCGGGATGATGAACCCTATTTCATTTTCAGAATTATGATCCGTGCACCTGCTAATGGGAATTCGAAATTATGAACTTTCGAAAATATGAACCTTCGGAAAAATGAGTACCCTCTGTCTAAAAGATCAGTCATGTACTGAAAAAACCCTGAGACATATACAAGTTATGGATGTCAGTGTTAGTTAGGTATCAGCCAAAATATTGCCGCATATGATTCTATGAATAGTTGTTACTGGAAAATAAGTCGAGATGGTTTGGGTTATAGGGGAACGTTTTTCCATGTATTCAGTTTGAATTAATTGAATTGAACTTTGTAAAGTATCAATAAACATGGATTCCTTCTTCTTCTTTTTTTTTTTAACTTAACCAATCAATTTTGTTATTATGGCCATTTTGTATGTTTTATCGAATCGTTCACTTCGAGCTTCATTGTGATGTCTTTAATATGATTACTTCAGTCTCTGTAAATGTTATCATTTGTAAAGATAGGCCTATATGAGACTAAAATAACATATCATCTACCACTACGACCAATCTATTACATACTGCAAAGGACGGAGCTTATTCTCACAAACTCATTTAATTCATCAAAATTCTTCTGTTATACAACTGTAGCTATAAAATAAATTCTATTAAGAAAACATAGACTGTATTTCGATGCTGAGCTTTTCATATTTAGAACCTCGATTTCGGATGAAGTTATTGAATAATGCATTGCATATAATGGTCAAATATACATATACATGGTAAAAATCACTTGAAAAGAAGGGAGGGGGGGGGGGGGGACCCGCAAATTATCTGAATAATTTGATTGATGGGATTTTGTCTTTGAATGACGCACATGCCAAGTCAGTGACTGGTTCCAACCGATTAGCCATAACTTTCATTTTCAAGTTTAAAAGGGCGATTTCGATCGACTAGAAAAATCGCTTTGTTTTCCTTCGTTCTTAATTCCTCATTTCAACTTGGGTTGGGTGACCTCCCTCGTCATGAAGGGAGGTCGTCCTTTTTGACTGACCGGCGAAAATCGAAATAATCTCCCCTCCTTGATTGTCTCCTTTTTCGATATGTAAAGGGGTAAAGAATATACTTGTCCCAGTCCCATTGTCTTGTCCTGTTGATGTTTAGACCAGTTTTGCGCTAATTAATATGAGGCTGTCGATGGTCGCCGCAATAATCAAATGTGTGTGGTGGGGGACAGAGAGAGAGAGAGCGAGCGAGAGAGAGAGAGAGAGAGAGAGAGAGAGAGAGAGAGGAAAGAATAAGAAGGAGAAAAAGAGAGAGAAGAGGCATGTGATGTGGAGGAGGAAGAGAAATAGAATAAGCAGAAGAAGAGAAGAAGAAAAAAGGAAGATGAAGAAGAAGATGAAGAAAAGAGAAGAACAAGCAGAAGCAAAGAAAAGAGAGAACAATTTAGATAACAGATTCTGGTACTTGAAATGTATAGAGAAAAACATCAAGATAAACGTAGACAAGATTTGGAAAAAGAAATGGAAAGAAAGTGAAAGAAAGTCAGGGGAGGGGGTAATTGTGAAAGAGAGAGGGAGCTAGCGAGACAGAAGAGAGAGAAAGAGAGAGGGGGA
Organism: Heliocidaris tuberculata; assembly: GCA_025618425.1. NCBI lineage: Eukaryota > Metazoa > Echinodermata > Echinoidea > Camarodonta > Echinometridae > Heliocidaris > Heliocidaris tuberculata. The sequence continues at coordinate 15,015,273 of CM046837.1, forward strand.
GATTCATTGCAGAGCAGGAGAGAAAATGGGTAAGTGGCCAAGATTTTGTTTATGCTCCTCACACAAAAATCTACCCTCATGGTGAACGTAGTTGTCTAAAAGAAATGATGTATATAAAACAAAATATTAATCAGTCATCACATATCACCCCAGTAGCATATTTTGTCTAATTAATTTTCAAAAAATTATTACTGTAAAGACGCTAACAAAAACATGACTCGGCAAAAAGAAGAGAAAAAATACCAAGTGAACAGAAAGACATGTCTCTATTTCAAGACCATTTCATAGCCGTTTATTTTCTTTTTCTTCAAAACTTTTTGGACATTGCAAATACAGACAGAAATACAGCAGATATTCCACCAATCACTACAATACTGACATCGCTGACAACATCTCATCCGCACTTTCAAAATATGAAATAAAAACAGTCTTGAAAGAAGAAGAATTGAATAGAATGTAGATAAATGAATGAATATAAAATAACGATCCTCAACAATTATTCATACAATTTAGGAATCGCTATGTATATGTAGAGCAATAGAGCAATACTATTTTGATTTTGTTCTCTTACAATTAAATTGTGCGTGATTGAATTGAGCTTTGATTTAATAGATATTACTGCAAGTACATTGAAATATGCAATATTGAAATCAACTTTATTTCATATTTTCTTTCAGTTGATCAATGTATAAATGCATCCACATTTTAATAGAAAACACCATAAATGTGTACTCCATTTCTTTCGTTACTGATTTTATTTACATCCTTTTTCTTGGAATTTACATATAAAATGGGAATAAGATGCAGGATTGTAAATGTAATTTTCGAACACATTGATCAATGCCATTTAGCATCCTGATGTAACATAAAAATTCAGTTGTCTACAAAAAAAAAAAAAAAAAAAAAAAAAATAATAATAATCTATGATTAAGAGTAACACTCCTGTTCAAACACTTCCAAAGCTCAAGCCTCTTGCTTCTAGATAAAAATAACTGGAGATTCTCTTTTTTCTTTTAACAAAATATGCTAGTCAGAAGGAGAATGACATTTTTTTTAATTGAGTTGTAGGTATCATGAAAAATACAGCATGAATATGGATGGCTACATTTCATTTCTACTGGTTGGTTATTACTTATCGCACATCCGTCCAGTAGATGCTGTACCAGCGAATTTTATGAGAACATATTCCCATTTATTTTATACCCGGGAACTTGTATAGTTGTGATAGTACAGAATAACTGGCAATAGTGGAGTATATTCCTTGTTATCTCATATCCCAGAACTTGTACCTGATATAATTGATACTAAAGATAGTATACAATGGATGAATAAATGTTAACATTGACTATCTCATTATTTCAGGTGATGTGAGAATAAATTGCCTTCGACGTATAAGAATATGAAATCATCTACGACTCGGGCAATATATTCTCATATCTCCTAAAAGCTAGTCAATTTTGTGTCAATATTGATTGAATTGTGAGGGAATATGAAAATTTAAAGTGGCCTCATTAAAAATATGAATTAGTCATCTTGCTTTCTACATTCTGTCATATTTTAGCTCAATTTCTATCAGCTACTAAGTAGGCTAGGCAAGGAATATAAGTGATAAACAAACTGACAGCTATTTCTATTGGATAGAATAATACAAAAATTGCAACAAAAACATATTGCTCCACGAGTACCTCTTAGAAAATACATCAAATACTACAAAAATATTAAAGGGTGAACTGTGTATTATGGTTTTAACACTTTAAACATAACTGTGTACACAGGGTTATATAACAATTATATCATGGCAAATTTGATAAATTGTAAAAACAAATAAAGATAATTGCTTCTTAAGATATACTGTATATAGCAAGTTGTATGACTTAACATGAAAGAAATAATATGGCACTAATAAAGGTAATAATTATGTGTTTTAATCTATAATTAAACTAATAAAATCATAGTTTGTAACTGTATGCTGTACATTACAAATTAATGTTTGTAAGATTGTAACTAAAATGGAAAAAAAAAAGACAACAAACAATCAAAAACTGCAAAAATTAATTACAATAAGGGTAATATGCTATGATTTCAAGCAACAATTTTCAGATGTTACATTTATGTGGCTAAATTATCTACATTTGAAATACAGCTTGGGTTATAATATAGAACAGCAATATTGGTGAAAAGATAATAGCATTAGGATATTGTTAAAGTCAGATTATCTTGCAATGTGTATTTCAAATGCCTCTGATATTATGAATATTCAGTCAGATGAAGCTGAAACATATATATTTAGATGGAACTAAACTACAAATGAAACATAATCAGAGGCAATTAAATGTATATAGCTAGGATCAATATTAAAAATCTGAACACCACAAAATAGTGAATGACAAACCTTGTGGCTAGCCATACTTTAAGCCTAGTGAGAGTGGGGGGGGGGGGTCACATTTTTAGGTGCTAATTTACAATAAAAAAAGAAAAGAGAAACAATTGTTTTATCAAATCTTATTTAGAGTACACCGTGGTGGGACTGTGAGGGTTGATCTTCTCAAAGTAAAGTTGATTATGGAATGTAAGTGAACATTTTCATACATTTACGATGGTTCACAACAAGCAATCACATCTACATGCCTATTTGAAACATCTGCTTCACGTACCATACATAATAAGTGCCATTGTTATGTTACATGTTTGTGTTATGCTGCCATATGCGAGGTATTGTGGTAATGTTATCTACAACCCAAGTTTTATATCATCGCCCATTTCAGAACTGTGTTCAGTTAGCACCTCAATAAAAGGGTCCTAGTTGGTTAACCCACTGGCTATGGGAACCGGATGGCCCCCTGTGGTAAGCCTATGGGGAGGAGAGCATTCAGTAGTCAACGAGTTAAGAAGCTATTGTGGTTGAAAGGTTGTCTTTCTCATTGTGGTGGCAGCAGTGGGATATCAAGCCACACCACTGAAATGACTGAAAAAGGTAGTTGGAGGGCAGCATAACACGTATCACATAACACATAATGACGGAGCCAAAGAAAGATTTACAGTAAAATGGAATGTATGAATGAATTCATGCCAAAAACACAAAACAAAACAAAACAAAACAAAAAAAGACAAGACCCTGATTATTATGAAGTAGTGTGATTAACAGTTCATGCTTGTTATCAGCTTGCTATACATGTAGGTGTATAAACTTTCTAAAAGGATTATTTGACCACTGCCCTGTTGACCAAAAAATCTGCAAGACCAAAAACCTGACAAGACCCCAAAAATGATATTGAATATTTTTTAATGACACATTTATGCTGAATAATGAATTTGCTTTGCCCAGGCAAATCATGAAGTTTTTTATTTTTTTATACTGCTGTGTTGACACAATGTTGCTGTTCAGTGAGAACTGTCTATATCAACATGTTGACAGAGAAAACCAGTGCTGTTGACCACACTACATGTATTTCTGAGAGTCCACAGGACCAGAGTTCTGTGTGAGACTGGCATACAGTGAAAAACAAGCAGTGAACCGTGAAGTCGGTATGAAGACATAATGAAGGCATATCTATACAACTCTATCAAGCCAATACTATAATTTACTACGCAAATGCAATGATGATTTTATATCAAAAAATTAGCATAAAACATGTCATTATACTACAAAAAATGTCACATCACAAGGATGTGTCGAAGACTATGCATTTCAGTGCTATTCTTATGTAATACTAAGGCAAATGATCAAACTACCTGACATTTTGGACAGACTGGCAAAATGGGGCTAATTCCCACAAGTTGCAACACTAAACCTTTATTACAACAGCATCCACATACATTGTATTTCCTCGAAAATAAAACTTGCCTATCTATACTGAATAACTTCCACTTAGAGGCTTTTTCTGTGATGACACTGGTCAGTATTGTCTCATCTATCAAGTGGGAATCTATGCAAGCAACTGTCAATTTCACAATAAAGTCCAAATATTTTACCATCTACAATGTATATGGAACAATTTTTAAAATCAAAATAGAGGAAGGAAGATCCTCCATTTAGAACAGGACTTAATACCTAAACACTAAGAAACAGGCTTCCAAAACATGTATATGGGACTGACATGCTCTTAAATCTCCTAATTCTCCCAGAAACTCAAACCATAACAAAATCCTTTTGACAAATATTTTTCTTATATAAAAATCTTATATTACAGTGTTTTACAGAATTAATTTTCACATTTGATATTTCAACATTTGGTACATTTTAAAAAGACAGAATAATTAAGTTGTTACATTAGTTTACACATGACTGAAATAACTTTGCTGATAATGGGAATAGCATCATTAATATGCACCTGTGTTCTAGATGTAAGTAAGCATTACATCCACATATTGGACATGAATAACAGAGTATTACAAAATGATAAATCTGAGTATTGTCCAAGTTCTGCCATTTTTCTTTCAACAGATGAAGTCTAAATATTAAGCATTTCTCTAGCACCTCTGCTCCTTACGCAGCATAGAGAAAACACAAAATAAAATATCACATATTCCTGGCCCAGATTAACATATTCATAGCCCGGATTAACATATTCATGGTACAGATTAACATATTCATAACATATTATCCAATCATAGGACCAGACAATCACAAACATTTATAAAAATATGATATGTCACAAAAGGGGCGGAGTCTGATCTTTTTTTATTCATATTCAGGTGTGTTCAATCGCAGCTTCTACGAAAGAAACTGATGACATACATGCTCAATAAATGCAAATGCCCCAAAAGAGTCAACATTTTCAGTCAGATACAGAGAGAGAGACAATAATCTCATCTGTCCTTGTAGGCCAACACTGATAAAATAATGTCCCCAGCTAACACTTGAGGTCATGACTGGTCAAACAGTGGACTGTCAGTTTGATAAATGCAAAACTCCCACAATAGTTTTCAGTCAAACAGAGAGAAGGATCTGTCCTTACAGGACAACACTGATACTGTCCCCAGCTGATGCTGGAGGTCACGAGTGGTCGAAGCACTGAAATGATCAGTTGATAAAAGCAAAACTCCCACAAAGAGTGAACATTTTCAGTCAAATATTAAGACAGATGATAATCTGGGCCCAGTCTTATAGAGAGTTGCAATTTGATCCAGACTGATCGCAAGTCCTCCCATCAATCGCAGACTTACAAACTCCTATCTCTTCAATACAGAGGTGCGATTGATATCAAGTTGCAATCTTTTCAGATCAATCGCAACTCTTTTAGGAGATGGGGCCCTGATCTGTCCTCACAGGCTAACACTGATATTGTCCCCTGGCTAATGTTAGAGGTCACGACTGGTCGAAGAGGTGAAGGGTCAATTTGACCTTGACCTCTCCTGTTGACACCTCATGAAGTAGGAGTCGTTTGGTCATAGGTCCCCTTCCTTGGGTCTCTTTCAGGATGTCAGCTACTCTAACCTCAGTCCTCCCCAAGAAATCTGAAGGAAAAAAAGGAGTCAATAACGCAAAAATTATGAGATAGAGTTCCATTAAACTGCCTCCTTCGGGTGGAGTTTTATGTTCTATATACTTAGCATTTGCTTACTCAAAGTAAATCCTACATGATATGATAAAGAAGAAAATAGAGAACAGTTGAACTTACTATTCTGCCATTGGGGGAACATCCTGCCAAAGTCTTTGAATATTTCTCTATAAATATGGACTCACAATAGCTACTTTTTCATGAAACAGGTACACCGTTGTGGAGTTTGTCCAAGGGAAGATATTTCATGACGAATTCAACAAAATTATCACTCAAAATGTACATTCATGATAATCATGCAAAAACCTCTTCTTCATACGTTAAACTGTGGAATAGTTAAATCAACACATGTACAGTACGTACATGTACTGTTGCTGATTGCTTTCTTCAAGCATTTCTTTATCATCACAGGTAAACTAATGTCATATCAGAAACTTTGGCACATTTTAAACTTTTCAAATTTCATGAATGGTCCACATTCACCCCAAAATCATGGCACAGAAATGTCCATTTTTCACAAAACGAATAAATTTCATGTCGCAGAAATTACTAGTTTCACAGAAATCATGTATCGATCAGTCTCAATAATGTTGCTTCACAATGCTATGGCAGTGATATCCTTACCGTTGGGAGAGAAGAAGTCCCTATCATAGACAGTGATGCAGAGGACATCCTGCTCCAAGTCTCTTACGATGAACTGCATAGAGGAATCCCAGATGGGGTTTAAGTTGTCTGGTACCACCTTGGTCTTGTGCTCCTGTGACCCGATACTGACCTCACAGTAGGGGTCACTGCGCCCTGCAAAGACAGGAAGTAAGAACACAAAATAATTACTTAGATCGGGTACTATAAATGCTGACTGCTGAATGGATGGTGTTGGTATCTCACGTTGAACTACATAGAAGAATCCAAGATGGGGTTCAAGTTATCAGGTACCACCTTGGTCTCGTGTTCCTGTGACCTGATACTGACCTCACAGTAGCTGTCACTGGGCCCTGTGAAGACGGGAAGTAAGAAAGCAAAATACTTATTAAGATCGGGTACTATAGAACCCAACTGTTGAATGGATGGCCTTGATATCTCAAGATGAACGGCATGGAAGAATCCCAGATTGGGTTCAGGCTATCAGGTACAGGAACAACCAATTTTCATAGACTTGGTGTCAAAAGATGGGCAAGACTTGAAAAAGAAAAGTCAGATAGTGGCCTGGAGTGAAATGGAGCAGTTCATTATACGCTGCAAAATTTGTCAGGGGGTGGGGGGGGGGGGGGGGGGAAGCTCCGAGCACCGGTACAGTAAGGGTTAACAGTAACACAGGGTATACACAGAGCATAAGCAGATATTGAAATTGTGAATGTGTTCATACCCATGATTGAATTAGACGGTTTTAAGCATGTGAACACAGGGTAGGTACAGAGCATAGAGAAGGCATGGGAATCATGGATGTGTTCTTACCTGTGACTGAATTGGAAGGCTTTAAGTCGTTTCCCTCTATGATGACAACCATCAGACGTCCTACCCCTTTACTTCTTTGAGAACGAGCTGCAAGGGAGAAGACATGTTTGGACATGAGTACTTGCAGTAAAATGGCAATTTGAAATCACATATTCACACAGAGTAGTCTGTTCAGCTGGTAAACATTTACTCCTAAATGATCATGTAATATATGGGAATAATCACAGATTGTAGTAATGTTTGGAATTGAACTTTGGACCAGAATAATTGTGAAAAAGTTATGAAGTCCAGGTACATGTATTGCTTAAAAACAAACACACTAAAAGCACAACCAAAGAAACATTGGGGGGGGGTACTCGTTTTTCTGAAATTTCGTTTTTTCAAAGGTTCATAATTCCAAAGATTCGAAATTCCGAAAACACAAATTTCCCATAGAAGGGAGTTCATAATTCTGAAAATGAAATAGGGTTCATTTCTCCGAAGGTTCGTAATTCCTAAAATGAAATATGGTTCGTAATTCTGAAAATGAAAAAGGGTTCATAATTCCGAAGGTTCATAATTCCGAAAAATGCAAAAGAGTCCTACATAATTTTTAGGAATTACAAACCTTCGGAAATATGAACCCTTTTTCATTTTAGGAATTACAAACCCTATTTCATTTTCGGAATTACGAACCCTATTTCATTTTCAGAATTACAAACCCTATTTCATTTTTGGAATTACGAACCCTTTTTCATTTTCAGAATTATGAACCTTCGGAAAAACGAAACCTTCGGAATTATGAACCTTTGGAAAAACGACATGTACATCTAAGTCTGATACAAATATTGTTTTATACAGTGGTGTAAAATACTTAAAGATACATTGATCCTCATCGTTAAAGAAGAAAATTAATAGGAAATCATAAATTAATTTTTCCTTCATGTTCGCTACAATACCTAGTATGGTTCCCTTTTATACATAAATACATAAATATATATATATATACATGTATATTCCTGTAATCCTGTAATCCAGCCAACAGCTAACAGTGGAAGTTATAAACTGATTCAGCAGACCCAGGTTCGAGACTGAGTCACGTCTTTCGGATGGTGACGTGAAAGGTCGGTCCCCAGATGTAAATAATCATATCTGATTGATACACGTCTGTAAAAACCCAATTACACACACACAATATGCATATGCACTTCTTAGACAGTTGAAATATCTTACCTCTTTGGAGTTTTTCTCTCTTCTTCTTTTCCGTTTCAATGTAATGTTTTGAAGCCTTTTCTATCTTGTCCTTCCAGCGATTCCTGAATTAAAAAAAGTGGGAAAGTTCTTACAATCTGCACGTGTCACTGTTTTGTGTTAGCTATTCTGGAGGCTCCCACCAATACAGCTTCATTCACATATGATGGAGTAAACCACACACACAAAAAAAAATTAAAAGTGCTGTGGAAAAATAAAATGACATATGCCTAGCACGTTTCATATTTCTGTATCTTATAAAACACATACATGTATATATGTATATATGCTTATGGTCCTTTTTTGCATGAAGATTCTCTTTTTTACTTTCACTTGCTCTTCATTCACACATCAAATGTCTTTTTTTTGCAGCAGAATCTTTTTTTTCTTCAGCAAACTCGTCTACTGCAAGACCCTTTGCATTTCAAGGGATTAGTTCCTTCTGAGATAACCCTCCAACATATTACAAGTTCTGTTAAAAAAAAATATGATTTAACATTGACACCCTGGAAAAGACTGGGTATTTCCATAAAAAAGGGTCCAAATTTGTGACATTCTTGGTGTCCCGCTTACATAAGGAACACACAGGTTTTCATGGCTCTTGAGGGTAAGATGCCAATCGTGGAGTAAGACTGCAAAGTGATTCTGAGCATAACATATTGTATCGTCACTGTTAGAACAGTACTCAGTCTTACCCCACTATTTGTCTCTACCCAGAGTCACAAAGCAGGACACCAAGAAAATTACAAATTGGGACCCTTATTCATGGAAATACCCGACTATGAATACTGCACAGCGTTAAAAAAGAGAGGAAATGTACATGTATATGTAGTCCCATGTATAGTACCTGTCTTTGTTACTCTCTCCTCTCAGTGCATACACCTTGTCTATGTGATTGATGTGAAAGACAAAGTCCTCAGCTGCTGCATCACTGGGAACCTTTAACTCTACTTCATTCAAGAATAGAGGCTGTAGAAAAGAAGAATAAGAAAAAGGGAAAATAAACATCAATAAATCAAAGCCGACAAAAAAAGTTTTTCAAATATTAAGATTCTTGGTAAGAATTTTCATTTTGCGGGGTTGATGTTACACATGCTAGTTGTACAAAAATGACTCTTTTGCAGGCAATTGGTCCCTTTCAAAGGAATAACAGTATACGACGAATCCTCCCAAGATACTGTAGCATGGCATTGAATAGCAAGTACTAAGAAAAAATGGAACTATCAGATCATGAGCTGAATCACTGCACATGCATACAGGTGGCTGTCAATTTGGATGGGAAAATCATGCTTTGTAATGGTGATGAGATATATGTTCCAGCAACAAAACAATTGCTCTGGGCTTTATTTTTTCATGGAGATAAGGTTAGCATAGGCCAACGCACACTTTATGATCCGACTGGTCTTCCACAGATCTGCGACTGAGTGAGGGGAGATGTGACGTCACAGCTCTTGTCAGTATGTGAGTCGCAGACCAGTCAGAGACAAATCACAAGGTCATTCGTAAGGATTTTACATGTCGAATCTTTACAACTGGATCGTAGGCTCAATCCAACTTCCAGCCAATCAGACGGCATTATTGGTATGACAGAAAGCAAAGAGCACATGCGAAAATCGCAGACCAGAGTAGTCGGGTCTCAAGATGTGCGGTGTCGAGGCTTGTGACTGCCCAGCAATTCATCTCCCCTCACTCAGTCGAAGACCAGTCGCACACCAGTTGGATCGTAAGGTGTGCGGTGGCCTCAATGGCCCGTATTCTGAACTCCGGTTTAACGTAAACTATGGTCCAAGTGTGGTTTAAACTCAGTCTAAAACTGCCCTTTGAACCAGAGTTTTAGAAAATCACATTCTGAAATCAGGTTTAATTTAAACTCCAGTCTAGTATGGCTTAACTTTGTACAGAAATTTAGACGGGACCTACAGTTTAAGTCAGTTTCAATTAAAGCTCTGGTTTAACTTAGACTGGAGTTTAAGTTAAACCGGAGTTCAGAATACGGGCAAATGGGTCCAGGTTTGAAGTTAGAAATTTGGTTAGTATTACAAAATGACTGTGGAACAATTGTCACTGGAGCATGAGTCGTAAAATCATTGTGATCTCTTGAGGGTCTGTCAGACTTACATGTTTGTACATCTTGTATTCAATGACATTCTTGTTATCGGATGTTGTGAAGGGCGTAGGCAGACCGGACTTGACAGGCTGAGTGAAGAGAAGGAAGTCGTTGAAGAGAAAGACGTACAGCTCCTTGTTGCTCTTTGCCTGTATATTGTGAGAGAAAGAAAGAAAGAGAGAAAGAGAGAGAGTGAGCATCAACGAGAGAAACAGAGAAAAAGGGGGAGAAAGAGAGATATGAAGAGGAGGCAGAAGAGTACCATGCAGAGATAAAGAGATAGACAGAATGGTAAGAAGCAAAAAAAAAAAACAACAACAAAAAAAGAAGAAAGAGAGGAAAGGAAAAAAAGGGAAAGAGATATAGAGGAGTCAGAAATAGGCAAAAGAAGGAAGCAAACAATTAAAATTAAAACAGAAATAATTCTGTATTAGGGTATTTCAAATCTCTGTACATGTATTATTTTCAAAAAGAATGTGAACATGCTTACTTTTCTCTTTCCATTGTAGACACTATTAGGAATGACTGAAAAAGTTTGAATCTATCTGATTTTGTGCCTCTTAAAATTCCCAATTTACTTGTGAGACATATCCGTAGTGGTCTTGAAAACCTAGGACTCACAAAAATAGACAAATGGGATTTTACCTTATTGAGTTTTCCTGAGTGAAGATATTTCCTTGGGCCAAGGCAGTTGGTGAGTGAGTTGAAAATCAGTTCCTAGATAAAAGTCGAAGAGAGAAACAAAAGTGAATGAACACATATTCAACTGCAAAGTCTAACAACAGAATGACAGAACCTTAGCACCACTCAATGATAATGCTATTTCATACGAACACACATGTGTATATCTAATGCAAATACATCATACATCTACAGAGTAATCTGCCAATAGTACACTGATGAAACAACACATTCCTTTACAATTCAAATCAATAAACATAGTGATTGATCATCAATCAATACATCAACCAGTCAATTAATGCACCAATCAAACAAAATATTGATCATCCTTTATTTATCATAAATAATCAAATAATCTATCAATCAACCAATCAATTAACTGACTTATCAATATAAAATCAATCAATAACATAACTTATCAATATGTACTCAATCAAGTAATCAACCAACCAATTCAATTCAAATATTTTATCGGTCAATCATCCACTATGTGCTCAAGATCTGAACAATCAATCACTAATCTGTATCAATAACTAAACAACCAATCACTGGTCAATCACACTTTCAATATATCATCAATCAATCATTAAATGGGCGATTCCGTGCAAAGTGTCCCATACGACATTATGACATTCATCCATATACATGTATTTCATCCATATATGAAAAATATCTTAATATGAATATGACCATTGTAAATGCAGAAATATTCGCGGTACATTAATTTTCGCGGATTTTGCGTTATTTCCGGAGGGCGCGAATTCTAGAGCATGCAAAAATATTAGCAGGATTTCATATGCTTGTTTTGAATGGATGCTGCTGCATTGCATGCTTCATTTGATTAATATGTGTTTGAATCCTATTCATTTTAAAGTGCGTGTGTGTAGTTGCGTCTGTAGTATGCATTTGAATGGACCACGTGTGTGTGAAACAATAAATGGAGCCACATTTTTGCGAGTGAGGAATTGTGCAGCGCGAATTCAAGAACCCGCAAATATGTTTTGGGGTCGCTCAGCGCGAAAATTTAATCACGCGAAAATAACAGCGTTTACAGTATAGATGGTGACATTCATTATTCAAAGGTCATTTCAAAAGATTTTTCATTTTTGAATGAAACATGTGGAAAAAGACATATGTCGTACGGGACACACTGCATGAAATCGTCCAAATACTGACTCACTATCTAATAACCATCACTGATCAATCAATTTACTTTCAGCATTTTATCAATCGATCACTCATTTTAGTTTATCCATATGCCTATTCATCCATCAGTCAAACAGACACAGGACCTAGTCCGTAGCTAACCTCTGCAAGTCCAGCGCAGTCGACATGATTCTGCAGCCATTCCAATCTGTCAGAATTCTCTTTCTCTCTAACGCCCTCATTGACCTGTTGACATAACTCCTCAGCCTTCTCACATGCCGTCTTGATGTTGGCGTAGTCAGCGTGGGTTTCTGGCGTGTATTTCAGGATCTAGATGGGAAAATAAGTAAGTCATTTAACCCATTACCCAGGGAAACTGGATGGTCTCTGTGTTATGCTTATGGGAATGACAGAATTCAGAAGTCAACAGGTTATCGTCCCATATTAAAGAGAAGCTTGAGTTCTGGGAAGGGTAAAAAAAAAAATTTGTGAGCTTTCTCATTCTCTTTATGTCAGTTTGGAAGATTATCATAGTAGCAATGTCCTCTGAAAATGATTGCTCTTCAAATGCCCTCACATTCAAAATATGTCAAGAAACAGCTGAAATGTTTGGGCTGAACATTTGTGTGTAGTCCCATATACATATCATAGTAGGTGATTCCAAAACCTTACAGCATACACCAATTATCATGTGCTCTATAATCAACCTTTCCCAATGGCTTTGAGAGAGTTTCTTTGACAGTTCAATCTCATGACCAGAACTCAACCTTATTTTTAATCAAGGATGTTGGTGTGAATTTAGGAAACCAATATCTTTTCAGGCTCCTCACATGTTGTCTTGATAAAAATAAAAATAAACAATCTGGATTTACATGTAACCTCCTGGGAATGGAGTGGCAAATGTAGACTAATGTCTTGGCAAAAGGACACTGGGGCTCTGCCGGGGATCAAACCCACGACCTTTGAATTTCAAGTGCTTGACCCACTCAACTACGACAACAACTGCAACAATGACTGATGACATCTCACCTTCTGTGTAAGTAGTGGGTATCTTGTGATTCGCTGCATGGGTTTGATCAGGTAACTACTCACAGGCATACCTTTGGTCCGAGTGTCTATTGCCAGTTTCTGGAAGATAAGGATACATGTACATCAGTAACGCATGATACCAAGACAGTGTAATATACAAGATGATGACATGAGCTAGAACTTACTGACCATCTGTTGAGAATACAGAATTCTTCAAGAAATTTAGGTAAAGATATTAAAAGGAAACAGTCTTTATATTAATCTCTCTTTTCTTAGATATGGAACTTCTGATGTGGTTCCATAGTCTTACCACTCACTTATCTGCCCTTCATTTAACATGCAAGTCCTAATGTATACTATTTTCAGAATGCATTTTAAAAAATAAAATAGTAATTTTAGAGATAATAAGAGCCTCTGATTTTGTAAGTAGACCTCTTTCTAATCATACCTTGACATATTCTTTGAAGTCAGGATCACTATCAATCTTCTTAGAGAGCATACTGGATGCACTCAGCTGACAACTGCAGAAACGGATGTAAGGCGTCATGCGAGGAAGCTATGAAATACAATTTGAACAAAAAGGAAGAATACAAAATGATTAAATAATGAAGACTTTTAGCAACGCCTTTTTAAACCCTTTGTGGAATTTATAGAGACTACCCCATGGTGAATACTAGCAAAACTATGACTTCTTTAAAGGGAAAGTTCACCCTGAAGATTACTTGAGTTTAAAAAATGCAGAAAAAATAAAGAAAAATATTGGCGAAGGTTTGATGAAAATCGGTCCAATAATAAAAGAGTTATGAGTATTTAAAGTTTTGGATTCGTGACGTCACATGCGAGCAGCTGCTCATTGGTCATGTAATAAATATTCCATATATTAGCATTTTTTTTAACGTTCCACGATAAATTAATATTGTTTCTTTTCAGAATCTAGTATTGAATAACATTTCTGACAATATATCAAATGCACAGACAAAAATATTCAAAATTTTCTGAGAAAACTGTATTTTATGGAATATTTATCACATTACATAATGGAGGAGCTTCTAGCATGTGACGTCACAAAATCAAAACTTCAAAAGTCCATAACTCCGTTATTCTTTAACGGATTTTGTCCAAACTTTCGCCAATATTTTTCTTTATTTTTTCTGCATTTTTTAAACTCAAGTAATCTTCGGGTGAACTTCCCCTTTAAGGGAGAATCAAATACACAAACATATACGCATATACATGGGACCTATGAGACTGATTGCTATTTCACATTCCAAGATACAAATCACAGAAATGCTAATAATAAAAGAATTCTGGATTCACATAGCACTTTAATCATGAAGTTAAGTTTGAATTCCTTCATTGCCATGGGCATCAATCCCCCCCCCTCCCCGAGAATATGAGCGATAAAAAATGAGTTTGAATTATAAACAAAGCCTACAAGTTTTCCCCTGAAAAAAAACAACCAAACCAACATGTAAACAACAGGGAACATTATTGCAAAGTCTACACCATGGAAGATGTTTTATGCCAAAGTCATTAATTAAGCAAAGCATTGTAAGTCAATGGTCACTCTTCAAAGTTCATTTATGACCACTGTCTAAACATTGGTGGCACAAAAGGGGATAAAGATATGCAGGTAGAAAGTATGGTACGGACCTGTTCACATAAGATATCTCCTATCATATGGACGGGTTGGTTCTCACCACTCATCTTCTTCCTCACACGAAGAGCTCTGAAAGAGATAGAGACACAGAGAGAGAGACAGACAGAGAAAAAATTTGTTTATTATAGAGCTCCAGATGCATAAACTTTTGAAAGCCAGATGACTTCAGACAGGGTGAACAGTGATCAGCGGTTCATCTATAAACTTATAAACTTATAAAATACATTCCATCTACATTTTGCTGTAAACAAATACGAAGTGAAGCTATGTTGTTTGAAGAAACAGATTTTGTTTAAAAAAATTGAGCTTCAATTTCTGGTAAAATAAAAATTATACAGGTACATGTAGCTCTTTGTCTTTCGGTCTTTCTTATTTTGTTCATACACATTACATGGATTGTTGTTGGCAAAGAAGGACTGCAGAAAAGAACAGTGGTATATGTTTTTTATTAATACAGCTAAAATGGCCTGTCTGCTGTATTTGTATCTTAAATTATATTATATCATGTACATGTATTATTCATTGCATGTTGCTAAAAATACAGACAAGAAAAAACAAATAGACACATAAATGCCCAATCCTCTTAACTGTCATTAGATTGAATGAGCGACAAATATCATTAGCAATATTCTCTTGATAAACAATTGAAATGAAACTAAAACTTGATCATTGATTAAACAACATATAAAGAGGCATAAGACTAAATTTATCAAGAGATTCATTGTATAAATTTGAATAAAGGTACAAACAGAGAAAGGGGGGTAGGGAAGGAGGGAGGGAGAGAGAGAGAGACAGAGACTGAAAGAGAAGAACAAGAGAGTGTTAGCAATGGAAAGAGACAGAAGGACAAAGACATATAAAGGAAGAGAGTGTCATACTTGAGTAATTTAGTATTGCACTGAATGAGTTCCTTCCAATTGACAAAGACTGCAGCCATCTCCTGAGGTGTCATAACCTGAGACTCTAACATGGGTTTCTGGAACACCTGCACATCAATAAAAAAATAATAACAACAAACACTAGCAGTTTATAATACTCATTCCTTCTCAAGAGGTTGCTGAATTACTTAATTTGTTTACTTTGTTTACCTATCCCTCAGACAAGGCATATTTGTCTACAGCTTTCTCCTTGACCTACATGTACATGTAGGTGTATCTCCTCAGACAAGGCTTATCTCCTCAGACAAGGCATTTTGTCTACAGTTGTCTTCTTGACCTAAGTGTAGTGAATGTGTACTTGGTAAGAAGTGAAGTTCATTGAAGTTTGCACACACTCATCTACATACGCTAATATTAGCAGCCATAAAGCATAATTACATTATTGCAGCAGTGATATGCACATTATAAACTGCCCCTATTGTGATTAATTATCATCACCACTTACTATCATTACCTGTTTTCATAACACCATTTACATCATATTCATTGACATTCCTATCAACATGCACTATAATAATTTTTACATCATTGTTTTCTGTCATCATCTTTATCATACATCAGTGTCACAATAATCAGCATTGTGATTATGCTTGTTTGCATCATGACTATTATAATTCAAAATGATCATTTCTGTTGGTTATCATCACTATATCGGTGTTAAAATAATACTTCTTACCTCAACTGCTAGCTGCATGTCCTCTACATAGGCCTGTTCTGTTTGTATCAATTCATGTATTCTACTCTGTCTGTGTTGCTCCATCTCACTCATACTCTCTAATAGATGAACATCATGGGTCCCTGTCAGGAAAACAAATAATCTTAATTTAAGTTTATTCACTCAAAAAGGAAGGAAATTGTTTTGAAAATAATATGGGCAGATCAGGATTCCACAGCAAATCCTTGGCAAAATTCTGACGGGCAGAAATTAAATGTAATCAAGACAAATGCACACCAATATTTTTTCCCCAAAAAATGCTATTCGTAAATAATCACAGCAACTCTCTTCAAGACTTGACCTTATTGTTAACCAAATACTCTTTCCTGTATAATATATACAGGAAAAGGAATATATTGATTGCACACCTTAGCAATAATAAAGCTGGGTGATACTTTGCAGTATATGCCTTTTCCATCTTTTTGGAAGTGATTCATATATAATACAACAGCCTGAGGTTCAAGGAACCTTTGAAAGAATTTGTTAAAATGGACCTTTAAAGAAGCAATGTCTTTCATGTTGGTATCTAAATAGATAAACCTCCTCTCTCTCTCCGACTCTCTTTCTCCTTGGCTCAGTTTTATACACCCTCCCTTTCGTCTCTTCCTAGTCCTTTCTGCTTTGAATAAATACATAGTGATTTTAAAGATGAAGCTTTCTAAACAGATAACCATGTGAAGATTTCAGTTCGTTGCTCACATGATATTTGCCTCATCTACAAAGCTATCATACTATACAGATGATTACAGACCTGCCAACCCTGAAACCAAAGAAATAGGTCAAATGACAAGGCAGAGGCTGAAAATAGGGACATTTCTTGTTTTCCTATACAGTACTACAGACAGATTTTTGCAAAAATAGGGACACATTGGTAGAAGTGGCTCTTTAACCAAAAATCGGGATTGTCCCTGTTAAATAGGGATAGTTGGCAGGTATGTAATTACTCTAACATAGATTTGCTGCAACAGCATTATGTCTAGACATTGGGAAAATTATGAATGGGAAAGTTTTATTTCTACTGGCAGGTAAGGAACTAATATCCCATATACACTGCAGCCTAAATTTAGGGTGCTCCTGGACTGCCCCAACTTAAACCGCCCAAAATTCATTTATGCTGCCATTTACAACCATCCAGGTGCATGCTATTAGTAAACACTTTACACTTGTACCCCGGAAGCGGTATACAGTTTCCGGTGTCACCAAATCTAGACCGGCCTAAATCACTGCAAGCGTTTATAATGGAGTGGGGGGCCTCTGGACCCCTCACTCCCAGCACAAATGGGGTTTTAGTTGCAAGTTGCATAGCCCACGTTGGAGTCTATGCTGAAGCATAAAGGTGACAGAACACGGAAGCATCAGAAGGAGCAAATTATGTGTGGCAATACCAACATCAAGTCATCAACAGCATCACTGTGAATAATCTTAAGCTCTTGGATCTACACATACATTACCAGAGATAATATAGCCGTACCAAGAACAAAAAAATAAGGTAGCTTCCCGAAAATCAATGGTGCACATAAAGACGCGGGAAAGACGCAAAGAGAAAAATTGCTAGTTTTGTCTCTGCATCTAAACTCACAATCAGACTTACATCTGAATAAAAGTTTTCATATTATTTTGCTTTAAAAAAATTCATGGAGTTGAATACTAATTCTACATCCTAATAGTTTAGTTCTGCCTCTACAGAATAAAATTATGATTTTAAATATTTTTGTCATATGTGTCTTTCCCGCGTTCTTACGCGCCATCACGTTTTGCTAAGCTACCTATTAAAGTTGTAATGGAATAATGCAACACATTCGCTAGATCTCAAGAGTCATCTTCATTGATTTTAATCAATAATTTTACACATGATAGCTGAATTTATACATGCACACATTAGCAAGAGATTAGGATATATATAATATATTGATATAATATAACATTCATATATAGCATGCAAGTAATAATAAACTGTATATGGTAGGTAGAATTATACTAGAATACACTTCCACAATTTTGAATTCACAGAAGTGATATCGGGGCAGCATCTCATTATATTTCAACACACAGTTCACTTGTTAAGTCACATTTTTGTTCTTCTTTGAAAAAAGATAATAATCTTTGTGCTTTTAACAGAACAAAAGTGCATATGAAAAATGATATAGTCATACCCCCTTAAACAAAATAATATCTATTTAATTTTCATAACCTTTATCAAACAATAATAGTATTCAATTTCAAATTCTAATTTATTAAAAAAAAATCTGGATTCTGTCAGTGCAAAAATTATGATCAAGATGAATTTTGTGATTAAAAATATATTGATAACCATCACATAACCAATAAGTTATCCTAGGTACTAAATTTTTGCATTTGATGAAACATATTGTGTTGTGGTGAAAAAAATCTCTGCCCCAAAATTGCATTAAAAATTTATTCTGTAGGGTCTAATTGATCACTTCAAAACCAGTAAATTTCAAGAATAGCTTAATGTCCATACAACTCTTAATGTAAGTACACAGTGCACACCTGTACCATGTTACATAATACATAATGCTGCTCACAACACCCTGAACAACAAGAAGGGCATAAAAGACATAAAGTAGAAAGTTCACTGAAAGTTTAGAATTCTGGGGTGAAAAATATTATACTGTATTACGATCTACATGTATTACAATCTATTATGATCTATTAATTTGTATTACAATCAGTGTTTCATCTCACAGAAAAAGAGCTATGCAAAATTTAAAGAAACTACTTGAATTATCAAACATTCTAGCAAAAGAATGGTGACAGCAAGGAACTACATTGCTTTACGAAAGCTCTAAATGCATTTTTGTTAAAAACAAAACAAAACAAAAAAAAAAAGAAAGAAAGAAAGAAAGAAAAAATTCTACAGCTGCAAATTGATTGAAGTGCTTCAGTAAAATTTTTTATATAAATGTACACAAGAGGAACATAACATCTGCTTTATAACATAGGGTAAAGTACTAGAATACAAAACTCTGTTTAATTGAGCAGGAACAGGGCTTAAGGTAAGTTAAAACTTTGAAAATTTTATCTACTGCTCCATGTACAAGGCAGTGAAAAAGAAGTTATTATTTTATTGATTCACAGTAGCTCCTTTCACATTATTTTCAGACCTGCCAACCCCGAAACCCAAGAAATAGGGACAAATGACAAGGCAGAGGCTGAAAATCAGGACATTGCTGAGTTTCCTATACATGACTTACAGATTTTTGTAAAAATAGGGACACAGTGGTAGAAGTGTCTCTTTCTTTTACCCCAAATCAGGATTGTCCCTGTTAATTAGGGACAGGTGGCAGTATATATTTTCATGAAGTGAGATTTCTTTCATTGAAATTCCCCAAGTTCTTTGGAAGCTTTCACAAGCTTACATTGCTGTAAACCGTGTCATTTCTACATACTATGTACTGTACTTAAATGGATCTATATTCTCTGACTCAGTTTATAACAAAACGTTAATATAACCTAAAAACAATGTAAACTAAACATTTGTCTATCTCTTTTACACTGATTTGTCCAATTATTATTTCTATTCTATTCTACAGGGCTACAACTAAGATTAGATATAAAGAAAGAGATACATATATATCCACCATAAACTCTCCATAGAAATATACTACAAGTACATATAATATATAATCTATTTATTCTATATATAAGAATGTCTAAAAAATTGATACTAAAGAATTCTTAATAACTTTGTGGCAAGCTAATCGATGATAATATGGTCTACATTTGTACATTTTTATACTGTATGTAAAATAAGCAAATTTTGCACTAGGTTCAAGTAACTAAATGTAGAAAATGCTCACTGTTTTAGAAAAATCTGTGCATCAATAACAGTGTACATTAACCTGCTTGAATTGCATAACAGAATATATTTTGTTCCAGATGTACCCTACACTGCATTGACTAATTTTACTTGGGGTCTGTTAATGAATTTGCTGGAGGCATTATTACATTATAACATGGAAACAAACATCATTCCTTTAAAAATCAAACAAAGACTTCACAGAACGTGAGAATTCAATGTCACAACTTGTTTCACATGGGAACTTGTTGTGTCTGTCAACAGAACTGTGAAAATGACAAGAACAAAAGTATCTACACCAAAAACAAGATATACCCAGTACTGTTTGTACACTAACCTATAAAAATGTACACCTTCTAAACCATACATACATACATGTAAGCTTATCAATAAATCAATAAATCAATCAATAAATCAACAAGATATGTATGCCCCAAGCTTAACTATACACTCCACAGCGTCTTTGAATCTACATGATGCAATTGATACCGTATTTTTTTCCACACACATAAACAATTGCACTCTTTTAAAAAGTACTTTGTGATGGTTTAATAGAATCTAGCTCTATAATGATGACCTAATACTGTACACTGATTCTTATTCCAAATTCAGGGCTATTTTGTATACTTGCTAATATGTTGACTCCCACACAAAACTGTCATGTATTTTAATACATTGTGCATTCAATCTAATTGTCATGTGCCTTGTTGAATGTAAATTGCATAGAAGTTGTTGACGAATTTCAGTCCGATAAATGGGTGGACCATGTCATTTGTTGTTGTTGTTGTTTGGAAGCCTCTGGATTTATAATGGTGGATGATAAACAGAGTCCTCTTGTTGCAATAAGTCACATATGTGCCCCCCCCCAAAAAAAAAAAAAAAAACTGCTGATGTAGTGTTAAAAGGGCATTATCTATACATCTGAAGTATGTGTACATGTATGTGTCTATGGGGTAATCAGAAAACCTTGGTTCCTGAGCCAAGTAGTTTCATGACTTGAGCTCCATCTTGTGATTTAACAATCTGTGCTACAGGTATAAATATCAAACTACCCAGTTATACATTTATTACGCTATACAAATAGATGTCTGTCACTTGATATGGGACCGATTAGCTCTAGTAGTTTCTCTTGAATTCAGATTAATATTGCCTTCTTCCAAAAGTGCCACAAATCTTTGTTTATACCAGGCATAAGGACATGTTTGTCATCTCAAATTTCCCCTGTGTACCGTAACCAAATGTCTACTTACTAAAGAAAGTAGTTTTCTTTCCCAGTCATTATCCTCAAGTACAAAATGTTTCCAGGACATAACAGATTTATTTCCAAGTTCCCTAGAATCAGTAAAATGTTATAGTTTGTACCACCTGTTTGTCTTCTGCAGCCTGGATTCTATTTTGAGCAATAATGATTTCTTGGGGAGAACTGAATAAAATGGAATTCATTTGAGTCAGAAGTATAGAGATGTAGACTACTCCTTCCCAACTCTCGAAATGTAATTTCTATTTACTAAGTACAAGTATTGAGCCAGGGTAGTCTTCTCACAGACTCCATTAAACTCATTTTGACTTAGAGGGATAAAAACTCATTCTGCCTTAAACCCAGGCTAGTATCATTCCACACACAATACAAAAAAAGGTGTAAAATGTGTTTTATAAAAAATTTTGACATCTAATCGAATTTCCGACTTTCATAAGAAAACTTGGTGTTACTAATCAAAATTGAATTAGAATGAGATAAAAAATAAATCAAAGAAAAAATATGCCTAATACATGTAGTAGATGGAAGAGCTACAGTACTGGACATACATGTACATGTACAAGGTCTGACTTCAGGGTCAGGTATGGTGTACGGGTGCAAATAATGGCCTGCAAACGTAAACATGAAGCACTATAGATAAATACCTGTACTATTCTGTGGATATTTTTATAATATATATTCCTAAAAATTCATACTAATCAAGCAAAACTTAACAAAAATTTAAAAATAAACAAATTTAAAGACAAAAATATTCAAACACCAGTTGTTGATTACTGTTAAAAGTCACTAATATTGGAAGACAAAAGTATGTTACTAAAATTTGTATATATTGTGGTTGCAGATTGTTATAAATTTTGTCTAATTTTCTGCATGGAATCTGCCTAAGAGAAGAGTACTAACCTACTGGACACATCCAATGCCTATTCTCTCAGAACGAATTACATTATTTCATGACTACTCTTTAGCATATAAGTACAAATGAATTTTGAAAATCAAAATGCTGGAATTACTAATGCCGCAATACATTTTCCAAGGCTAATTGATATACCCAAAAGTTTCTAGCATCTAATTATAGAATTTTGGCTTTCCTAAGCATCACAATCTTGACCAACACAGTGATATTTCTTCTTAACAGAACTAGCACATAAAAATTAAAAATTCTTGCACACTTCTCCACAAATCAAAGCATTTCTTTTTGTTCATTTTGATTATTTCAGTAATTACTGAATGGAATGGCAAATAAAAAATGCAATATATTATTTCGCAAATATTCAAATTATGAAATGACAGTGATAAATTCATTTCAGTATACAATTAAAATGGATGGAACACATGACATACCTAACAAGTTAGACACAAAATTAATCATTGAAAACGACGTTTTCAGTGTGATTAGTCATGGTATAAATTAAAGCCAATACACTGTGTGATTGAAAGAGCCACTGTGCTGACAGCGATTCTAACCAAATTACCATTACTTTAATCATTTGGAGATTCTAAAAAGGTACATGTACTTGTACATGTAGTCTGGAACATAAGCAAAAGAATTTAAGCAAATAAAGAAAAAATATAATATTAATAACTATCCTCCACTTGAAAAGCATCATCTCTAACACTCACAATAGCACTATAAAAATGACCATAAACCAGAATACCCCTCAATGTTGGACCAAAGCCTGTATTACACACTAAGGTTATTTATACATCCGTGTGACAACCCAGCTTGTAGTCATGACCACACATATACTATGATAGATGCATGTGGCATCAATCATGTTTTTTGCAGGAGTAACTACTTTTTCAACTAAAGATTTGGCTTTTATAAAAACAGTCAGATGAGAGAACACGACAAGGAAACATACTGGTAGTTTTCATATTTCACTCTAGAAAAACAAGTCCCATAGTTTCTCAACAATGGCAGTATAAAAAACTCTAGAATAGATTTGACAGTGTACAGTGATAATACTTAACATTGCTTGCACTTCACTTTTTGTTAAGTCAGTCAATAAATGTACATGGTTATAAGATAGCACATAGCACAACACAACACAATGATAAACTCCATACCATGTTGCCAAATACCTATTGCTTTTTCTGTTTTTTCAAAAATATTTTTTAGATTTTTTTTTTTTTTTGCACACATACTAGTTGAAAGTAAGAAATTTGATTTCAAAGCAGAACAATCATTGGTACAAAAGGCAAAGGCTTATGGTTGGTTGGTAGTGGGTTTTAATGTCCTCGTTCGTTTTCTAGTTTCACACAGATGGACCATCTTGGCTCTATAGAGGGCGGCTAGTAGCTTGGGATAGTTACCGAGTCAAGAGACATGTTCTAGGGTTAGACCTAGCTAACACTATCGTTAGCTACTCGCGAGAGAGGACGGGAACAGACAAGAGCAACTAAGACCCACTACCAAGCACAACTTTGAATTACACACAATTAATCCGTTTAAAACCGATTATATATGATTCCGTTAAAAATCAGATAGAGACTGACGATCCAAAGTAAAAAAAAGAAAAAGATGACATCAAGAAGACCCCCAGACTGGTATCGATCCCACCTCAGTGTCACCGGTTGAGTTGTATTTCCAAATACGTTCTGAAGAAGGGTTTTTGCACCAGTCTCAATTTCACCCCATTCCAGTAAGTTTTAGTTTGGTAGTGGGTCTTTTAATGCTCTTTTACGAGTGATAGTCTAAGACCGGGGCACTTGGTTCTAGTGGGGATGGAAGCAGAGAAGATGAAACAAAATGGTTTTAAGAGAATGGCTTGGTTTTAATGGAGAGTGAAGAAGTAGGGTGGGGTAGATGTAAGGAGAGGAATAGCAATTTAATGAAGATCTATCTTTTCTTCTTTTTTTACGCCCACTCCACCCCCCCCCCCCCCTTCCATCCCTTCTCCAATAGAACATCAGGCACACACACACACACACACGATTCTGATGAGAGAGCATTTTTAGGCTATTATTATTATGTATCCAAATTCTAACCATGCTTTGAAGATAAAATCTGCCCTTGAAAACCTCAAGGGCATGTCAGAGGTTTGTCCAACCAAGCAGGACATAAGACCAATTTCAAACCCAAATACTATTCATGAGAACAATGGTGATAGAGATGCAATCACAGCATTCACTGCAAAATCGCAGATGATAGCTCTGTAAAAAAGCTCTGTAAAAAAGCTCCTGCCATGAAGTGATGTGTGCAGTTAATACAGCAGAAAAGTTTTGTAGGGCATGTCCACTTGAAAACATTTTTTTTCTACTGCTTGTCATACTACACGTATCTAGGTTTGTCACTAAATTAGTTTTGCGTATTTTGCATTTTCAAAAACAGAAATCACTCCTTTAAGCCCTAGTAAAAATGCAAAGGAATTAGTAATTAAGAAATAAAACTGACCTGGAAAACTAGCATGTGTTATAAAAGTGTCATGCAAAAATTATACTCTTTTATAAACTCTTTCAGTGCAATAGGTGATTTAATCTGCCCAATTTTTATATATTGTTTATAATCTGTTTAGCTAAAGAAAATTTTCTTTCTTATTGAAACTGAAAACTGGCTCATTGATTGTGGAGCTGGATGTCACAGTAAAATGCTTGTATCAGTAGGAGCAATGAGTAAAGGTATTACGATCACAAACTTGTCTAAAACTCAATGTGTAAAACATGCATGTATACTTAGTGACATTGTAGGGGTTAAAAAGATACAGCACACAACCAAAAACTAATGCAACACAGCAAATTTGTAATTCGCACAAAACTTGCTACTTGTTAAGGCAAGTATGTAAATATCTTCCAAGTGCAGTAATGATAAGGCAAATGAATTTCTAGCTATTTGCACAAGCTTGGCTTCAGGTGAGAAAGTGGTTGTATGACGGGCTCCGGCGAGAATTGCTCTGCATAAATTTTGTACACTAACAAAATTGCAACTTCAAACCTGGACCAAACATTATACCTAACTCTAAACCTAACCTAAAACTCGACCCTAAACCTATATCTTCGACGAAATAAAGTCTGGAGCGAATGTTGCCGGAGCGTATGTCAAGGCACCAGTTAAGGCAAGTACACTGTATGTACATATCCACCCAGATCTGTTACGATCAGGAAATTGAATTTCTACCTACATGCAAAAAAAGCTTGGCTTCTGGTAAGAAAGCAACAAGGAGAGTGTTTACTTACAATCAGTGGCTGGCGCGCTCTTGCTGTCCCCCAGCTCCTGCACGTAATTGGACGGGAAGACGCCCTCGGTGCCGTTGAGCTCCCCTCTCCACCAATCAGGGTCCTCCTTGCTCAAGACGTTGATGACCATGCCCTTCTGGAAGGAGAGCTCGTCCTCATTCTGCTGGGTGTATGGGTAGATGGTAATCACCTGGCATACTGGAGGATTGGAGAAGGTAGAAAGAAGGGGGGGGGGAGGTGAAAAAATTTGACAGAAATTTCAAAAGCACAGAGAACATAAAGTCATCTAGTAGGTGGCTGATAGTAAATTTTTGCCCAGAATGGGAGAAAAAATAATTTTCAAGGCTATTGGTAAAGATGGTACAACTTCATTATCTTTAATGCAAAGGCACCTGACATTACCATGAACAGCAGTTTCAGACCATCTTGAAACAGGCACATTTTTGAGAGTGAACTGCCTGAGAATAAAAAGCACTAGAGACACTTTCTTTTTCAACTGATAAAAAGGCAATAAAACCATTTTCATGGAGAGGAAAGACATTCTTAAGACTCAATATGGCACAAACGATGCGAACATTTCATCTTAAAAGGGTGGGCAATTTTTTTCCAATATGAGATTGTCGCTTTTGTTCACATGTTAAACCCTTTGTTACTGACCCTGATATAAAAACTGTGTTTAAAACATTTCACTTTTATTGGCACATACAACAATAATATCTCTTCACATTGCAAAAACTAGTTTTCTGGCTAGGGTACAAATATTTGTCACTAGCATCCATGATAGAATTTCTTCCAACTCTGCCCTCATATATTACACATACATGTAAATCTCTTGAATGAACTCAAGAGATCCTAATGCTCGTAAGGTATTAGAAAAAGAAAATGAGCTTACCCATGTCAATGCCTGGTGTTAGTCTCTGGTTGGCTTGCTGTTATGAAAATCACAATACAAAAAAAAACTAGCATCAGTATCTCACTGGTGTTATGATATACATGTATAAAGAGCCACTTAATATCTACATCCTATGAAAGCTTCTTGGAAAAGCTCTTGAAATAATCATTTCCCAGCAAACATTCAAATTCACTCTGATTTAAATCTTTTGAAAACCAAGCTGTAGAAGAATAGAACTGAAAACTATTGGAAAAATAACAGCTGCATGAAAATTTAACCATTTCCAATGAATAGTCTTCTGGTTGTGACAAACAAAGTAAGGGTTAAACTTTTGAATTACCATAACAGAAACAAACGCCTAAAATACAGTTCAAATTATATTATTTCTTTCTGATTTTCTATGATCGCCCACAGTCCTTTAGTATGGTACCCGTCTTGTCTTTTGGAGCTTTTGCCTTTCCCTTTTCTTCATGGAAACTTTCAGTAAATAGTTACTCACCGAAGGAGGGGTCAAGATACTGGGTGATTTAGAAGTCTCAACAGGTGTACCCTTTCCACCAACTCCCCCTGATTCCATCAGCTTCACATAGTTTGCAGGGAACCAGCCGATCTGACGTTTCTTACCCCTAGCCTGCAATAAACGTCAAATACCAATATACAGTCATTTATACAACTCGATTTATTGATTTGTAACATTCTTATGAAAATGCACTCACATGAAAGAATATATTACAGTACTAGTAACATGATCGCAAAGACTTAAAGAAATCAACAAAGGGGCAATTTCAATTCCTAATATTGTATTGCCTATATAAACCATGTCTGGATTATGTAATATGTCATTGTAATGTTCACATATTTCAAAAGTTGATACAGAAGGCTATTGAAGTTGCCCTGGGGTGATTTTTTTAAAAGTCTTTGCCAATATGCCAAATACAATAATAAGACTGGAATTTCACCACCTTTGGAAAATCTTGAATGAGTAAATGGAAATAAAACATAGTTAATAGGTTAATGGGAGTAAATATGAATACAATGATGATCAAGGTATAATGAGCTTACCTGTAGTTCACCTTCCCACCAACCGCTAGCATTCTTCTTCCTGACCATAATGAGTTGTCCTGCCGTCAGGCTCAGCTGCTCTGCACCTGTCGCTTCATACGAGGCAAGTACTTTGGCAATCTCTACAGAGCAGGGGGGAAAAAAAAGAGAGCAAGAGATAGGGAGAGACAGACAGACAAAGAAAGGAAGTAGAGAGGCAAAAGAGAGAAAGACAAGGAGAGGAATGAATTAAAGAGAGAGAGCGGGGGATGAATAATAATGAAAGAGAGAACGAGATTAAAGAAAACAAGAGAAAGAAAGGATAAAGAACAGAATAAGGGCAAAGAAGGAGTAGAAATAAAAGTTGAATGCCATAAGTATGAGGATTCATAAACTATAATTGATATTCAGGTTGTTTCCATAAACATGACAAGGAACAACAATCAAATTGGCTTTTTCATCCTGAAACCATATATTAAGTGACGAAAATGCAACGACCAGATATAAATGGAAGCACAACTGCTACTAGTGGATAATGGAGCTGTGGTGAAAGACCCAGAAGATTCTAGATGAATATAACCCCTGTAAGAGCATCATTGCCCCTGAATAGAGCAACAGTACTCAATCCACTGAACGGATTATGTCCACTGGTTGCTGCTCACAAGCACACACCTACTATCTTGCAATACAAATTTAAGAAAATACATTTATGAATCTTCCAATCAGTAGTACATCTAACTGATGAATTGTGAACAGAGATCAGAAACAAGACCCACGCCCTTACCTGGTTTCCTGGATAGAGACCCAGACTTTGCTGCCACATCGGCTGGTACCACAGGAGCGAGAGACTGGCCACTGGATGACGTCCCCTCAGGCTTGGCCATCTGCACGTAGTTGGAAGGAAAGATGCCTTCCCTCCCACCGATCTGACCCGTCCACCATTCTCCATCTTTCTGGGTGACCATGATGCGCTCACCGGCCTCAAAGGTGAGGTCACTTGGCTCATCGGATGTGTAGGTGTACAAGGCCATGCATTCTGCAAAAAGAGAACATGACCGAACACTAAAGATAGTTGGCCTTTCTAGCAGTGTTGATGACGAGGCCATGAGTCTTGAGACCAAGACCAGGTGGAAAACTTATGATTACGTCCATTTCATATCAGGTCTCAGGGTCGAGACAAAGACCAAGACACTGATAATCCGAGACCGAGATTAGTCTCGGCCCCAACGCTACTAGACAGGCTCTACAGTGCATATTTTCTGGATCAGGAAGGCAGTTAAACTGGCCTCTAGAAGACAAGTGGTTGCAATAACAGGTTTGAATGTATCTGTGAAATATAGTTTGTTTCTAAAAAGTCATCTCAAATTCAAGTAATTCTGATGGACAAGAATACCAAAAAAGCCTGAAAAAAGAGATCCAGACATATTACAGCCCAATACATGCTAAGCAATATCAAGCCTGCAAAAGACTGAAACTGGGAGGTGTCAGGGCCTGAAATGATACCAACCCATTGCCTATAGGGACCAGGCGGTCTCTGTATCAAGCCTACAGCAATGAGAGCATTTAGCAGGCAATGGCTTAAAGTAGATATTCAAAGCAAATCACAAATATGCTCAATAATGTATCTCTAGAAACTAGAAAGCATGCAGATGGTAATCGTATAAGTTTTACGTTAACTGCGTGTTTGATGATTAAAAAATAACACAAATAAAAACACTTCTCAGCATCTGGGATATCCGAGCGATTCGCCAGAAATATACCGATGTTTTCGTGACGTCACATCAGGTGCCAATCCTGCCTAAGCAGACGACGTCCTATATCAAGTGAACGTAACTGCAATGCAATTATTTTTAAATTATAAAGAGTTTGGTTTGTTTCACCATGACCGTATTTCACATCATTCTAAAAGGGAAGTGAAACCGTTTCTAGTAACTAAAATCTTTTGTTTGTAAAAAGGCATGATAAAGGTCAATGATCAATCAAAGAAATCACACTTTCGAATTGTAAAGCCCGCTGAATTATAGCATGGATGGTATTCGTTCCCTCTTGAAACGCCGACATGCCGCGGTGCATGCAGCTGAAAATACAATAGAATCTTTTTTTGGTTTACAAGCGATTGATTCCTTTATTTTTTTTAACGCTGCATTTTTCATCAAAATAATACCATGCAGGAAATTTAGAGTGAGGCAACAAATAAGCATTTATACTGACGCTAGTTAAGTAAGAGAAATAAGTGAAGATGAGATGACAAAACAGGCACTGAAAATGTATAAGATGTTATGGGGCATCGTCTGCTTAGGAAGGATTGCTCCCCGGTATGACGTCACATATCTCAGCAGCGTTCAAAGAGCTCTATAGGTGCTATAGCGGGGCTGTGTTATATCATTTTATAATTGATAATAATCATTACTTCAAATGTTTCCAAGCGTTGAATTTTGATAACCTTGTTCAATCTAAGCTTCACCTATGCAATAATAAAAATTAAATCAATATTCAAAATCAATGAAATTCTACTTTAACAGCCTGAAAAGTGGTATCCCTGTGGTGGAGGAAAGGAGGAAAGGAAGAGATGCTTACCCTCACCTTCTGGTTTCTGTCCAGAGGCATTTCCTTGTGGAGGGATGCTATTCTGTTGCGTTGCTACCACAGTTGCAGCAACTGCTGGAGATGGTTGTGTCTGTTGTTGCTGCAGTGATGGTGGTGGCGGGCTTGGTTGCTTGGTCACCTTTGGAGTGTTGGCATACAGGGCAAATGGCTCCTCGGGCAGGGGTTTGGGAGTGTTAGCATAGATGGCATTGCTGTCCGTGGAATCTCGGAAATTGTGGTTGCTGCCCTCTGGTGCTGACCTAATAAAGGTCACAGAAAGAATTAAGAAGACAGAGAGTGGGTGTTACAAGAGACAGAATTAGAAACACGGGCAGACAATGAGAGATGAGTGACACCGATTTAAGATTGTGGGGGGGGGGGGGGAGACAGACATCATGAACTCCATAAGTTAGGAATACATCATCTATGAAACTGATGGCTAGAAGGAATGGCTTAATTTTATAAGGAGTATAACCAACTAAGTGCTTTGTTGGTTGAATATTTAAAAGCTTTGACCTTTCTTTGACCACACCTTCATGTACATGTACACAACAAATTTTAGTGTGTACATCATTGATAACTGGGGATAGGATTTTGCCTCTCTGAATTATTTCTCTATCCTTGCACACGTATATGTGACCATACCCTTCAGACAGGCACAGGATGCTTTTTGAATGATAGCACTGATACAAATTCAATAATATCCCAGTTCAGGGAAAAGTCCTTCTTGAGCTCTCACAACCCCTTTTCATCTGCCAGTATACTCCAAGTATTGAAGCTTCTCTCATACTCTTCGCTTTTTCTTCTATCTTTTTTTACTTACTCAAGGAACTGGACGTGCGCTTTGGGGAACCAGCCTTGCCTCCCGTCTATCTCTCCAGACCACCACATATCCTGCTTCTCCAGGACGGTGATGGTCTCACCAGCCTTGAAGGACAGGTGGTTGTCCTTCTTAGCATCCCAGTCGTACAGGGCCTTCACATTGGTGCCCGCCGGTGGGATCGTACCCTGTGGTGAGGAGGAGAAGGAGTGGAGTTGGAAGTGGTAATAAAAAAGCAATACAGGTCATGCCAAACAGGGAGAAAGGAAAAAAAAACAGAGAGAAAGAGAGAAAGAAATTGTCAACAGAAGAACAATGAAGGTACAGAAAGAAAGAAAGAAAGAAAGAAAGAAAGAAAGAAAGAAAGAAAGGACATGCAAAGGACAAATGCAGAGCAGAATAGAGGGAAACAGAGAAACAGAGAGAGAAAGAACTTATTTTACGATAAGCTATTTGCTCCAGACTGAACACAGATGTTTTACAATAGCATAATTATCAATACTGTACATTGGTTCTTGGTAAGATGATGTTAATGCATATTTTCTTACTCAACAAACATCGTTCAACTAAAATTGACCTTGAAAACAATAAACTAAGAAAGCGGTATGGTTTCTTTCCAATGGAGTGATACAATACAATAAATATGATTTGATTAGTAAGCCTACCTGGTTTGGAATAGGTGATGGAGTGGCCCCTGTCTGAGGTACAACCTTAGTGAAAGACGACTGACCATCCGCTGCCTTCACCTTCGGGTCACTATCTCCTATCACATCGTACACCGGATCGTCCGTACCAGCCTGGTTAGCAGTGCTGGACGCCTTGACCTCCTCAACAGGCTTTGGCTCAATAGGCTTCGGCTTGCTGACCTGCGGGATGGTGCTGGCCTCTGCAGCCTTGCTGAAGGCAGCAGTTAGAGCAGCTACAGATCTGGAGGGGGCTGGAGCTGACTCGGAGACGGGTGTGGTGTCGGGTGTGGTTGGTTCCTGAGATGCTGGGGCAGGGGATGGACTGGACGTTGCGGCCGGCGCTGCGTCTAGAGCAGGAGAGGGTGCAAAACTGGAGGATAGTGGAGCCGAAGTTGAGGTGAGGCTAGCTGTAGAAGAGACTGCAGCAGAGGTTGGAGCAGACTGCTGATTGACTTCAGTGCTCCTGTCAAGGACACAGAGAAAAACCCTCAGGCATAACACAGATGCAGCTATGAAAGGTTCTGCATAGACATATGGAACTTATCAAACATATAGCCAATAAGGCTTGGTCTAAGCTTGTTATAGGGATGGAACTATTTCTAAATTGAAATATAAGAGCTTTTCAAACAGAATTTCAACAAAAAAAAGTGAGGCAGCTCACAAATAACTTTACTGACATCAGTAGGAGACACTCATTTTCATCTACATGAACATGTACTTTAACATTGCATACCTAAGAGAGAGACTAGAACATGGTACATGCAAGAGTCCTTGTGACAGACCTCACCACTTTCAACATACATGAATGTCCATTGGAATGGTAAGTACTTTTACAAGGCAGAAGTGGAGCACATTACATGAATGCGTAATAATCATTCTGATACCTCTGATTTAAAAAAAAAAAAAGAGGAAAAATTTTCTGGAGCTTTCAAAAAAAATACCGTACAGATCATCTCTACAGTACTCACAGCTTGTGGTCTCCGAAGCTTGACCAGCTGGGTGTATCGGTCTTTCCGATGACGACTCCATTTTCTGGTTTCCTGGGGGTGGTGGGTGGAGATGGGAGCTTCTCTGCATAGTTCTCTGGGAACCATCCTGTCCTTCCATTCAGTTCACCTCCAAGCCAGCCTGGTTCACCACCTTGATTCTTACCAACCTGTTAATGGGATTTAAGGTCAAATGATTAAAGGTGAAGGTGAACAGCAAAAAGGACAATAAGATGAATACGAAAATGATAACAATATGAAATTTCTAATAAATTTAGATGTAAAAATGCAAGGATGGGGTGAACGTACGAAAGGATGATAGGATGAAAAGATTGAAATGGTTACAAGATAATATCATAAATCGATGCAAAGATAAAATTGAAATATGACAAATTGACAAGATACTAAAATTGAATGGAATAAAACATAAAGTGATAAATAAATGTAAAGACATCTTAGGTGAACAGATGAAATGACAAGATGTAAAGAATGAAATGATTGACAGATAAAAAATCAAACAGATGCAAAGATGAGCAGATGATTGGAAGATACGTGAAGAAGATAAATCATGGAAGGTACAAGATACAGATGAACATAACAATACAGATCCCGTTTTCTCTAATGTTGTTATACAAAGCACACCAGGGGGGTGTTTCATAAAGCTGTTCGTAAAGTTAAGCATGACTTTACAAATGACTTAAATATGACAAGCCAAATGGGATGCTCATTCATTTTGAACTGCATCAACTAAAGTTGAACTGTGTAAATGTAGATTAACATTCTTAATATAACAAACATTTTTAATGCAAAGTATATTTTTTGCCATAATTTAATTGAGGTTATTGGAAATAAGTCACACTTGGTTAAAATATCAGGAAAAGCTTTGGGCTTCCTATCTGGCACTTCATATTCAAGTCGTTCGTAAAGTCATGTGTAACTTTACGAACAGCTTTATGAAACACCCCCCAGGTGCCTTTCAAAGTCAATACAGCTTCATGTTTAATTGGTTAGCTTCCCAGTTTCTCAAACAAACATTGTACAAGGCAAATAATCTGAAATACAGAAGCAGAAACAAAATTGAAGAGAAGCGTACAGAAGCGTACAGAACTAATGAATTAGGAAGAATAATTAGGAAGAATTTAGCAAAAGAGGAAATCAACTTCATGGGAAAACGAGAGTACAAAGAAACGTCTTACCAAGATAATGTCTCCTGGTTTAATGGACAACTCATCAGGTCCTTCTGCATCAAACTGATACAGGGCTTTGTACTGAGACAGCACCGACTTCAGATCCTTGGGCAATGGAGCCGGTTTTTGATGGGTCATAATATCCGTCTCTGACGAGCGTGCAGGAGCTGACTGTTCCTCTTTCTTCTCTGGTTGGGAGGCAACGACCGCTTCCACCGTGGGTTGGATAGTGAGTGGACTCGGTTGCGAGGATGTTGCCGGTGAGGGCTGCTTAATGGTTGCATTTGTAGAGGGTGCAGTTACTGTTCGTGGTTGAGGTGTTGGAGTGAAAGAAGTGGCAAGACTGGCAGAGCTTTTTGTGGTAGATGTTGTTGCACTACTGGAAGTTGTGGACGATTGTGGCTTGAATGGTTGACCGAAGTCAAATGTGGAGTTGGAGAAGTCTGCAAGACCAAATTTTGATGCCATTAATATTCGTCAGTATTACAAACCTTTTGCAGACACAGGAAAGGAGTGAAAAAACATTTATTTAAAATCCAAACAGTCTAGATCTACAAAACAAAGTCCACATCAAAAATGTAAGCAAGCAAATGTGATAATTACCAATAAATACTGCACATGTATGCTAATGTCAATTGGTGTACTATATGGTTATGCCATGTAGACAAACTGATAAGGCTTAAAAAATAATTTTACCTGCAAAAGCTCCAAAAGGATCTTTCTTCTCCGAATCTGGTTTGGTTGATTGCACTGAACCAGTACCTGGATACAAATGTATGAGGAAGAGAGGGAAATGATCATCAATTGATCAACTGTGTGGGAGTGAGAGGAATAAAGGGACCTCTCAAGAAAATGTTGAATGAACAAATATAATATTGTGACCAAGTAGTCTAAATCAACTTCCACCTCTCACATGAAGTTCAGGGAGGCAAAATTGAAAGAAATAACAGAGATGAAAACAGGGCCCTGTTTCATAAAACTTGTCATCAATGACAAGTTGCAATAACTGTTATAAGCTACTGAAATCCTCGCATCTGACTGGCCGAGAGCAAATTTGTTGGTAAAAGTCACTGACAAGATATTTGATGAAATGCCCCCCTGGTAAGTACATGTATTATCTCCAAAATTTAAGATATACATGGAAATCACAAAGTTTCTCAAATTCAAATAGAGATTGAATAGTAATGATACAAATATTGCATTTATGTAGTGCCATTTCAATAGCATACAATGTACTGTAACTCCCTTGAAGAGAAGGGTGAGTTCTGGGAAAGGTGAGAAAGTAATTTGTGAGCTTTCTCATCCCTTTTATGTCAGTTTGGAAGAACATCATAGCAGAAATGTCCCCTGAAAAGGACTGCTCTTCAAACGCTCTAATATTTGAAATATAACATGAAATGTCTGAAGTGTTCTAGCCAAACTTTCATGCCAACTGTGTATGTGTGTGTGTGTGTGTGTGTGTGTGTGTGAGTGTGTAGTCCCACATACCCATTTCTGTGTGCAGAGCATGTGGGTCAATTTCTTATCATTTTGATGATTCCACAACCTCACAGTATACACCAATTCTTATGTAGACATGATTAACCTTTCCCAATTGCTGTTATACATTTTCTTTCACAATGTAATCGCATGACCAGAACTCAATCTTTAATGTATATATACACGTCCAGTAGAAGGATAGAATACCTGAAAATGCAGCAAATGGGTCATTTGGATCTGTATTTGTGACTTCATTACCTGTTAACAGAGAGACAAAAAGTAGGCAATTCATAAGCAATTTGAAGATAAGGTGTACAAAGCGACCCTGCATAATAGTAGGAAAATATGTACTGACACAGATTAACAACATTGTATAGTCAAAGGCAATTCATTTTTCCTGACAGAGTGCTGTTTTCAGGCTGTAATTTATAATACAAACTGTATATATTCATGATCCACAGAATATATACATTTTTTTTAGAAGATTGTAACAGTGAAAGAAAATATCACCATGGACAATCTGAAGAATGAAAGCCAGTTTAGAAATTTCTTTCACTTGATGGGTAACACGATCACTTACTAGAACATCAATATCTTCAGGATTTAAACTCATTGTGTGATCAAAAAAGAAAAAAAAAAAAAAGATCTTTTGTATACTTACTGTCAAATGCTGAAGTAAAGGGATCATTGCTATTAGAGCCTAAATTGAGTAAGAAAGAAAGATAACAAATGAATAAGACTCAATTATGACTGTTATCTCTCATCACACTGGCTATCACAGCCCCTTTTCAAAGTACATGCTCTATTCAATATTGAATGAATATCAGGGTTGACAAAACAAAAAACAAAAAAATTGGGCCTATTTTTTTTTTTTTTAAATCAGTGAGGTAAAGTGATTTCATTGACATATTGAATTCAAATTGAGATACATAAGAAATGATGAAAAAAAAATTGTCAAACCTGATGAATATAAACACTCTTGATTTATCATTATTCATCAATACATTTTTACATGACAATTTTGTTAGAGGAATGTTACAGTGAATTAGAAGTATATTAGGCTTTGCCAATTTGAAAAAGAACAGGTGATTCATTTTGCCCTGCACAAAATCCTTGCCTTTGATATCTTATATTTCACTTTTTGAATATTACTGCACTACAGTGGAACCTCATTATAAAGAACACTGTTATAACAAACTTTTGTTATAACAAGATAATTTTGCCGGTTCCACTTCTGTGGATTCTATTATCTTTTAGCCCTCATATAACAAGGTTTCGATATAAAGAGGTTACCTTGGTCCAAAGGAGTTTGTCAGAAAGAGGTACCACTGTATTGCTGTAGTATTGGTGACATAGGCATACTCTGGACCATGACCCCCTTCATACAATGTTCTATTCATAATCGATGAACAAATGGTACAAAATGAAATCTATTTCAATTCTAGATTATATACTCCTTATATTCTAATAATCCAGAGTTGAAAGAGAACTTACTAAATGCAGCAAAAGGATCGGCTTTCTTGGCACTTTCCTCTCCTTTCTTCTCTTCCTCCTCTTTCCTCTTCTTCTCTGACTCGGCTTTCTCTTTCCCAGCTTGCTCCTGGGCCAGCCTGATGGCATCAAACTTCTTTTTACTCTCCTCCTCTTCCTTCTTCTTCTGCATGGCTTCTTGCCTAGGTAGGATATAAAGTTTATCAACGGGTTGTCAAATCATATCTCAAGAACCTACTTACATGTACATGTATGGGACGAAGTATCTAAACAAGGAACAAACCAAATTTACATACAAATATTGATCTTTCACCTAATTTGGATAAACAATTTGTAACACAAGCATGAACGACTGATACGTTACCTTATTTTTTCATTCTGCTGGTTCTGCTTAATGAGAGAAAGCTTCTTCTGGTCCTCCAGGCGTTTCTTTACCATGGTGAAGTCAGCCATCTTGGCTTTCAATTGCTTCTGCAGCTGATCAGTCTCATTCTGCTCTCTAACCAAACTTGCTTTTACTTCCTAGTACCGTCAAAATGAAGAAGAAGATTGATTTGAGTACATCTACAAACCTGCACTTGATCAGAGGTACAATTACTACTGATGTGCTATAGAATGTTGTTTGTTTGTAATGCCTGATGTAATCTTTCTCGTTCTTTTCCCCTTCTCAAACAGATCTTATTCATTATCTTCTTCCATTACTCATCCTTTCCACTCACCTGCTATTCCCAACTCTATCTGCCCATCTGACATTTTTTTTCTTTCTTTCCTCCTTGTTAATTTCTGTTCCTCAATTGCCTTTACATTCTTCTTCTTCCCTCCCTCTCGTAATCTTCTACCCCCTCCCTCCCGCTCTTCTCTTCTCCTTGCCTTCGTCTTTTCATAATTCTCTCTTTTTCTTCTTCTCCTTCTTCCTCCTTCTTAACCAAAATACTGTTCAAAGTGAAAAACAACAAAATTTAAGCTCTATAAAACTACACGCACTACCAAATCCATCTAAGATGGTATTACTTGACTTAAAGTGTACCAAGCCCCTAAAAATAATTGTGTACAGCTATAATGTATTAAAGGAGAATGAAACCCCCCAAATAAAAGCATTTTTAATAATAGAAGCAGAAAAATAAAGAAAGCATATCAGTGAAAGGCTGAGGAAAAACGGACAACTAATAAAAAAGTTACGAATATTTGAAATCATAAAATCGCTAAATGAATGGAGATCTGATATTGGCAATGTCCTCATTATGCTAATGAGATGCTGTGATGTAAATGTGCTATACTTTCCAATTGCCTTATACAAATGATGTTGTAAAAATCCACTTTGATTTCTGTATTTTGTAGGTGGTGTTCATAAATTTATTCCTCATAATATATTTCAAGCACAATGTTGACAATTCAATTTTCTTTGTTTAAAAGCTGAAATCTGATAATTTTCTTATTTATTACCTACAAAGAGAGAGCACAAAAATGTCATAGCGTTTCATTAGCATAATGAGTATGTTGCCAATTGCATTTAGCAATTTTAGGATTTAAATTTTTTTTTAAATTCTATATCCGCTTTTCCTCAAACTTTCAGTGATATGCTTCTAAGATTTGTCTGCTTTTGTTAAAGTGCATACAAGTTTGGGGTTTCATTCTCCTTTAACCCTTTCAGGACAAGAATTATTTTAAGGGCTAAATTGATCACATTTTGTTCTTCAAATTGGCAACAATAATATTTTTCTTTTAGTGCTACAAGATTGTAATAAGTGGTAATGTCTTTGAAAACAATATACATGGTTAAAAGAATTGTCGAAAAGTTGAAAAAGTTGCCAATTTTGATGAAAAACCATGATTTTGAACCTCTCAATGTGTTGCCAATTTAAGGATTTTAAAGCTTATTCTCCTTTTTAAAATTCCTGGGATCAATTGCAGTATGGTCATTTAACAAAAATGGACATAGTGTGTGTAGAAATTTTTGCTCTTTCTACTCATGTATCTGGTATATTTTTCAGGGCTCTGAATCAAAAGTTATTGAGCCAAACCACAAAATGTGGTCAATTGTCTCGAAAGGGTTAAATCAACCTCAAAACACCTTACTTGGCCTTCTCAGGGTTACCGGTTAATGAGTATGAAGAAAGTGAAGGAAAACATAAACCCCCTCGCACGGAACCCAACTCCAAATTTGGTTCTGCGCGGGCCCTTATTCTATGGGAGTGACTAGTCTCCTGACAAGTCACTGTACTGTTTATTGGGAGTGTATTTCAACTGCCATATCGTTTAATAGAATCAACATTTGAAGCTCATATTTTGAATGTAGCATATCGACATAGAACCCCTAACATAGAGAACTAAATATTTTTGGGTGATGGGCACACTTCAACAATCAATTACATCCCTATTTACTTACAGCAAGTTTTGAGTGGTTGCTGTCAGTGTCCTGCAGACTAGCTGCGGTCTTCCTCTCCACTTCCTCCAGAGCTGCCCTCAACTTCACCAGTGTCTTCTGCTTGTTGTCATAACTCGTCATCACCGCTGCATACGTATCCGCTGCACAAAATAAAGAAAAGTATCATCAGATGGCAGATAAAATCTAGAGTACTTGCAGTAAATTCTTTTATTTGAAAAAAACAACAACAACAAACAACCTTTTAGCTATTCTAAATAGCAATGATGGGAATACATGTTATAACATTTTGGGGACCAGCAGAATTCTAATGAAATTACAGAATCTTGCCAATTGCCCATCTGAAAAGAACTAAGGTATGCACAAGAGGGACTAGGGAGTAATACAGTGGCCTACAAGATATTTAATATTTGCTATGAACATTTCAAGACCAATACCCCCCCCCCCCATTTTACACAATAGTTTTTTATTTCAGAGACAGTGTAAAAAGAGTTAACAAGTTACTCTATTTACTTTGAGTAATACTAAGGACTTCCTTTAAAAAGTACATGTAAAGCTCAATACATGAAAATGGACAAGAAAAGGCAGGAGGATGGAGAGAAAGAAACCCCTTACCAATGAAGGGCAAGGATTTTGAAGGAAAAGATGTAGAAGAAGACTCCATAAAATGAATACGGAGCAGGGAATAATCTACCTGGCATAGCATAGCAATTTGCTACGCATTTTGGGTATGATCACTATACAAATTTACAGATGTGTAGCAGTTTGCTACGTACGTTGAACTGTGTAGAATTTTAAACAAAATATTTGTCTGCTGACTGAAATTGCTATTCAAATTTCAGTAGGTAAATTATTCCGTGCGGAGAGACAAGACAGGTAAAAGAAAAAG
This sequence comes from Heliocidaris tuberculata, assembly GCA_025618425.1. Taxonomy (NCBI): domain Eukaryota; kingdom Metazoa; phylum Echinodermata; class Echinoidea; order Camarodonta; family Echinometridae; genus Heliocidaris; species Heliocidaris tuberculata. The sequence continues at coordinate 15,055,426 of CM046837.1, forward strand.
GGAAGTAGACAAATAGAAAACAGTTTATTATAAAGATGACAGACAAGTTAAAGTGCAAATTCTAGAAGAGAAGAGGAGGGGTGTGCAGGGGAGGAAGCCAAGGGGAAAACTGGGGGAGAAGGGGAAAAAGTGAGGGGAGGAAAGACACATGTAATTATTGTTATATGTAAGTGTGCTACTCACAAACTTGAGTGTTGATGTTGAGTTTCTTAGCTTGGACTTGAAGTTCTTCTTTTTGCTGAGCTCTCTGCTGCTTCAACTGCCTTACTTCCTGCACACACACACAAAAAGTGACCATTACAATAGCTTAAAAGTCAAGCTCTTCATTAACATCATAATGTATCAAAAGCTTGAATTAACCTGTGCATAAATGTTCTGTCCCATTAGGATGATACACATCCCATGCTCATTCACAGATTTCTACTTCCATTACCATCGCATACCCTACTCGTATCTCTACCTACTGATCCCATGAACATACCTGTATTCTCTGTTGAAGCGAATCAATCTCTGCGACCTTCACATCCCTGTTCTGTCCCATGAGGATGATAGACGTCTGGTGCTCCTTCACGAAGTTGTGACTCTCGTTGATCTTCTTGTTCAGCTCGTTCTTTTTATCCTCCTATAAAGTCAAGCATAGATCATGTATGTTTATTTTGCCTGCTTTAAAAATTTCCAGCCTTGTTAAGGTAACATGAATAAATATTTGCTCACAATAAATAAGGGTTCATTCCTCCCTCCCTCTCTTCCTCCTCCTCCTCATCCACCACCTCCCCCCCTCCCCTCCTCCACGACCGACACTACCACTACCACTCCTACCACCACCATCACCACCAACCATTCTTAGTTCCTCCACCATTACCATTATCATCACTACCAAGACTACCACCACCAACACCAGTGTCATTATCATCATCATCATCATCACTACCACAACAAATGCAAGCAAATCTATCACTATAATGGGACAGACAGTACCAACACTATTGTCATCATCATCATCACTACCACCACCATCAACATCATCATCATCATCATTACTACCACCACCTACAAAATTGTCAACATCATCATCATCACTACCACCATCACCAACATCATTGTCATCATTGTCGTCATCATCATCATCATCATTACCACCATGACCACCACAATCAGCAGCAGAATTTGTTATCCTCTTGCTCCTCCTTCTCCTTCTGTGAATACACATGGTTATGTTACTCACCAGTGTTTCAATCTCACAAGCTAACGTCTTGCTGGTAGCCTTGAGATGACACACCTCCTCCTGAGATTTGATCCTCTTGGCTTCCAGTTCTTGTCTCTTCTGTCTCTCTATCTCCATCTGCCTCTGTCTTTCAAGCTCTCTCCTTGCAGCCTACAAACAAAAACAAACAAATATTCAGTATTTCAATGTATGGAGAGTGGAGTATAGGAGGGTTCACTTTGTTTAGCAGATCTTTTTACTTCTCACAAAATGTGACATCTTTTTTCATAAATATGAAAATCCTGTTAAGCTCCATGCCTATGTCACTTTTCAGCAGATACCACTTAAAGCCAAGCCTCTTCATATTCCATTGCTCTATAATCTGCTTCATATGAAATTTTTTTTTTGTGTGGTCCAATGCTCTTTGTTATACATGTATCTGGAGGTTATAATTGCACTACCGATTTGATCATGGCTCTAACCCAAATTATACAAGTTGAAGGAAATTTTTCATGTTTGATACTGGTGCCCTAATCTGTTTATGACTCAAGAGAAAAATCAAGCCCGCAGGAAGCATCTCACAAAATGAACTGTTCATTAGGTCTTTCTAATAGACCCAGACAAAAAGGAGAATCTTTTGGTAACTCACCTCTCTCTGTTGTTCCAACTTCAACCTTTGAGCTTCTCTCTCAGCTTCAATCTCTCTCTGTTTCTGCATCATTCTCTCCAACTCCAGCTGTCTCCGCCTCTCCTGCTCCAACCTGTAGTCAGAAAAATGAACTTCCTTCAAGTTGGCAACACTTATTTTTTTCCCCCTGCTCTGTTATAATCTTCCCCCAAATTCCATACATTGAAATTAAAGATACAGTCAAACCTGAACAAAAAGATTACTCAAGAGAAACAAGAAATGCACTCTTTATAGGCAGGTGGCCTTCATACACAGGTTTTCCTAATACCTGTGTATATTAGAATCAATATTCAACAGGTCTCCTTGTAAATAAATAAATATCACAAACTGGAACAAAAAGAAAAAAAATTGTAAGGAAAAGAACAATGTTGCATTGCCTGCATTTTGCTCATCTAAAAATTCTAATGTTGATTTTTCCTCAATGTTCTATTCGAAGACAGACACTGATGAACTTTAACCCTATCACAGTAATAACATCTCACATCTCCATGAAATTAGCCAAGGACGATGGCCATATCCACTTTCAATGAAAACCAGCAGTACAATTTACCTTATTCTTTCCTTCCTCTCTTGCTCTTGCTTTTCAATTTCCCTTTGCCTTTCCTGAAATAAGAAATAGACGAGTAAGAATGCTCATGATGCAGAAAAGAAAAGATGATTGAAAGAATAAAAAAGGATAAAGATATTTTAAAGGACCTATTCCACAACATGAATTCAACTTTATCTGATAAAAAAATCCAGATGTTAAGCTGCCTTAAAAAAATCATGATATTCGGGCTGAACATTCATCCCACGTGCATGTCAGCCCCATGTACCCATTTCTGTGTGCAGTGCATGTGCTTTTTTCAGTGAGAATGGGTCAATTTCTTATCATTTTGATGATTCCAAAACCTCACAGTATACATCAATTCCTATGTAGACATGATCAACCTTTCCCAATTGCTTTGAGACAGTTTCTTCACAATGTAATTGTATGACTAGAACTCAACTTTATGGGAAATCCAACCTTAATAGCAAGTTGCTTTGAAAGAAAAAGGAAAAATCAGACAAGCAGATTGGTGAAAGTTTGAATGAAATCGGACAACCCATAAGAAAGTTATGAATTTTTGAAAGTTGTAATCACTATGCTTATGGGAACTTCAAATTGGCCGAATAGGTAATGTCACTGTGATGTAGCTGTAGTTTTTTACAACTCCCCCATTCGCTCTAACACCCAAAATGACTAAAATGTAACTTTTTTTCATAATGCATTACTCAGTAGGATCTTTTCGTTCATGAAGACCTATAACAATATGCTACCTCCAATATATTTTGAGTACAGCCCTGAGGGTAAAATCGCCTTGAAGAAAACCGCAAATTAATGATATTTTTGTGTACGACAAATGGGAGAGTTGTCCACAAAAATGTCACAATTGACTCACCAAATTGCCAATTTGAGATTTGCAATAGATGTAGTGACCTCATTTTTCAAACATCCATAACTTTCTTAGTCCTTGTCTGATTTCTTTCAAACTTTCACCATCCTGTTTTTCTTATTTTTCTGCTTTCACACAAATCATCTTGTTACCAAGGTTGGATTGCCCTTTAAAGGCTCTGCAAAGATATCTCAGGCTTGTGTCTAAGGGGATGCATGTTATATAAAAATCAAACATTAGTTTCATTTAATACCTTCTCTCTTTCTTGAACTTCTCTCAAAGCTGCTCTCCTTCTCTCAAGTTCTTGCTGACCCTTCTCAAAGTTCTGCCTCTTTCGGTCTTCAAATGATACTGCGGGTAAGGCAAAGAAAGGATCACCAGTCACAGCTCATTCATCTAGTTTGCAGTATCATGCTCATCTCATTCCATTTTTTCTATCCTTGGTTTTGTTTAATTGATCAGGGCCCCGTTTCATAAAACTTGTTATCAATAACAAGTTACAATAACTGTTATAACTACTGAAATCCTTGCATCTGATTGGCTGAGAGCAAATTTGTCATAGAAGTGTGACAGTTGTTACTGATAACAAGTTTCATGCAACAGCGCCCTGGTGTAATATAATTTTGCCTACAGGCAGTTTGTTTACTTTCAACATGGTCAAATCACTAGTTTGACCAGTTATATTTGTACAAAATGATGATAAGACCACAAGGAGAGAAAATGAACTAGACATGTAGGTGTAGATGAATTGCAATGAGACAAAAAAGAGACTGGATGAAGTGGAAGTGGACCAAATATCAAATTAATAAGTGACACTAATAATCATGAGGGAGCACTGTGGTATATTGGTTAAGGTTCTTGACTCTAAAAACAAGAAGTCCTTGGTTCAATCCTTACTTAGTGCTTACATTTTCCGAAAAGATATTTTACCAAATTCTGTCCCTCTTGACTCTCTATCTTGCTGGGGTAATAATAATTGCAGGCTCCTCAGGAAGAGCAGTACTAATACTGATGAAGCTACATGCACCCTGGGTAAATAGGACCTTATTATGATTATGATTATGATTATTATTATCATTTAATCATGACTATAATAAATGCTTGTTTAATGATGTAAGTCTATAGTTACCTGGAGTGAATTTCTTCTCTTCTTCTTGGGGTTGTTGCTGTTCATCCACACTCTGCTGCTTAACAAGGGCAGGGGAGAGGGGAGCCCCCATGGCCCCAAATCCTCCCTGACCCAGCACACCACCTGGCATAGCAGCAGGCATAGTACCACCACCACCACCACCACCCATCATAGCCCCTCCCGCAGGAGCCCCGCCCAATGGCATTGCCCCACCCATGGGGGCCTGGCCCAACCCACCCATGCTAGCCATCATACCGGGGGTGGGCATGGCAGGGGCCGGAGCGGGTGTAGGGGGTACGCCTCCTCCCCCTGAGGAGGTCAGGCTGGAGGAGCGGCCTCGTCGGTAGGAAGGGGGTACCAGGTCCGGGGGTAACTTGGCGGGGAGGGGCTTCCCTGACTTGACCATGTCGACAAGATGCAGGGCCACGCAGAACTCCTCACAAGTCAGTCTCCCATCATTGTCTACATCAGAGAGACCCCTGAAAATAAGCATAAAACAAAAAGGTAATGATTCATACCACAATGATTTGAGAGTTAACAAGTCCAATCATCTACTAAAGGGGACTTGAGTACATACATGTAGATGTACTCATACAGGGCCGAGCCCAGATTAGTATACTTACACAAGTCATGAAGGCGATATGTTTGACTCAACTAGGGCTGAGTCATCACGGGTTTTTCCAAACCCGGGTTTGACTCGAAAATTTCGGGCGGGGACCGGGTACCCGAACGGGAATTCCCTACAACAGACAATGTGAGTGTATGTAGTGACGGGAGTCAACAGTCAAGGTAAAATTGCTAAACTAAAATGCAGCATAGAGGACAGTTACTGAATCCAAATCGATAAAACAATGCTTTTCCCGAGAGAAATAACATTTCGGAATAAAAACAAAACATTAAGAAATACAGCCAAAGGTCTCTTTGTTACCTAAAATTGAGGGCTGAAAGAGGAAATCAAGCTTCGTGGTAGGTATCGTGCACGTTCAGAAATGAAGTCCGAATGTGAGTCACCTGTGCCCAGTGCGCACGAATACAGCCCTAGACCGTAATACACAGACGAGGGTCGAATATAACTGATGTGATCGGATCAAAGTAAGCTTGAAAACACCTAAAAATACCACGTAAGCGACAACAAAAATACAAAATTACCGTAAAATAATTCTTCCCTTTGGCAAAAAACAGTATGGGTATCCATAATATTTCATAGAAAAAAAGATGTTGGAGGATTGCGAGTGCACTTCATATCGAGATTAAGCAGCCATATTTGACATTGTTCTGCTTAGCAAGACCGTAGATGGCAGCAGAGAGGAAAATAAATGTGGGCACTAGATCAGGTGATCGGCCACAACTGTTCCTCTCTGCTGCCATCTACGGTCTTGCTACGCAGAACAATGTCAAATATGGCTGCCTAATCTCGATAGGAAGTGCACTCGCAATCCTCCAACATCATTTTTTCTACGAAATATTATGGATACCCATACTATTTCTTGCCAAAGAAAAGAATTGTTTTACGGTAATTTTATATTTTTGTTGTCGGTTACGTGGTATTTTTGGTTGTTTTCAAGCTTACTTTTGGCACGATCACATCAGTTATATTCGACCCTCGTCTGTGTGTATTACGGTATAAGGCTGTATTCGAGCGCACTGAGCGCCGGTGACTCCCATTCTGACTTCATTTCTGAACGCGCACGGTACCGCCTAGCTTGAATCTTCCTCGCAGCTCTATTTTTTTAGACTCATGAAAAGACCTATCGGCGTCTGAAATGATTTCCATTTATTACTGCAGCAAATATAATTGGATTAAATTGAAATTCAGTTTGTGAACTGCATGTTTAAAGTTCTAATTTGCAATATATTAGTGCTAAAATTAGTTTGGAAAAACCCGAAATCCGAAAATGCAAACCCGGGTTTCAGCGTGACGGGCGGGGACCGGTCGGGGAACCGTTTCGACTCAGCCCTAGACTCAACACTTACATCTTTCAAACAATAAAGTTAATTATACAGTTACGTTGATCTACATGTATGTGCCTATGACATCCTACAAGTATGTTATACTAAAAAAACAATGGGATGTTGTTATATCAGAAGAAAAACAAAATTGTAGTAAAAACCTTTTTATTAACAAATGATGATGTAGGCATGCAGAATCCATCGTCCGAGAATACTGATATTTTATTGTTCATTATATATTCTGAAATTACAAGCACATTTCATTTCTTATTCTCTAAACTTGCAAACTGACATATTCTATCGCTATAAACCTCTTCTGGGAACAATACCACTATATAAAAAAAAGTAGTATATCACTAAGAACAATGTCAGCAACAATGTATGTTCTATACCAACCATATCTGCGCTAGATTAGCCTGTCCTAAGCCAGACTGAACCAAGACGTTCCTAGCCTGAGCTCCTGTTAAGAACCCACTCCTAGTCCTGTCCTGTGTGTTGAACATCTGGGTGAACTTGAGCTTTGAGTTGTGGGGTACACCCCAGTCAGCATTGATGGAAGAGGAACGTGCCCTATAAATTGAACAAAGGGTAACGGAAACATAAGGAAAATGCAAAAAGAAATCTTGGGAAAAACAGGTTTTGGCAGGCTGACGCTCTTTAAAAAATGGATTTGGCAAAATATATAACAAGGCAAAAGTTGTCTTGTTTCTGCTTCTTGCACATTTTTTGCAAGGGCTGGACTAACATTGTCACTCAAATGAGTCGGGTGTGCATCATTACTATTATTATTCAGCAGGATAATATCAATAGATGCAAAGCCAGTGGATGTACAATTCTAGAAATACTCGTTTTAAACTTTTGATCTTTCAATGAATAAGCAACACATTTAAAGCGCTTACAGGCGAGTGAATTAAACGTTTGACTGGAGATGCGAAGATCCCTGGCACAGCACTTATTTTCTTAAGCAAGACATGATTATATCTACATTATTTCTCTCCACCCTGCTGTTTAATGGGTACTTGACAGGGTGGGAAAGTCTTGATCAGCATTGTGAGTTTGTAAAAAGGCGTCTGGCTGGAATGCTATCCAGGGAGATGGAGAAGGTGCACACATTGTACATGTATGCAGAAAAGCCATAAATCTGATGAACAGGGCAGGGTAATAATATGTCTGTAAAGTGCTTAGAGACATTGTAGATGTATTAGGTGCTATATAAATCCAAAATATTATCATAATTATTATAATCATAAAAATTTTTGTCTGAAATGCCACACAGTATGTGTCACATGACTCACATCGCTGAAAAAAAAAAAAAAAAAGAAGCTATAAACTAGACAAAATGCTCATGGTTGCCATAATGCAGTGATATCCTTGCTTCTCAAACCATTCAACGTTACATTTTAATAAAGCCACATACAGTTCATTTTGCAATGCAATGGGATTTACAATGCAACAGGACAGCCAGTGATAGATGGGGAAATGTAGCTGAAATGAGTTTTCATGCCTACATGTATTCACTAAATGAAAATGGCTGGTGATGAAATGGATCAAGCAGGCTGCGATACATGTCCTTCTGTATCTACATGTAATCTAGCCACTTTAGAATTGGAACAGAAGGCTTTATGCCAGTTTTCAAGTCTAAACTATCTCTCCCAGTCATTTGAATGCCTTTAGTCTTGTTGTAGATTGTTGTAGATTGTTGTAGATTTCTTAGATGAAATGACACATTATTCCACAATGACAGTGAAACTAACTCATCCTTGGAACTACTGTAGATATGATCTATATCCAGATGAAGGCCTGAGCAGCAATTAAAATCTAAATTTCGCTTTCTCTGAAACTGATATTGCCAGTTGACCTCCCCCGCCCCCATCCCCCATCTCTAAGAGCTATTCTGCTCACTTGCCTTGAAAGGTATGAAACCACCTTCAATAAAACTTAGTGTTTCCAATGGCATGCATCTTGGTCCTTAAGCGAATGTGGATGAAATAGTGAATGCTATCAATTCTTCATGTTGCTATTATGAGTAAAAGTGAGGCCTCTAATAAATTTGGAATTTCCCACGGCCTAATTTCTTGTTCTATTTGTTAAAACTTTACTTCAAAAATGATATGCCATTTTTTGCAAATAGCAAAACAGATTCTATTGCTGAATTTGCTCTTAAAAAAAAAACTTTTTGCTCTATCTGTTAAAACGTTACTTTAAAAATACGCAAATTTGTTGCAAATAGTAAACAGACACTATTGTTGAATTTGGGTAGAGTAGCTTTTTCATTCATTAGGTACAGAAGTATTTAGGCCTACACTGAGTGAAATTGATTGTTACAAGGAATTAAGCTAAAATGAGTTTCATGATTCTACATGTACATTCTAATAGATGCAGCACTGCAGTTTCTCTACATGACATAATTGCTAAATGAAACAAAGATGAAGTCTTGCTTTTGATTTCAATAAATCATACACACTTTTTCCCTGCTGACCTAATTCCATACATTCATACACTTCCAATTCTCATATTACAATGTGCTTTCGTGCAGTTTAGACCCTCCTCATGTCATAGGCTTGGTTCAAGTAACATGTACTTATGCTTTCAAAAGAGGAAGTACTTTGTCTCCAAACATGAAAAATAGCATAAATGGGTATTGCAGCAGTTTTGTTGGTACTGTGAATATATTTTTCAATACTTGATCACAGAAACTGATTATATGTAAAGCATTAGAAACATAAAGAGAACACAAACATCTGAATAATTCTTTCAGAGTAAAACACGGCTTTCTTTTCATCTGAACTGTTTTTAGATTTGTTGTTGTAAAAATGTTGTAAAATGCAATTTTCTCAGAGATTTTTTTGATCTTACTGTTTTTCTTTAAACCAGAGCTAAATCGCTCATTGCTCACAAGTAATTTTTTTACACTTTCTTTCTTCATTATTCAAAGTTGAAACATTTATTTGGTTATTCAAGATGTCTCCATGAAGTTTGAGGCAAAATCTGAGGAAAAAATCTGAAGCACAGATCAGCTCTAATTTTCCAGTAGGTTTCTGTGTTTCTGAAGAGTACAAAGTTCATGAACCAAGGCTAATCCACAAGATCATGCAGTGACGAGGGGGTCAACAAACTACCTTGGAATAAAGTGGTATTTTAGACTGCCATAGCCTCCAAGGGTCAATGACCTCAACATCACTGGACGCATTAACCTGACAAGTTTTTGAAGGGAAGTCTAACATTAACACATATCAACAAACAACATATATCAAAACATCAACACATAACAACAACAGCACAACAAGAACAACACATATCAACAACAACAAAACATCCACAATAACAACACATATCAACAACAATTACAAAATACAACATGTATAAAAAAACAATACACTGTTGTGCAGAAAACACATTTATGAGAAAAGTATTACTTTCGGCAGTATACTAACATTTAGAATTCGCCCTTTGTTCTAAAAGTGCAGACAAATACTTCTCCACAATACCAAACAGGTATGGCTTATAAAGCATAAGAGTGAAATTTACTGCTGCCCAAATATAACATCCTGCTAATATGTTTTGGCGTAAAAATAGTTGGACAATAAAAAATTATAGCTTTGACTGTGGTAGATATTGATTTACAAGTAGCTCTACTGCATCAGATTATTTTTTGATGTACAACGAATAATACGATCACTTTGATTATACTAACAGCTAAATATTAAAATGGGTGGGGCGTCTTCCTTACCTCTCCGGTGAAGCTTGGACAGTCCCTGCTCTAGCCATTGCATTCTGTTGGGCAGAACCTGCTCCAAAACCTGTAAGAAAACAATTAAGATTGTAATCACAAGCAGAAAGTAAACAACATTAACAAGAATGTACAATATTATTGGAAGGATGTTGAAAGAGGAGCTACGACACCTGTCGAAAACTGCACAACTAAGATCATAATCGAACTGTACTCAAGAGTGAACATATTTCAAGATAATGTAAATATGTTGCACACTGATGATACAGAGGAAGAGAGTTTTAATTTGCTTATGAATGCAGCACTAGAAAATTGGTTGTCTCTCCTCACCCAGGTGTAGTAAATGATTACATGGGTCAATAAAGAGAGAGAAAAGTGTACATCAGACAATGCATTTAATGTATATGCATTTTTAGTTGGGTTTATGATTAGGGTAATGGTTATGTATAGTGTTGGAGCTAGGATTGAAGTTAGGAATTTGACCAGTGTACAAAAAGACGGCAGAACAATTGTCCCCAGAGCATGTGTTACACAGCCCCATTAGGACCTTCATCCACACAAGAAGAATTACAAGCGGCCTACGATAAACTGAGTATACCTCCTAGATTGGGTGTCGGTCTGTTGGGTAGAGTGTTGAAGCCACCTGGTTGCATCCCAGCAGCAGGCATGCCACCAGCTGGAGGCATCCCTACAGCAGGCATCCCTCCAGCTGGCATGGTGCCAAACCCTGTCATCGGTCTCACCATACCTACCAAGAAAATTAGAAATGATAATGATAACAAAACCAATAACAAATCATTAAAACCAATGATAAAAAGCACTAACACAGGGATCATGTAATTTACATTTTGCTTGTATAGTGCATAAAGAGACTGGTATGTTTGTTATGCATTTCAAAGATATAGTATTATTATCTATTCCTTCTCAGAGACATATAAGGGGAGGGTTAGAGTAAGGGGAGGCAAAATCATTTTAAAAAAAAAATGGAAATAGTGAAAATCCACATGATGCCAATAAAATTGTACTTCAAATACAGGTATTAATACCAGATATATAGCTTTTAGTTTGGTACATGCATCAAAAGATGTTCAAGACTCAAGCTGAAGCAGAAAGAAATGTCCATGACCCAATACTGCAAATAAAACACAGGGAGGGAGATACTATCCCCAACACTTCTGAGGATCACTTCATGGGCATCACTCACCCATTGGTTGAACACCAAAGCCAGGCATAGCTGGAGCTGGAGCCTGCTTGAGACTTGCTGGTAATGTCCTGGGTAGCTCTACTCCACTCAGCTTCTTCTTGATGAGATACATAGCGATGGAGAACTCCAGCTTGTCCAGTTTGCCATCTGAGTTCATGTCAGACAGCATCCTGGGAACAAACATGAATTTAAGTTTACAATAGCATGCATCACAGCCAATGGAGCTTTTGATCTATCAATCAGTCCATCAATAAATCAATCAGTCAGTCAAGCAAGCATGCAAGCTATCTATCAATCAATCAGTCAATCAGTTGGTCAAGTAATCAATCAGTCGGTACTAGGCCTGAGTCAAGTCGGTCGGTCCACCGGCGCCTGACCGATGCAGCCGGTCACCGGTGCAATTTCATGCACACCGGCGGACCGATGAAATAAAGAAATACATAAGAAATTCACAGTGTCAAAGACTTTGAAAATTAACCAGTTTTAAGAACTAAATTTCCTTATTTATATTAAAACTTTCACATGATATTAAATTTCAATCCTTTAATCAACCAAGTGGGACTATGGAAATAAGATCACCCAGCAAGATTTCTCAATTTTCTTGCTTGAATTTATCGGCCCGTATATTATTGTTGAATTCTGTGTGAACGCTCCTGGTACGATTCTGCGCACCTTGCCCCGAGATGGCGCTAACTCCAGGCTAACTCTAGTGGAGTAATTACGAGTTGCAAACAAACAGATAAAAGATGGCAGCGCCCATACACGTATACAGAATGCAACAATATCATTATGTTACGGGCCGATAAATTCAAGCAAGAAAATTGAGAAATCCTGCTCGGTAATCTTATTTCCATAGTCCCACTTGGTCGATTAATGGTTTGAAATTTAATATCATGAGAAAATTCTAATATAGATAAGGGAATTTAGTTCTTAAACTGGTTGATTTTCAAAGTCTTTCATTAACACTGAATTTCTTTATGTACCGGTATTTCTTTATTTCAACGGTCTGCCGGTCTCGCCGAAAAATCACCGGCGGACGCCGGTCAAAAAAAGAAAACCGTTATGACTCAAGCCTACTTGTAATATAAATATTATGTTCTTTTAAGATCTCTCATGTTTTCCCTCTTCAACAATCAAAAACATGCTACTTTCCCGATGCGGGCGGCGCGTTATATGCAGCTTTTTTGCACTGCATATTTTTTCATGAAATTTCATCGGTCCGCCGGTCTCCGCCGAAAAATCACCGGCAGGCACCGGTCAAAAAAAAAACCGTTATGACTCAGGCCTAGTCAGTACAGAGATCAATCAACCAGTCAATCAATCATCTAGTTAGTCAATCAGTCAATAGATCAGTCAATCAATTAATCAATCAATCAATCAGTGTGTCAACTTTGTTTTTTTATTTAAAAATTTCCTTCTCCAGTTTTATTCTATTCCCCGACACTTCTCCTTCTTCAACTCTGTGACAGAAAAATTGTTTTTGTTAGCTGTTAAATACAATGTGCATCTTTAGACAGTCTCTCAGTTTATCATCTCAAACATTCTTCAGGTTATGCATCAATATTGATTACAATTGTTTCCCAAAATTACACAATATTTCGAAGACATTCACGTGAAAAAAGAACACTTACATGTATGCAGTATCATATTATCAGTCCATTTTAAAATGCTTTGATTCATTCAGACTAATAACTTTAGAAAAGCGATATTCTTTTTGCAACCTCAATCAATGAGATTAACGTTTGCACAAATCATTTACAAAAACAAAAACTCACCATATATGACCCAGTACTTGCTGTGGTAGCCCTGACTGCATGAAGAAACCTCTTGCAGCATCCCCTGGAAAATATAAATAAAGGGCCAGGTCATTCCATGAGGTTGGAGCAAAAATTATGATGATGTCCATGTAATGCTGGTATAAGATCTTCTATTACACATGGAAGATGAAAGCATCTGTTGAAGATTTTTATGCAATGAATAGTATAGTAGTGCCCATCCAGAATCATTCCTGTTTCAGTTGGTACTCTTTCAAAGCTTTGCTTAAAATGCATTTATTTTCTACCACTGTTACATGGACAAATAACATTAATAATACAATTGTGGTCTGCCATATTGATGCCAAATCAAGAGAAAAAAAAAAAACATGATGTGCTATCTATATTTTGAGTACTACCCCGAGGGAAAAGGTGCTCAGGAGCAGTGTTGTAGCTAGAGCATTTTGAGTGGTGGTTGCAACTTCATGGACTTTGACCTGCGTGTGGAGTGAGCGCAGCGAACGGACCTTCACGATTATCGACCAGGGGTCCAGGGGCAATACCGCAGCGGGGGTCAGGGGGCAGCGCCCCCTAAGCTTTTGCCTTATACAACATTTGAGGCCCAAAATCCCAATTTCTAGATACCCAAATGACTGAAATGAGTCACACATAAATGGCTGTAACTGAAACAAATTCATACTGCATTAGTAAGTAGAAATAATTTATAACAGTATGAAATAGATAATGAATTAAATGCAATAAAAAAAGCACAAAAAACAAAGAGCTGTGTTGTTTTATTCATTCAGCTATACTACTTAGTACTTACTTACCTAAGTCAGCTTCACTTTCACTTTGTAACGCTTTTCCTTTGGACTAGACCACACCAAGTAATATTAATAGTGGTCATATTGACCACTACGCAGGACGGATGCAAAAATATTACTCATTTTCTATCGCATGTACTAAAGGTATGGGGGATAAGATATTTCAAATACTTCCTTTCAAATTCAGCTCTTAAATCATCTCATTCCTACCTTAAATGACCGTTAGGAAGAACTTCTGACATTTCCCGTAAAATCCAAAGTCAAAATCATGTCCAAAACCGAAGAAATCCCCCCCCCCCCGAATTTTTTTCACGATCGCATGTTGTTTTCATTCCGCCGATGTTTTAGACTAAAATCGGCCAATAAAATTTTGTCCAAAAAGAAACTCGGTATCGCGTGCGCACATCGATCTCTACGATCGCGCAGGCAGAAAATCGGGACTTTTACGTGTGCGCGATAGGGGTCGAATTTTTTACGACCGATCTTTTGGGGGCCGGGAGATATCTAGTCTGCGCTCGCGGCGATCAGGAAATGTACACAATGACCTCCGATACTCCGTTTCGCTAGTATTGACAATAAATTACGGATTTCATTTTTGAAATGATCTTTTCCAACATCGGTGAGTTGAATTTATTGTATTTCATGGATATGTTGGTGTCGGTTCTTGTAAATTAAATGCCGATTTTGAGTGAATGTTAGTGACTTTTGTGCAGTGGTGTTTGAAAGTGCTGAGGTGTATGACTGCCTAGATACACACGAAGTATGGTAAGGACGCTATCAGTGAACGAACTTGACTGCCTTTGCAAATGGGAAATCATCGATCGCGAACCAGCAATTGCCCCGCGAGATATGTCCGCGGGCCTTGGTAGCGGACCCCGTCAGAGATGCGACCGGAGGCGTATATATACGTAGCTAGCTAGCTAGCTATATGCGCTATCGTACGTTCGGATTACAATCAATTTATTTTATCTTGATTTCAGTTTCAGATTAAACGAGTGTACTATACTTACAAGTCAAGTCATTAAATTATATTCATGGATTGGTCAATATCTAAGCACAAGAAGGTAATTTCTGCGCATTATATGTGTGTTTTGGGGCAATTAATACACATCAAGTTTGGGAAAATAGTGGTGGGCGGGAGACTGATTTTCAGCCAGAGTGCCGGGCGGAAAATGTGAGTGGTGGGCGGGGCCGCCCACCGCCGCCCACCATAGCTACATCCCTGCTCAGGAGAAAACCAGAATTTATGATATTTTGGTGTACGACAAATGGGCGAGTTGACCGTGAATACGTCACTTTCAATTCACCAAATTGCCACTTCAAGATTCGCATAGATATAATAATCTCATTTCTCAAACATTCATAACTTTCTTATTCTTTGTTCGATTTCTTTCAAATTTTCACCATCCTGTTTCTCTTATTTCCTGCTTTCACACAAATCAGCTTTTTACAAAGGTTGGATTGCCCTTTAATCTGCGTGCTTTGTGCAAGAATGGTTTCACGTTACACACACAGTGTGCTTCACAAGACAAAACTAAATCAGTGTGAAGCCCTAGGGGAATAATCATGGGTAATGGATGACTTCCTTCTCAAACACATGTCTACGTTTACATTCCATAAATACACCGCAAGCAGGACAGGTAGAATGGATATTTTTAAGTGAAAAGTCTCCCTCTCTTTTTACCTTCCAACGTCCTCCGTATATCTCTTTCCTTTACATGTACATTCATTCCCAGCCCCCAACCCCCCCCCCCCCTCTCTCTCTCTCTCTCTCTCACTCTCTCTCTCTAATTCCATCTTCTCAATCACATACTGTACATGTACATACTCCCTCTCTTCCCTTTTCCCCCTCTCTCTTCCCCATTTTTTCTCTCTTTCTTCCACTTCTTTCTCTCTTGCCTCTCTCTCTGTCTTTCCTCTCTCTCCTAGAACCTACCATAAGTGAACCTTCTTCCTAGGAGTGGGAGTTTCGGGTATTTTTTCCATTCGGGAACCCGACTATTTTTCGGGCGGGTTCCCGGTTACCCGAAAATGATATAACACGAATTACAAGCCAATATTTACCCCCTAAGAAGCTACAAACACTGTGGGAAAACTCCTTTGTGTTTGGCAACTGAAATAAACCATTCGAGGAAAAAACAAAAACAAAAACAAAAACAACAACAACAACAAAACAGGCGGAGGAAATCGCGTGGGCGCAAGACAGGATAGGCATAAGCCGCCTAAATCTAATCTGTAGAAATTGTCTACCATCTAATCATGCCAGCGCGCCAGCGCCTTAGGTAGTCACGCGCGGTCAACAGTCCCTCGCACATGTTTATCCAAAATACATGAATGTACATGTACTTATAAAAAAGGAAGGGGAATACAAAGAAATCTTATGAAGAAAAACTCGTTTGAGACGATGATCATGATGATTCTTAATAATTTTGAACGGGCAGCTCTTGGGAATTTTGACATCGTGATCGTAGAGATCGAGTCACTTACTCACTTTGTACACAAACTTCACTGTTCACACGGAGTATTGATTTGCCTGGCGAAAATGGCGAGCTTTCTGTAGTATCTACACTCCTCATACTCTAATTATACACATTGCGAGTCCTCACGCACGCGGTCATCGTCTCACCGACAGTTTCATTCTCAACGTGTGATCAACCCGCCAATTATTGAAATTCACACACACGTACCACTACTAGTACACATAAAATCATCAATACATGCCGGGTCCTCTCTCTTCGCCAGTAGCACCATTGATATCATCATCGATCATCATAATCATCAAAGACATCATCATCATAATCATCAAAGACATCATCATCATATCATCATTATCAAGATAATAACATCATCAAAACAATTATCTTCATCAGACATCAAATATCATCATTCATCAAACTCATCATTCATCAAAAAAAATCATCAAGCCAACATTTTCTTCTCTGTCCGACTGCAACTTCATCCTTTAACACACACATGCGGTTCCCTTTTGAAATTCGATCTGTTTATACAAAGCGCCTTTCCGCCCAATGCCGCCGCGGTATATGAAAGGAAAAAAGAAAAAAGAAAAAAAAAAAGGCGCATACCTTCATTGGCTGGCTGGCATATGACTTGTCATGACTTGTTATTAACGGACCGCTCATGAAATGACGTCACAAGCCCAATTTTATGAATGAAAATGTTAATCGCGCGCACCGTAGACATCCTTTGCTTCTCACAGCCTTGCTTTTCACTTTCGCATGAACAATGAAGGATATTATTTTGGATATATCGTTCATGTACTCTTAATCTGATTTCAGTAATTGGTAACTTCTTTGCTAAAGTTTCAGGATATTGTGACAGTGTCAGATCGTGATCGTCGATGTTAAAAATACCTGTTTAATAGTGTACGAGTTGTGAGATGCCACGTTCGAGTGTGGAGCGACTGTTGAATATGCATGAGTTTGTAAACTTTACGCCCGTTAATCGCTCATAGACTTATCGTTCACTGCAAAGAAGGGGGAAGGGCACTAAATGCAAATTATGTCATGGGTTCAATGAACCAAAGAGCAGTCTCCGAATAGCGGCAGTGAGCTTTGCTCTCTGTGTATACGAATGTGTAAGGTTATGTTTCACAGTGAGTTGAACGAATCAAAAGCGCATCACTGCAATGGTGCGCTAGAGCGCTACATGGATTTTTTTTACATTTAAATAGCAAATGGCTGTTCGACGTTCATCTACCGCCTTGTCGTGTACATACATAGGTGATAATTAACTACTCATTTTCGGGTATCGGTTATCTAATATTTTGACCCGGGTCCCGAGGCTCTCGGGCGGGACTCGGGTACCCGGTTTTTAGTCCCAGCCCTACTTCTTCCCCATCCCTCTCTTTCTTTTCCTTTTCCTTATTACGTAAGGGCTAAATTGATCACATTTTGTTTTTCAAATTGGCAACAATACTTTTTTTCTTTTATTGCTACATGGTTCTAATAAGGTGTAATGTCATAGAAAATAGTATACATGGTTATGAATTTTGTCAAAAAGTTGAAAAAATTGCTAATTTTGATTTAAAAAACAATGATTTGAAACCTCCCAATTTGTTGCCAATTTAAGAATTTAAAAGCTTATTCTCATTTTTAAAATTTGTGGAATCAAACACAATATGGTCATGCAACAAAGATGGGCATAGTGTGTGTAGAAATATTTGCTCTTTCTACTCATATCTGGTATATTTTTTGAGCTCTGAATCAAAAGTCACTGAGCCAAACCACAAAATGTGGTCAATTATCTCGAAAAGGTTAAAAAGCCATAAGTCTTGACTTATTTCTATTGATTTCATACAATAATATAGATGTACATTGAATCTATAAAGAATATATCTTTTTCACTTTGCATTATCAATAAATTTCATACAAGAACTGTACATATATGTAACCCATCAAAAGAAAAAGAAGAAGAAAAAAACAACAAGAAAACAACCACATGTGATGATCAAACATCTCTTCCTTAGAGGAAATGAATAATACTTTATTGGTAATCTCAAACAGCATCACACACTTCACAGAAAACTTTGACCGAGTTTAGATGATCAAGTTACAGACAGTGAGTCGCTTTCAGTCCCACATCAGTCTTCATAAGGTGAAACCGATGCTACGTGATCGCCTAAAGACAATTGGCACATGCATTGTTTTGTGGTTAGTGGAATACTATTGTGCATGCATGGAAGAGTTGTATTTATACAGCATCAGCTGACAACATCGCTAACGCTTTCATCAAGAAGAAAAGAGTTGAAACTTAAGTTTGAGAAAAAGCTACTTGTATTCTACTTTCAAGAAATCTATTTTTTCTTTACATGTTTAAATCTCCCTTTCAGTGTAAAATGATTAAACCACTATCATCTTGATGTAACATACAAGTGTGCAAGCTGACAAACCCAAATATGATGCTTGTAAGCCTCTCTCATAATGGGTTATTCATGACTGTGCTAAAGATTGCCAAGTGTTTGCCTGACATAGCAACATCAAACTTTAAAAGATGAAAGGTGCATGTCCAGGTACAAGTATACTTACCAGTGATGAAGCCATTGACTGGCTTGAGCTGGTTGAACTGGTTATCATGCTTGACTCGATCTTCCGTTGTTATCCTCCAGTCTAAAAAAAAAAAAAATCAAACGTAAGTGGCAAATTGTTCAGGTAAAAAAGACAGGCAGACAGAGAGAGTCTATATCAAGAGATCAAGACAAAGAGAGAGGGAGGGAGGGAAAGATAAAGTGAGAGAATGAAAGAGAGAGAGAGGGAGAGAGAAAGAGAGAGGGAGAGAGAAAGAGAGAGGGAGAGAGAAAGAGAGAGAGAGGGAGAGAGAAAGAGAGAGAGAGAGAGAGAGAGAGAGAGAAAGAGAGACAAGGCGCAAATTCATAAAAGAGGTTCATCTTAACCCATGGTAGAAAACCTCTGGGCAATAATGTACATGTATACTTACATGTACATGTACATGTATACATGTTTACACTGTATGCTTATTTTAATTCTTTTTAGTCATTAGTGCAGGTTTAAACCCTGACTTAGACCATGGGTTAAATTAAACTTCCTTTATGACTTTGGGCCTTTATGGATGTTGAAAGGGTATGTTTTCTGCACAACAAACTTTGAAGAGAATAAAATAAATAAAATGAAATAAAATAAAACTTGAATAAAATTGGAGCTTACATACGATATTTCCCATTGTGTACAAACTGTACAAAATCAGACTTGAACATTCAGAACTTCTTACAATTTGGAAAGTACTACAAATTTTTGAACTTCAATCTGTGCGATGAGGGTGTTCATAAAGAAAATGAGGGTGTTCATGAAGAAAAGAAAATAGGACAAAACTAAACGACAAAACTGATTCAGTAGTACGTACATGAACCCAAATGTAATTGAGAATAGGAAGGAAATACATTTATCTTGTGGCAAGTGGGACTTGCACTGGGTACATCAACCTGTAATTTAATGAATGGACGATGGCAGGCAAGAATCAATTACATTCTCGAACACGTACACGTAGGTGGCAAATATGACCTGCCACCGCTTTTTTAACCCATAGCAGTTCAGCGTTTTCTTATTGTCTAAATTAATCAGCTTTCCCTCCTCAAATTAGCAACAATTATTATTACTTCCAACTCGTAAATAGTTTTAAAAAAAAATAAAAATATTTATTAAATGAACCAGAATGAAAATTGCAAAATTGAAAAGAAACATTGCCAATTTGTATACAAAAATTGTGATAATATATTTTACACTGTATTGCCAATCTAGAGACTGTATTGATTAGGACTATTGATTAGTAACAATTCAATTGCTCTTCTTCGTGAACAGCACAACATTCTGCATTGGAAATAGACTCAACATTTTCTGTGTTATTTTTATTTGTCTGCTCATGTAAAATGTGTAATTCCTAGCATTCTTGATCAAAATGCAAAAATGTCACTAAAAGGAGACACTGTACTGCTATATATGGGTTAAACAAATCAATGCAAATATTTTTGCTGGACTGGGACCGATCAATGAAATTAATTCATCCAGAACAGTAATGGCCTGTTCCAGGCTTATAATCAAATCAGACGATAAATATTTGCTAGATTTGGACAGCATAAAAATAGAATAAGAAGCTTACCTTGATGCATGCCCCCTCCTTGCATCATCCTGTGGTGGTAGAGTTTCCACGTACCTAACAAACACATGGCAGAAAATAGCAATTGGTCATCAAGAATATAAACACAAATTACACAATGGTATGCTTGATTTCTTTCTTTCTATGAACAATAATCGCTAAATGGAGCATTTCCACGTACCTAGCATACTCATAGCAGAAAAGATCGATCAGTATAACACAAAGGCACACAGGTATGCTCAATTCCTTTCTTCCTGTAGCTGACACGATAGATGCAATCAATGATGTTAATCGCTTCCTTTCTGCATTTGACTGTGTTGAAATCCAGTCCAGGGTGAATCCGTGATCAAGGAACCTTACGATTCATGAGCTTAATAATCACTTAATAGTGGTATTATTCCTTGACCACCTGGTGCAAGTGAGAGTTACATGTAAGTCATTCAAAAGTTGAACTTAAATATGAGCAACAACTTTTTCATATCAATCCGATGGTGTAGCTCCTTAATAACCTCATCCTGAATAAAAGGATCAGCATCTATATAAGTTTCCCAGTTTTGTAGGAATACAATTTCCTACAGCCTTTCTTCACTATTCATGATATGATCACTGATCATACACTATACAGAGGGGATCAGTGTCTGTCCTTCTCTATACAGCACATACATGTATACATGTACTGTTGGCCTGTTGCACTGGCTTCTTGGAAAGAATACTCTCAGTACATGGTTTTTGACCTAGATAGATCACAGCTTCTGTGACTAATA
This sequence comes from Heliocidaris tuberculata, assembly GCA_025618425.1. Classification (NCBI taxonomy): domain Eukaryota; kingdom Metazoa; phylum Echinodermata; class Echinoidea; order Camarodonta; family Echinometridae; genus Heliocidaris; species Heliocidaris tuberculata. The sequence continues at coordinate 15,076,715 of CM046837.1, forward strand.
GCAGGTTTCCACCTTCATAAATAGCTGCATGACGAAAGCTCGCATCCTGGGGGACGGGGCTACTTTCCCCTATTTCATGGCACAGGCCTGTATAAGCTCGACAAGGGGTTCCCCTCAGACATTCACAAATTATGCACACCAAATGTATAATATGATCACTGTGCACAGTACAGTGTATATTACATGCATTTAATGTACAGTACATGGCCTTACAACAACATGTCACATGAACTTCTCTAGCACTTGAACATGTACGGGTATAGTATTCAATTACATTTCATTTGCAGAGAGCCAGAAGGTTGTTAACTCTGTGTTTAATAACCCTTTCAGAACAGGAATTAATCAAGGGCTAAACTGATCACATTTCGTTCTTCAAATTGGCAACAATGATATTTTTCTTTCAGCGCTACATGGCTCTGATAAGGTGTAACGTCTGTGAAAACAATATACATTGTTAATGTTAGGAAAAGTTGAAAAATTGCCAATTTTGAGGGAAAAAAATGAATTTGAACTGTTCAATGTTTTGCCAATTTAAGGATTTTAAAGCTTATTTTCATTTTTTAAAATTCCTGACATCAAAGAAATATGGTCATACAACAAAAATGGACATAGTGTGTGCAGAAATTTTCGCTCTTTCTACTCATGTATCTCGTATATTTTTTAGAGTTCAAAATCAAAAGTTAGTGAGCCAAACCACAAAATGTGGTCAATTGTCTCGAAAGGGTTAAAGTGAGTTAATGCCCTTCTGGCTTTCAGCAGACAATTTCAAAGATCTAAAGTACATGACATGCTGCAGACGTCTGAAACACACACAGGTACATGTACATGTAGGCAATCAAATAAACATTAAAACACAAAATTTGGGTAACAATCTAAAGTAAGAGATGCCAAAGGAGAAAAGGAAGAGAATTGACAGATAATAGAGGAGAATGAACTTAGTATCGAGAGTCTCAATTCGGTATTTAATATCGGCTAAAAATAAATCTGTAATAGAGAATGCTGAGAAAAAAAAATTCTTCCAAATCAAAGACAGATAATCCCATATCATCCTCTACATGTATATGTAGGTGGATACTATTTAACCAGATGTATTTGTTAGGATATTAGAAACAAAAATATATTTTGTTAGACATTCAAACAAAGACATACAATGTACCTTGATGCTTGAAGCAATTGGCTTACAAGACGACACGCAAGAGCTCGACACATAAATCTCCTTGAATTTCTCAAAACTGGAACATGTTCATGTATAAAAATCTAGCTGATGAAGGAAGGAAACGTCTGGTGGATAGTATGACTAATCTAAAGGTATAGTATACACTGTACGCACTTTATCTAAAGAGGTGAAGGTGAAAAAGATCCAAAGAAAACAGAGAATAAAAAATGTGGTACGGGTGAGAAAATAGAGAGGAATATTTTCTGAATGTCTGATAATCTGAAATACAGTTGCGCAGTTCAGTGTAAAATTATTTGCCTGTTTACGGTAGCTCTTTGCTACATAAACAAAGTACAAGTACACTAAAAGTGACATTTTCTTGCAGTGATCTTTTATGCATTCTATTGTTTTCTATCGACAGAGCAGCACAATCGCGTTGATTAAAGGCTAGTATAAACATGTATAAATGTTTTATTACTGTAGTTGTATTTCAACAAAAAAATCATTAGTAGCTTCACAAATATTCATAAAGATGCATCTCCACAGGATGATGACAAATATTTCATGTTACCCGACTGCTAAGAAAGCAAGTTATGGTTTAGCAACCAGAAGAACCTATGATTTTAGGTCCTATACGAGGGACTGGGTAACAAGGCCTAATTCCTTCAACACATCAACTTGGTTTCAAAACTGGGCCATCCCTGTCTACGACAACCAATGCACCACTGTACATGTACATCGCCATCATCATCAACATCATCATTATGTTAAGGATACTTTTATCAATTGTTTTACAAGTAGATTCTGATATAATAATTTCCCATATCCACTAGAAACTAATTTCCACATGCCCTTTCCAAAGTCCTGTAGATGCACTTGTACAACATTGTATTACTGGATGAATTCTTTCATAAACTAAGGGGGGAAAAAAAAGAGTAAAACTAAGGAAAAGAAGGACTCTTTTAATCTTGAAATCTCTCTCTTCTTTGGGTTCATAAATGCAAACAACTTACTCTCTTTGTGCAAAAACATGTTCATATAAAAAGAGCAAAATTTGGTAAAAGGCATTATTATGAAATCATTTTCTTGGAAAAAATTGGGAAATTCATCAATGTACATGTACATGTATACAGAAAGACATCACACTTATTGATTGCCTGATTTCCCTGATTTCCCAATTTTTTTTTCTTTTTATCTGTCCCCAAATTCTTATGCGTGGATCAGAAATGCCAGAGTTGACCTGCAATTAATGTTGGCAAGGATCAGTGGTCAAAATAATCCTGTGTACATTTTATAAAGGTATTGCAAAATAACATGCAACATATTCATGATCGTGCTAAAACTGCTCCTACATCTCTTTCCATTCATATTTCAGAATTGGTCTGGCATGAATCTTCTACCTGTTGTTTTTAAATTTCTCGATCACTGCACACACAGGATTCATATCATTATTGTACCTGTGAGTCAACATCAAAGCATTCATAACAAAATGACCTCATGCTACTTGTTATTGTTGAGCTGGCTTGCTGATCAGGCTTGGCAAAAAAGGGTCCATAAGAATAAAGACCACCTTCCTCTCGACATTTTGGTCCTTTTTTTCCCCAAGAAAACAATATAAAAATATTATGCCTATATATTTTTCTCTCTACTTTGATGATGGATACTGTGGGATACAAATACTGTGTACATGTACATGCAATTTGGGTGCAGTCTGTAAAAGATGAAATCATACTTACCAGCTCTTTAAGATCAAATTCTACATGTGTTTGACAAGGTTTGACAAGGGTGAATTCTTAGAATTTTCAGGTATTTTCCTATTTTAGAAAATGCAATTAAAATTGTTAATCGTGGGTGATTTCTTTTATTGTAAACCTGGTTCAGATGACTCTGAATTTATGTAAATGCACACAAGTGGTATGCACAGATCTACATGTAGGTAACTTTGACTACTGCTAACATACACTCCAGTTTTTAGTATAGCAAAGAAAAGACATCTGCTTTGTATTAAAGCTTGATTTGCGTGCATGTCTGTAAATGATGCATGGTTGGTAATCTCATGTCCAGTCAGGCTCAAGGTCAGTGGCATATCTAGACCTTGGCATTGGGGGGGGGGGGGGGGGGGGGGGGGGTGGTTTGGATAGGCTGAGATAGAGTGACAGACGTTCCTTCTTCCTATCTTTACTAAATTTGTACATTTTAGTATTTTGATTTTGATATATTATTTTCACAGTTTCAGCATCATTGCTAAAAGCAAAATTCTGTGACTTTATATTTATTTGTGAGTGAGTGAAGCGAGCGAGCAAACATTTGGGATATATTTTCTTTTGAAAATTAATACAACTTTTGGATGGATGCCTAATCTTATTGATGTTTGGGGATATTTCACATTGATGTCAATTCATAAATATGAACAGCTTTCAATTTTTCTTTTATGGTCTTTACCTATTAGGAGATGAACCCAGTTTACCTCTCTATTCATCTTGGAACTTTTGCTGCATTACCAGTTCATAATATACAGTATATACATGTATATGTTGTGAGGCCGTATTATGGCCGAGTAGAGAATTTTTCCAGAAGATGACCATAATTGATTAGGTTTTAATAGCAGTTAGATGATTATTTACCTTGCAATAATCTCCTCACTTCACTGAAATCTCAGAGATCATTTTTCTTCATGGTTGGTATTAATTGCAAAGAGTTCACTTTCAATATTATTTTAAGCCATAAAACAAGAAATAACTCCTCTCTGTTGCCGAGTTATTACAATTTATAGACCAGACAAATGCTACTAAATCATGATAATTTTTATACATAAATGTGCATACCAAAAGTGTGATTTTGTGTACGCAGCATTGCATGTGTTTATGTATGGAGTGTATGGACACGTACTTGAATTCCTATGAGCGCAGTTTCAGCTGTGTATCGAGCCATGACGTAATCACTGCGCGAGAGCGCACTGTAGGGGGCCAGGAGGCCCATTCATTTATGTGTCATTTTCATAATTTAACTCGTCATATTTCTTAGATTTTCTTTTTGATTGCAGTTTTCCCGTTGTAATGGTATGCTTTTTTTGAAAATTCAATACCTTCTTGTAATATTAACATACATTTAAGTCACTATGGATACTCAGTTTTTTTCTTTCTTTCCCAACATTCTGAATTCGGGCATCGCAAGTGAATTTACTCCATTCACGTGTTATAGTGGGCAACACATTGCCCAGATAATCGGACAAAGGTAGGTTAAAATGCCATTATGTAAAAAGCAACACCCTCATATTGAAAATAACTTGATTCATATAAAAGTACTGGATATTTCTGAGCTATTTCCCACTCTCTTGAGTTCAATGTGAATAGATATTCATGAATATAATCATCATTCATTTGCAATAACGGCTAATTCATTGAGGCGCAACGCACCCTAACTGCACGCCGAGAGTGCGGGCACTGGTCAAGGCCAACCTCTCGTTGACTCGGCTTCCCTTTTTTGCAAAGAAACACAGAGAATTTTTGCTTTTAAAAAATATTTGTGCAACTCAACAACTTTTTTAAACGAATGATAAAATAACAAATATATTTCTGATTATATTGCTAATGTTTTCATAATCATAGGATCAGCACAATTACAAATGCAAATATTTAATCTGAACTGTTCCCCAACTGTTTTCCATTAGATTTCATGCTCACTAGCTCTGCGAGAAAAACTGAGTATTAGAAATGGTTTGTGTTTACATAATTTACATATTTTGAATAATAATGATTCATTCAAGATAATTTCTAAAAAACTGCATTTTAAAAATTTTTTGGCAAATTCCAATACGTACTATTTTTTCTGTAAATTATGTAATTATTTCAACATTTTAAGAGTGTTTTTATATTTTTTTAAAGCTACATAAGATTTTTATCACATCATTTTGAAAGAGGCTAAAGATACATATTCAGTAGATGCATAAACATGAGATTCAGATTACCTATCGGGGGATATGAATTTTGCTTGGTTGATTTTTCCATACCATTTCTTTTTATTTTCAATATTTTTGATCAGCTGTTTGATGACCCAACGCGCGCATATGCAAATAGCAAAATGGCCGCGTGCACAGATGAGACGCAGTGTAAGTACGTGTGGAGCATTACATGTGCATTCACTGTGCTCATACCTGAAAAGTTTTGTAGACTACATGTATACTATGATTTAATGTACAGTATTTTGCTTAATACTATGTCTTGGTCTTTTCACTCCAATTTGAGATAAGACTGATATGTTTTGTTTTCTTTCTTCACAGGAAAATGTTCTAATACTGAACATGCTTAATAGTATAATTATCTCACTTCTAGGAAAGGGAAAAGGAATTCCTTGGGAAAAATTTTCATGAAGTTATCCTTATCCTTTGTATGTGAAAGATGATGTTAAGAATTTCTTAAAAGAAATATGTTATGAGGTAAAATAATTCTTTTTTAAATATCAAAACATAGTATCGTTGTTTTTCTTGTTATTCCCACTCTAAACAGTTGAAAGTAGGTGGAGTGGCCTCTACCAAAGACCTAAGTGGTGCTAGTTTTGACAGAGATGATGGATAGAAATATTTGTGTTGAAAGACTTTATAGCTGTCAGGTGTTCTCATAACAATAAAAAAAAAAACTATTATATTGTTGATGTGATTGTAAATAAATTTATTTGTAATTGTTGAATATCAGACATGTCCAACCATATATATCCCTAATATTGTAAACAAAGTTTAGAAAATGCAAGAAAGGGTGGATGAAAATATAAAATGCCAAGAACAAAAATATATCTGCTGTACTGCTTCAAATCATTACTTGTATTTCTACAAAAAAATAACCCTGCAAATAGATAAAGAAGTACATGTATATACATGTATGTAATTGCCTAAAAGATTTTGATATGTAACTCATTTCAATGAATTGAAAGTTAATGTCGGAGGTACTGTAAGTAAAATCCACGAAAACAATTTTCCAATAATCAAATTGGTGAGAAGCACTCAACAAAACTAAAGAAAATAAGTCCATTCTGAACTTCTGAAGCCTAATTCCATACAAAGGCAAGAAATTGTAACATTTGACATCCAAAAACAAAAAGAGAATATATTTTTATCTCAAAATATTGAAATAAATATTCTTTTACATATTTTCTATAAAGATATTGCAAGAATATTTCGGTTGGGAACGATGAAAAGGAAGGTCAAATCGTTCATGTAGACTTGGCACAATCACAGCCGCCACAATAGGCTGTGAGCCCCGTCGTGGCAAACTCTCGGGCTTAAGATCGCAGCAAAACCACAGGCACACAATGGCGTTAGACCCACCAGTGCGAGCAGTTTCTTCTCGGCGCTGCCCCGCGGATCTCTCGGGTGCATGGTCATGGTGTTCGCACTTTAACTTTACTTGATGGCATACGCCTTCTCCGACTTTGATTTTACAAATTCAGCTAAATTACTGATAAAATAATTGATTCGGAGGTTGAGATATCAATATTTCTGATCGAGGTAAAGTATAAATAGCAACAGATGACATCAATATTTCATTGAACAAACTTTGTCAAAGTTTCATCGCCATTTTTTTATTCCAAAATTCCTTCATCTTCTCTTACACATTTTACAATCTTTCTGATGGTATGAATTTTTTCAAGCCTTTTCAAGGTTTGAATATCAGATCACAGTGCAAAATTGCGAAAAAGTGACAAAATTTGTGTAAAACAGAAATTTCAGTTTCCCATAGGAAACGCATGGGGAAATGGCAATCTGAATACACACAAATATAAGGGTTTGCAATTTATCTCTTATTTTAATTTTCTAGTGAAACTAAAAACTTGTCCTTAGTGTCAAAAGAATGACCAGGATTTTCTCTTTCCATACATTCCAAATATGAGATAAAAATTAATTCAGATCACATTGTAATAACAGGATGAATTTGCCCCAAAAATTGTGCCACTTTTTCCCCTGAATCAGCACGTTTTTAAGCTGACACTTTTCAGTGTGACTTCAGACACCCTACCAATGGTATGGAAGTGGATCCTATTACTGAACACTTTAAATTTAGCATGCTGCGTCAGAATCGCTCAGCATTGCACTGCCTTGTACTCCGTTCATCTACAGTGCACATTCTGTGCCAATCTTGCCCTCTTTGTAATGCTAATCGCACAGCGAAAGCTACACGTGAACGATATAAATCCACATCAATGTCGCCATAAATTGTAATTTTTTCATGTTTCTCATGATCCGATCATTGAAGTGGTTGGAAAAAAAAAACTTGGATGGGCTGGATCTGGAAAAGGAAGAGTGTAGCAAACTCCGAAGGTGGTTTGCAAAAGCAGAAAAAAGCAACATGTCATGAGCAAAGTTCACCATACCGTACCACTCACACTTATGCGAGGTTATTTTGTAGATAACCGTACATGGAAACAGATGAATCTTGCCCACTGATTTTTTTAATTACTTCTCTCTCTGTACGCGAGACTGCTTCCCGTGTCTGGCTTGATGTTCAATGTCATATTTTATAAAACATCAAGCCCGTGTGGCTAGGATAAACTTGTATAATTAATAATATGTCTATGACTTTATATGAGCAGATGAGTGGGTCATCTGCTTTGGTCACTGCACTGACACACACACATGACATCACACACAACAACACAACTGCGATCATCCGACTATATCAAGTATCATCATGACTATATGCAACTTGCAAATTAAATTACACTCAACTCTCATCAGAATTTGTTACGATAGATTTTTTAAAATGTTTATCATAAAAATCTTTATCATACTCACCAGTAAAATATACAAGTCATTAAATATGAACAAAATTTCCTGTGTTACAAGTCAGGCAGGATAAAATCTTGAACGATTTTGATCAGCTAGCTATCTCTAAAAAGACTCGCCCATCTTGCATGTATATAGGAAGTGGTCCGAGAGCAAGTTTATAACAACACCATTGATTGGTCGGTTTCCGAATACTACAGTTTCTCATACAGAGCTCAGTTTATAATTCACTCATTATATTTCTTTAAAAAGTCTTATTTTAGAATTTAAAACATGAATGAATAATATGGACCTACTAAACCATCAAGAGAAATAAAGTTTATTCAATTAAGACTATTTAAGAGCTGTGATGTCACGCCCCCTTTCCCATAAACCAATAAAAAACGATGTTAAGAATAGAGTAAATTAAGGTGTGACCTTTGACATTAGTATCGTCTGCTTTCGTTTCGATAGATAGGCTAGGCGTAAGCGTGACTAGACTGCACTGCACTGCAAGAGCTAGCTAGAGACGAGTGCAGTGACGAGTGAGAGTCAGTAACCCAGCCCAGATCCAAAATGAAATTTGTGTATTGGTCTTTAACATTAGACGGCCCAATCGTCAAGAAAGAGCTCGTGCTCGAGAACGATGTGAGTAGATTGTAAGGTTTGACTGCATTCTCGTTATTTATAAGACAGACAAAGCAAAGGCCAACTAAGATTTTCAAGTATATTAGAGATGAAAATGATTGTATTGCCCTTCAGAGGGATCTTGATCATGTTGATAGGCTCCAATGCTGGTCTGACAAATGGCTGCTAAGATTCAACCCTAAGAAATGTAGTGTTCTCACCATTGGTAACTCCCAGTCTGCCCCAGCAAGGCCATTTGTGTATGATATGACATGTGATAATTCACCAAGTGCCCTCATGCAAGTGTCATCTGAGAAAGATTTGGGTGTGGTGATTGATGATAAGCTAAATTTTGAAGAACATCTTCATACAAAGATCAATAAGGCAAATAGTCTAATGAATTTAATCAGACGAACCTTTGTTTATTTAGATAAGGAAAATTTCTCCCTTTTGTACAAATCGCTTGTTCGCCCTCAAATAGAGTACGCTCATGCAGTGTGGAGCCCCCACCTAAAAAAACATATCCATGCTTTGGAAAATGTCCAAAGAAGAGCGACTAGATTAGTCCCAGAGTTAAAGGGGCTACCTTATGCACAACGATTGAGAAAGTTGAATATCCCTACTTTAGCTTACAGGAGGGCTCGAGGTGATATGATTGAATTGTACAAGATTTTTGATAAATACGATTCTGATGTAACACCAAATCTTGTATTACAATCCAGAGATCAGACAAGAGGGCATAGTAAGAAACTGTTTATTCCTAGGACCAAAACTCAGAGGTACAAAAATTCTTTTTATGTACGAATACGTAAACCATGGAATAATCTCTCTAACGACACCATTACTGCCCCGAGTGTGCACAGTTTTGAAGTAGCATTGGATAGGTGCTGGAAAAGTGAGCCAATTAAGTACGACTATGAGTCGCCTGCACCAGGAAATGATCCAGCCATCTTAAAAAGGAAGAAGAACTTGGAACTGAATACAGAGGCCTAGTGCCTGCGTTCAGTATCTTCCCTAGGTAAAGGCAAAGGCAAAACCAAAGGCAAGCCAAGCTTGCCAAGGGCAAATCTGCAAAGCCAAAGCCGCCCGCGCCGGCCGTGCTCGCACGTAGCGCTGCATGCTAGGTGTGGAAAAATTAGGGTTTCGAGTTAAGAGTAAGCAAGAGAGATTGTTATGAAGTGGAATAATTTTTTTTATGATAATGAAAACTAAGATTTAAGCGGCATTATCGTGAAATCTGTCACTGGTCCAGTCACTGGTCCATTCACTGGCACTGGCTGCCGGCTGCCATGCCATTTATTTATTTCGTCAGTGCTACATGCTGGTGAAGAGTAAAAAAAAAAAGCTGACGCTACTCTTATCGGAGCCTGGTTTTTAATCTCGCTCTGCAATAGAGCAGCCATTTTAGAGTCTAAAGAACCTCTTGAAAATCACCTTTACCGTGAGCCAGCTTCTCTCATCTCCTCTTCACCATAGCTTTAGAATATTAAAACCTCATTTTTTTACCCTAGAATTAAAAAATATCAGGAAAAAAATGTGAAATATTAATTTTAATGGTTACTGGTAGGTAGAATGTTGTCCAAACGATGCCCCGATAAAGCCTTCATAGTGCTCGTAGACACGAAAGTGTCCTGTAATGCATCGACCTACAGTCAATCACGCAATTTTCAGATCTACCATACATTACTAAGTTCATTAGACAAGACCGCTTCGAGCGCGTGGGCCTCGCACACATTTTGACCATGTGTCTTTAGCATACATGCAGTAACAGTCTTGTTTAACGTATGGTGGATCTGAAAATTGCTTGAGTGACTGTAGGGCGATGACATACAGTTATTCTATGGGAGCAATTTCCTCCCATAGCAAGTGTGTGTGATATCTTGCACATATGTGGGCGGGACAGGAGCAAGATCACCGACCAAAAACAGCCTGAAATTGAATATTTCACTTGATCAAAATGATAAAGAATCTGGCATGAAATTAGATATTCTATCATCAAATGTAGAAGAAAGTATTTTATCAAATCTTTGCTGATGATATTGGTGTTTTTACCTCTTCAACTATGAGGTCGTGACTGCTGCCGAATTGACACAGCCCCACATAGTGATGGCTGAGTGAGTGGGGGGGGGGGGGGGGCACTCGATATATAGTCATGGATTGTATTACCGAACAGCATTGTATTACCAAACGCGTACAGTTAAGCACCTAAGATGGCTTTCATACGCGTGGGACTGTGCGTATGTTCTCCACAATATTGAAACAAAGAATGCAGGGTAGAAGATCATAAAATGAGGCCAAAAAACATAAGTAATATCTTAGGAACTGCTCTCTGGTCACCCCCAGTCATCACCCTGTTGGCCCCAAATTGGGGTGGGTTGTGTGTCTTTTTCCCATAGGGTTCGGTAATACATTACCCTTTTCAACAGACCAAATCGCCGTATCGTTGGGAAGGGATTTGCTCAGAAGGGAATTTCGTATTATATCTACTTTGTCTTTTTCAAATTCCACCAAATTCTTTATCTGTAGGACTTTAAGCATTCATTAGGTAATTTTGGCAGATATTCATTTGATATTTTATTTGCTATGGTTGATTTTCTGAAAAGTGTTCGGTAATAGGATCTACCTCCATAATGGACAGACGGGTATGTGCCACATTGACGACCCCCTTTTCACTGCTGTTCTCACCACTCATAGGCCCTTGTCTGTGTGGGACTGTGTCCAACATTCACTGTTGCAGCAGTCAAAAACAGACAACAAAATTGCTCTAAGCAAGATTTAATTTTCTCAAATTTGCTAGATTACCTGATTCAGGGACTATTTAACTCCAATTTGGGGATTCAGAGTTGAAAGTGAAATTTTAAATAATTATTTTCCTTTGACCTGAATTGAATTACACACATTGGAGCTATTAAGGTAATAATGCAAAAAAAAAAAAAAAAGGAGGGGGGGGGGGGGGTTCTCTACATCCAGAGCATTTGGGGCAGCTAAGCTTTGTTAAGGGACACTTTGGTGGTTTTTTCAGGGGCGTGTTACACCCCCTCCCCGATGGAAATATTTGTCAGTTTTTATATTTTTGTAATGTACATCCATACCTCTTCCTTCTGACAAAATTTGGTCCTCAGGCCTTAAGGGGAAAATTTTTCCTCAATTTTTAGGGGCGATCTGACAACCCATCCCGATGGAAAATTTTGTCACTTTTTGTGTTTTGTTAAAGGGAAATCCAACCTCAATAGCAAGTTGATCTGAAAGAAAGAGGAAAAATTAGAGAAGCAGATTGGTGAAAGTTTGAACGAAATTGGACAAGAATAAGAAAGTTATGAATTTTTGAAAGTTGTAATCACTATGCATATATATGGGAATTTCAAATTGGCCGAATAGGTAATGTCACTGTGATGTAGCTGTGGACAACTTCCCCATTCGCTCTAACACACAAAATGACTTAAAATGTCCCTTTTTTCAGAATGCATTACTCAGTAGCATCTTTTCGTTCATGAGGACCTATAACAATATGCTATCTCCAGGGGCGGCGCTACAGAGGGGGCAGAGGGGGCGACCGCCCCCCCTATGATTTTTCAAGTAGTGAAAAAAAAAAAAAAAAAAGAAGAAGAAAAGGAGGAAGAAAAAGGAAGAAAGAAGAAAGAGGAGTATTAAAAAGAGAGGTCTTAAACATATAACTCTATATTACCCCTGTTATTTAATGGAGAAAAAATATGACGTCATCTTTAGGTCGTCTTGCCCCTCCTATCAAAATACCCTGGCGCCGCCCCTGGCTATCTCCAATATATTTTGCGTACTGCCCCGAGGGTAAAAGCGCCTCGAAGAAAAACGCAAATTAATGATATTTTTGTGTACGACAAATGGGAGAGTTATCCACAAAAATGTCACAATTGACTCACCAAATTGCCAATTTGAAATTTGCATAGATGTAGTGATCTCATTTTTCAAACATCCATAACATTTCCTCAGAACTTATGAATTTCTTTTAATAATTCATTGTAATAATTTATTTATATGTTCAGTGTACTTGTACACTTATTAAGAAAAAATGAATTTGTACATATGTTTTTCATATTTTCTGTTATAATATCTGTAAAGCCAAGTTTCTGTTGGAAATGAAAAATAAACATGAATTTGAACATTTGAACATTTGAACTTTCTTTTTAGTCTTTGTCCGATTTCTTTCAAACTGTCACCATCCTGTTTTTCTTATTTTTCTGCTTTCACACAAATCATCTTATTACCAAGGTTGGATTGCCCTTTAATGTATAGTCATACACCTTCCTTCTGACAAAGTTTGGCAATCCACAAACATAACAAATGGGCTTCTGACACCAGAGGGGAAAAAATAAGGCTGAGAAAAAGTGACTTGTTATTGTTGTTTCTATTGTTCTCTTGTTAGCAAAGTCTCTAATATCAGAGATTGTCTCCCAAGTGGGAGAGAGTCTCCCAAATCAGCCATGTACCTCTACTCTACTGTTTTTCCCTTGTTAAAAATTATTATAATAGCTCTGTGTTCTTGAAATGCAGTGTCGTTGATATTTAATTTCAAATATTGCACAGTGAAATATATACATGAGAACAGTAACTGAATTGACGTGTCAAAACATTGCAAAAGAAATGATACTATACGTGCAGCAAGAATTAATTGTCTGCAAAAGGATGATGCTGAAAATTTTAATAGGGTTAATTTGAAATGTTCAAAGTCTGATCATGCCATGGCTGACTGTAACTTACGCGAGATAGCGTTAGCGAGCTCATTATAGACTGATAAGTTGAAAATGCTAAGGATGCTCAATGACGATAGAAGTCAGAGACAAAGGGGCTCGACGAGATGATTGCTTGGGGGCTTGATGTAGATCTAAAAGACAGTTGATTGACTGAAGAGTCACGGGTCCATGATGGATAAGATAATACAGGTTTGCGGGACAGTGAATTGCCCGGAAGATGGACCAAGTGAAAGTCGAGTGGAGACTCGGAACTGATAAACAGCTTGTACATGTAACTAAGCTATGGCCACCGGACGGTTCTTAGACTAAAAGACAGACTTGAGAGAGACTACTGCTGAAGGTGACCGGAACCACTCTCTCTCTTTTGATATTATCTAAATACTTTTTCTTCTGCATTGCACCCCTTGTCTTTCTTTCCTTGAATGTTAATCATTTTTTCCTATCTTGTCCAGTTGACTGTATATCCCACCTGCATGGTTTTCTCTTTTCTAATCCTCTATCTATTTTCTATTTTCTCTCTCTCTCTTCCTCACATTCTCTCATTATCTTTATTCATATTTATCCCCATAATGTTTCTTTTCTTTTTTGACATGATGGGGTTCTGTCTGGAATGGCCAATTCATGAATTGCCTCTGATGTGGTTCCCTCTTTTTCTTTTTTTTTTTCTTTTTTTTTTTGGGGGGGGGATATGCTACTAAAAAAAATTTGAATGTTTTTATGCAATTGCACAACTGTTTTTTGTTAAAATTCAATTAACTATGGAAAATAAACCTGAATTTTCTTCTATTTCACCAATGATTATGACACTCTCTTCTTATCACCACCCCCTTTCTCTCTCTCCCTCTCTCTCTCTCTTTCTCTCTGCATCTCTGCAAGAGCCATTTAAAGCTATTTCAGCAATGTATCATGTAATTTATCAGAATCCAAAGCTTGGATCATGATTTTCAATGGGCCATGTTCCTGTAGAAAATTGTGACAGACAAAAATTATCAGGGAATATTTCCTAATCTGTGAATGATCGACCTCGATTAACAACCAAAAGATGCCAAATTATGTTTTAAAATTCAGAAAGATGTCTAGTCTGGAACCCCCCTCCCCCTCTCATTCTCTCTGTCTCTGTCATCTCTCTCTCATCTTGCTTGTCATTTTGTTGGCAGACTATGAAGATCACCTAATTCATACTGTGCAAAGACGCAAAAATCCGAAGCCGGATGGGTGTAGTATAGTTCTTATCTAAAACCTTTTGTTCTAAAATGAAATTATATCCAACAGGTTTAATAGTTCATAAACTTCAATCTCATGATTACTCGTCAGAATATATGTAATTCATTACAAATCGTTTATACAGTATGAATAGGAAAAATCACTTACATATGATTAAAAAAAAACAACCCCAAAACAACAAGATAAACTTGAGACCAGGGGAGCGTTTCATCAAGCGTTTTGTCAGTGATTTTTACCGACAACTGTTATAAGCTACTGAAATCCTTGCATCTGATTGGCTGAGAGCCAATTTGTCAGTAAAAATCACTGACAAAGCGCTTGATGAAACGCTCCCCAGATGTCCAGACTTAAAGAGAAGGTTGAGTTCTAGGAAAGGTAAAAAATAATTTGTGAGCTTTCTCATTCCTTTTATTTCAGTTTGGAAGAACATCATAGTAGGAATGTCCCCTGAGAAAGATTGCTCTTCAAATGCCTTCATATTCAAAATGTGATGAGAAACAGCTGAAATGTTTGGGCCGAACATACATGCCAGATGTGTGTGCAGTCCCATGTACCCATTTCTGTGTGCAGTGCATGTGAGATTGAGTCGATTTCTTATTATTTTAATGATTCCAAAACCTTGCAGTATATACCAGTTCTTATGTAGACATGATCAACAATTCCCAATTGCTTTGAGACGGTTTCTTTAACAATGTAATCACATGACCAGGGGGGCGTTTCATCAAGTGTCTTGTCGGTGAATTTTTACCGACAAATTTGCTCTCAGCCAATCAGATGCAAGGATTTCGGTAGCTTATAACAGTTATTGCAACTTGTCATTGATGACAAGTTTGATGAAACAGGACCCAGAACTCAACTTTATCTTTAAGTAGATGTACATGTATGACATTAGTAACCTATTGTCCCCCCCCCAAAAATGTTACAATTCACATTTTACACTTAAATCTCACACTATGGTATCTAAATGATTAAAGTTATTAAAACAATCCTATAAAAATCACCTAAACACTCATATTGAACATTTTAACAGAAAAAAAGAAAGAAATTCATTTTCCTGGCATTCAGAACAAAGTCATGAGAACTTTGTGAAGTTTGATACTGTATCATGCAATAGTGTTTGTATGAAAAGATTTTTTAAAAAAGGGGGTCCGCAATGAAAAACTCGCATCATTGAATCAATACAAATTCATGCTGTGTTTTTAAAAATTGATGGCACTGTAAGTACCTCATTATATCAAAATATGGATTCTGCAATTGAAGGCAATGTGTGTAACATACATGTACTACATTTCCAGCATGTACACTGCAATGTATGGTTTTAGAAACCTAAATTCTTCAGAGCATATATATATACAATTGTAACTTATTTCTGGATAAGATTTCACTTTACTGCATACATGTACATGCAGCAAATCACCAATCACTTTGAATGAATAGCGCCATCTTTGATCCTAATTGGTATGCAATGCAACTTTCTTTAATGAAACTTTATTTTATAGAAAAGAATAGAGGCCTAGCAATGGAAGCAGGTTGAAATAAAAATGACTGTCCAAGGATACTAGAAATGTGGTCTTTATAGACAAGTGGTCCTTATGGACAGGTGTTTTTATCACCTCATAACCCAGGCCAGGCAGGGTTTGAGAAAAACTGTTGAGACCTGGTAAAAGACATGAACACAGTTATCCATGTTTGTTCATATTACCATTATATCTTCATCATCCATCATTATATTACTGCTATTATTATTATTATTATTATTATTAGTAGTAGTAGTAGTAGTAGTAGTAGTAGTAGTAGTATTAGTATTAATATTAGTATTAGTATTAGTATTATTATTATTATTATTATTCTACTACTACTACTTACTACTACTACTACTACTACTACTACTACTACTACTACTATTTTTTATTTCTTTTTCAATAAATCATTTAATAGTAGTAGTAGAATAATAATAATAATAATAATACTAATACTAATACTAATATTAATACTAATACTACTACTACTACTACTACTACTACTACTACTATTTTTTATTTCTTTTTCAATAAATCATTTAATTTTTTTAGTATTATTATATTCATTTATTTGTTTCATCATTATCATTATTATTATCATCAGGAATCAATTCCAGAGCCTGGAGGAACAGACGTCCTCATCCGCATAAAAGCGTGTGGTCTCTCAGACGTTGACGTAGATCTCTTGCAGGCCTTGGGCCAGTCGCGACAAGAAATACCCTGTGGTCTTCAGATAGCTGGTATTGTTACAAAAGGTACATGTCAAACAAATTACCATCTTTGACAGAAGGAAAGATAGAAAGAATGTAGGAGGGTTAAGGGCTGGTGAGTGGTGACATTTGTCCGATAACGATAATGATAATGTATGCGCATATAAAATGTACCTATAATGATGACGATAAAATTGGTCACACCTGACATACAAAATCAGTGGGGTTCTGCCAATCAAGCACAACAGAAACTGCCCAAATATTTTTTCTGAACTAATGTCACCTTGAAGGAGCAAAACGATTGGCTCTCAGGAAATATCGATAAGCTCTGTCCTGAAAAAAATCAATGGCTGAGTGATTCTACTGAGACAATAAAATCAGAGAGGGAGGTTCATTACCATATATTGGAGAAGTCTGACCAACCACAAAGATTCCTGTTCGTTTTCCACATGAACAATAAACTTGAGCAATTTGGCATCAATTTAGAGGTATAAATGTTATCGTTATGGGACAAATGTCACCAGCCCTTTAGGCCTCGATTTCATTAAGTATGTGATGTGAACACTCTTTATAAGTTTTGTTAATGTCGTGGGGTGGGTTGGATTAGATACCCAGGGTTGTACCATATTAGGGAACAGAACTTTGGAAGAAAGCTCAGGAACACCAGATCTTGGCTTCTTAGATTTTATTGAAGCATGACAGAAGTAGAGTATACAAAACGAGAACAAAAACCAAAACCCTGCAATAAACAGAGAAAAAGAACAAATGATGAATAACACCATTCCAAAATACATTGTATCATATGCATCACACAAGTACATAATAAATTGTAAATGTTAAATATGATACAATTTCCACCAATGTCTTATAAAACTCAAACATTGCTATTGTAAAGGTACATGTATTAATTTCTATCAGTTATCCATATATTGAATTACATGCATTCTCTAGAAACAATTAGATATTTACTTTATCTTTCATCTCTAAATCAATTGTTGTCAAAAATATACAAGCATAGGATATAAATGACACTCTAAACAAAATTGTCCAATAAGAATACTAATGCCTACCCAAAGTCAAGAGGCTACTGGTGGTAACCCACCACCAACACCATCCAGGATACCAACTTCGAGCACTGCAATACTCTGTGCACAGCAGAAATTCTATTGCTGCATGATGGAACAGATATCGGATCAGCTATAATAAGGAAAGCAATAAACAATCATAACTACGAGGTAACCATGGAAATTGTTTGGGATTCCCTAATTAACAAAGCAGAAATTACATTTCTCAATAAGTTTACTCCTTTCAAACAAGATGAATATGAATCATGATATCAAACCACCGATACTATACTAGTGTTATTTTATTTTGCAATAATGAATAATCAAATGAATAAGTGGAATCATGTTCATTAATTCCCACCGAATTGTGATCAACTAGTGTAACTCAATTAAATTGCATATTTCTGTCTATTAATTTTTCTACAACCATACATTGTCATAGTTTACTCATCTGATACTGCAAATGAAAAAGTAATTCATAATTGTAGCCACAACCCAAATATGGACATACCCATAACTCGAATACAGCCATACCCATACATAGACTCAGAGTGTACATACAAGTTGCAACTGTTTCAATCAATACAATCAAATAAGTGATTTAACTTTCGGTAGTTAAAATTAAAGTGCTCTGTTCAGATCATGCTCCTAATGAAGTAAGCATAAAGTTTTAGTGTAAGAATCAAAATCAGAAACCTTCATATTAACTTCTATATAACGTGATAACGCTTAGGGCATGACTCACCATGGGCGCCGCCATTTTGAAATACAATGTTTATACACGAACGCCCTCTATGTTGTCTTTTGAACAATCTATTAAAACTTTACACTTCAATTCAAAGAAAGTCATAAATTTTGGATCTTGTTAAATAATCCAGTATTCTCTACACTCAACATTATTCTTAACGATAATGTCTAGCAAAAAGTAAAATATAAATCAATATTTTTATTTTTCATAGGCTACTAACCACCTCAACCTTGAGACAAATTAACTTTCTTTCCTGAATCAAAAGTAAAAGCGATTAAATCCAACATTACAATGAGTCGTCTTCATTTCCAATTATCCTAAAACTGCAACTATTCAAATAATTACATTTCATTACAACCCTAATTGAGAATAAAATAAAACAGAACTTACATCAGCCCTTCTCCAGACTTGCTTCGATTGCAGTTCCGACTTGCACCAGAACCGGAACATGCAATGAACTAGCTAACCTAAAATGCCTTGCAAGTGGTGCAACCACGGAACCACCCTAAGAAAATATCACTCCGCTACAGAGTTGTAAAACTGTAAAACAGCCAATATTTCTAAAGAAATACATACTCTTGTTTCAGTCGATGATAAGATAACAAAATCCTCCAGATTCATCAATTACATAATTATGATAAGAAATAATAACCATAGAATTATTTTATCATAGCGTACAGACATCGATCATCCCAACTCTATCAAAGTGATTTGGTCAATCAAAAGAATTCCAACCACCTGTACGCAAAATAGTATGCAAATTGAGTCGTTCTTCTCAAGTAAGCTAATCAAAATTCCATTTCCTGACATTAAAATCTTGATGGGTATTCAATGGTTTTCAGTTGTGTTTATCTTACATTGCATATATCATAGACTTTTGTGATCTTCACAACCAATATGGAGGGCTCCAGACTAACCTTTTCTGCATAAGCAGTCTGCATTGACATTTTTTTAGGGTCTGTATGCATGAGCCCCATCTTGAAATACTGAAATTGGGGGGGGGGGGGGGGGGGGGGGGTCCAGACCCTGAGTGCCCATATGTCACTGGCACCTGTTGGTGTCAAGCCTTTTTTTTTTTGGAGCTCATTAAAATCCATGACTAGATTGTTAAAAGAATAAAATGAATACATTGTAGTTTGATTTCCTTTTGATTTTTTATTTGAAGATTTTTATTTCATTTCATTTCATTCTTCAAAGCAACAACAACTGTGCAGTTAATAATATAAAAATAAATGACATCATAGCTAAATGTGAATACATTTTCAATCATTGCAAGCAAAATAGAGAGCATTAACATTTGATTTGTAAGAAGAGAAAATAATAACAGTGAAGACTACATTAAGGTAATTATATAAAAATGAGAATGAAAACAGAGACCAGCATTCCAGCAAAGAAGCAGAGCTTGAAGAAGTGCTGATCCCTGGCAAGAAGTAAATTATGAATAATGCAATACATAGAAATAAAACTAGGCAATCATGCATAACTTGCAACAAAAAAAAGGTAATGAAAGAAGAATACATGTATAAAAGGGAAAAGAGAAGAAAAAGGGGGAAATACATGTAACAGGTGTAGGAAAAAAAAAGACAGATACATGTACATGGCCATGGATTGAAAAATATAGAGCAGGGCCACTAAAGACATGTAATTCTTTATTTATCTATTTATTATTCATTTGGCAACATATACGTGTATCAAAATAAAACAAAATATTGATACATAAAAGAAAAATAACTGATTGAAAATACTGGCTATGCCAGCTAGGCTGCCTGGGTATGGAAAGTGCTAATTTAATATCCATTACCCGCAGGTCTTCCTCCCCGACCAAGCTAGCGCAACCAGGGTAGGAATATTGAAGAATATTATAAATACATGTACATGTACATGCATACATGTAGATATATGAAACAACATAAGAATATGAATCTTGTATCTCAACTTAAAATGCATTAGTATGTGATACTAAGGATATTTAAAACAAGCTTGACTATAATTGAACTAGATGGAAATGTGCATTTGTTACTAAATCCAGGTGGGAAGTTCTGATTTCAGTTTCACAGAACAAAGTTTTTTAATGATTAAACATGAAACGTGTGCATTGATATACTAATCCCTATTATATATTACAAGATTTTGATATTAACGGTTTAAAAGTTTTAAATGATACAATGACAAATCGAGAAATAGACCCAAATTCTGATTCAGATTAACTCTAATTGCAAAGTATGACCTTTTTACTTTCTCAGTGGGATCTTCAGCTACCAGGTTTACTGTTGGAGATGATGTGGTTGGGATCCTACCAATGGATACGCCCTCCTCCGGGTGTGCAGAGTACTGTATCATCAGTGAGAATTATCTTGGTAAGAAAGCTACTTAGTCCAGATGGCTGTGAGACGAGTACTTATGTACATGTAATATTGAATGGCCTTGAGTGGGATACAAGGGTATATCGCACGAACTGAGCATATTTCACGATTCAGCATGAAGAGTGAATTATTTCAAATTAGAAAAGAGAAAGTTACTCAGGAGGAGCAAGATCTTTAATCTTGTTATTGGTGTAGGGATGGCTATCATTGCATGGTACCTTCGCTTTGCTTTGGAGAGGTCACAACAAGAACTGCTTTCATCAAAAAAGATTGAATTGAATTGAATGGTTTATTTGAATAAAAGTACACCACCACCAGTTCACATTCATGCACATTGGCAGTCAGATGACTGAATTGCTGAGAATGACATAATATCACACCATATTCATAAAGATACCATCATTTTACATTGCAAAATCAATACAATTGTTTGATTATTGAGTATGGTACAGGTATGAATACATACGTGTACAGGGAGGGATCCAGGATTTTGTAAAAGAGGAGGACACAGAGCTGGAAAAGTACACAATTAAGGAGGCAGTTTTTTTTTATTGTATGCCAGTTGGGTTTCAAAAGGGGATTCGGCCTCCCCCTTGATCCACCCCCTGATGTACAAAGAGAGATATATATTGCAATTGTGAGTGATCAGATTTATTTAGATATTTTAATCGTGAGAAGCTGGAGGTGCATAGCCACCAGTCGCCAGCCTCTGGATGGTACCTAATGATTAGTTAATCGATTGATGGCTTCAAGTCATGGCTTGTTCTATGTAAACCAGGCTTTCATAGTTCTTTTTATCAGTCTATTTTGGTTTGATTGTTATGAGACATCTTTTGCGCTAATTAACACCAAACTTAATTTTGTACCCCCTACTGAGAGGGTTAAACGTCATTTTTCTAAAGGTTAATAATTCCAAAGGTTTCTTCTTCCGACGGTTCGTATTTCCGAAGGTTCGTTACTCCGAAGGTTTCGTGATTCCGAAAAAATAAAATAGGGTTCATATTTCCGAAGGTTCGTAATTCCGAAAAGTTATGTACATGTAGGGCTCTATTGCATTTTCGGAATTACGAACCTTCGGAATTATGAACCCTTTTTCATTTTGGGAATTATGAACCCTATTTCATTTTGGGAATTATGAACCCTTTTTCATTTTGGGAATTATGAACCCTATTTCATTTTGGGAGTTATAAATCTTTGGAATTATGAACCTCCGGAAAAACAAATCTTCGGAAAAACGAGTACCCCCCACTGAGAGACCTTGCTTCAAAAACAATGCCCTTTACAATCTTTACTTGATTAGGTGCGTCTTCTTGTCTCTTAATACCTTCCATAGATATTGAGATTACAGAGGTAAATATGGTGGGCGATGGGGTTGATTGAGGTTGAGGGATAGCAGTCGGGCATCTGTCAGGATGCCTGGTGCCCTCTCCCATGCTGTTCCATTGCCTAGTATTCCAAATCAGGTCACTGGTCCGCTGGTCTGTGATCTGCTTCCCCTGGTAGCAGAAGTGACGGAACGGGCATATGTACTCGTAATGATGGGTTTCTTGTTTTACAATTTCCTTGTTCAATAATCTTAGGGAACATTATTGTTATGCCACCAATTAGGGAAGGAGACATCTTCACCCTTTAAAAAAAATTTGAAGTCCTGTGGGCAATCGCAAAAATCAATGACCTTTTTTTGCATATTGTCAGAAAAAAGTTTTGGAACATCTTGCGGACAAATTTGGAAATCTGTGACGAGACTTTAGCCCTGTTTTGCCAAGTTGTCAACAAATTTACTGAAGTCTGTCACCCCCCCCCCTTCCATTCGTAATGTCTATCAGTGCCCCATATATTTTTTTGTTATTTGCTTTTTTTTATATTCAGATATTGAAAACTACATGAAAAAACATGCCTCAGGGGAAAACATTCAGATAAATGCACTTGTACATGTATGTCGTTACTGGAGAATTTTATGACTTGTTTGTTCAGTAATAATATTGATGATATCAGTAATAATGTGCCACTATCTTGGGGCTGAAATGTCATCAACCTTCTTTGAATTTTTAAAATCTATTTGATTAGATCTTCAAATGATTCAAGATGTAAACATACATGTACTGTATAAGCTGTTATTTTCGCGAGGGTTTAATTTTCGCGAATTTCGCGAGTTGATGTTGGGACGCGAATTTAACAGCTCGCGAAAATATTGCCACTTCTTTATGGCTGCAATAATTCACCCAACAAAAAAAATGAGGCATGTACAGGCCATTGCAGTAGGAATACTTACATGTAGTATTGGATATTACATGGCCACAAACACATTTGAAGTTCACCTCAATATGTCCATAAATTTCACTAGGTAAAAGTTGGTTAGATACATGTACTTCCAAAATTGGCTTAAATTTCACTTTTATTCTTCTCAAAGCTAAGATTTTATGCCTCAATTCATCCTCCAGTAAAAGACATTTATATTCTTTCATTGAATATGATTTTTATTGAATTCCTGTTGCAATAATTCAATTTTAGTGTCAAATTATTAAATTTCTCTGATTATTCACATAACTCATAAATATTCATGAGTCACATGACTATACGTGTTTGAGAAGGAAGGATGTATTTATAGAAATTTATATTTTGACACCAAAACCAACTTTCTGAAATTGGAATCCAACCAAACAATTAAACCGAAAAAAGGAAAACAAATTGCTTTTACTGCAGATTGAATTGTGGCTTGAGTTTTCAGCTGAAGCTACAATTAAAGTGAAATTTAAGCCAAATTTTTGGAAGAGTCTAACCAATTTTTACATGGCAGAGTTTATGTTCAAATTACATGCAAGACCTCATCCATTAGTAGCTCCATAATCTTTAGCAACTACATTATATCAGTCTTGTGAATTAATACTGGTGATGTTGGTCATTTGGCCTTGGCAAACAGCGAAATTGTCTTGGACCTTGCCATTCGCCAAAATTTCTGTATGTGAAAATAACAGCTTATACAGTATATGATGCTTTCATTCTTAACCCGTTTGAGACAACTGACCACATCTTGTGGTTTGGCTCACTTCTGATTCAGAGCTCTAAAAAATGTACCAGATGCATAAGTAGTAAGAACAAAAAATTTTGCACACATGAGTAGAAAGAACAAAAATTTTTGCCTGGCCTGTTTTGTCCAGAAAATGTATTATTTTTTAGATCACTAGAAGTCAGGGGTGTCAATTGTGAGGGATGTAATGGATGTAATACACGCCATTTGAAATTTCCTGAAATTTAACATTCATAGAGTCTTGTCTGCATATTGGAAAAATGATAATAATTTCTCTTTTTTTATACTTGTCAGAATTTTTTTTTAAAACCTGTTTTTGTACATTATGAAAATCTGACAACCATACGCAGCTAGGTCAGCAATTGTGACCCTGCACGACGGTTTCAGGCGGAAGTCGCAAAAATCAAAAAGTCTAATTTTACATCCTCTAGAATCTCTGGTTCATAAGCTTTAAAATGATGTATAACAACTCTATTTTGCTCAAGTAGAAGTCATCGTAAAAAGCGATTAAAAACACGGAAAGTATCAGAATAGAAATCTAAATAACGGAGAAAATCGCATTCAAAGTTTGGGTGCGAAGCAAAAGCTGAGGGTGCGAAATTCACCGTGACCCGCTTAGAAACTTCCTTAGCAACGTTCCCCCCTTGAACGTGCCCTCTTGAGCATGAGGTAGAGTAGCGTGCCGTGTGCAAACAAAAAGAAATTACTCAAGCGGTACACTGTCACGTGACAGGCTCGCTCCATTGGTCAATGGCTGACCCAGGGCTGACCATTGCACGGGCTTTCTGTTGACTTTTAGCCGCGGACCTGAAGATGGATTTGTGACACCTCAAACGCAATCGCTGTCCATGCTAAGAAACCATTTTACACTCTTTTCGTATACTTAACCAGCATGAATAAAATCGGAATAAATCTTGTCTTGACTCCAGAGAATTAATAGAACGAGACATGCATTTCAGCGGGAGGGTGGGGGTGAAAAAAGGGCTCCTTCTTGTTCATTTTCAGTGCAAGAATCAATAGCAAAATAGCGTCGAGAAGCTTGGTGATAATATCCTCATAGCGGGCTCGCCAGGGCAGGATCTTCTCCCCTTCACTCATTTAACAACATATGATTACAAATGAGGATTACGTATTATTTGGCAAGTGATGCAAACAGTTAATACCCCCACCCCAGAAAGGGAGAGATAAATAAATAAACAGAGAGGGGGGGGGGGGGGGGGGGGGCGAACGGAGCAATATTATTACATGTGCATGTAGTTGCACTTACGGAGCATTATTCTATTTCACCTGTGACTAGAAATCGAAATATCGAAATTACTAAATTTATATTGTTAACATGTTAAAACTACACTTAACAAGTATTACGTAGACTTCAAGACCCTCCCCCGTCTTATTTTGTTTTCGCATCCTTCACAATGCTAAAATAAATGCACCCTAAGGAAAAAAATAATAGAAAATTGTACCTCTTTAAACTTTAAATGTATGATATTTTAGACACGTATTAATCAAGCTAAAAGAAGAAGAAAGGGGAAAAAAATTAAAGGAAATCTCAGGAGTTCTCGACTTTAATCAAAATATTACGTTAAAAAAAGGGTCATTCCGTTTCCCATAAAATTCTGTCACATTCTCCATTATACCATCATGGCTTCTTAAAACTAGCTGCGAAGCGAAAGTGACTGATAGTCCTAGTGAATTAAAAATAATTGGATTTTGAAAAGAGACTTCATCATGCTGATGGCGATGAATTGTTTAATATCATATGAAATAATTTTATGAACGTTGAAAAAAAATTAAAAACGGGCTGATATAGGCCGACATTCTGACATTATCGCGAACGGGAAACCATATACTTTCCCGTGGAATAATAACAAAAGCGATTGCTATCTCTCGTTGGGCCAGGTTACCTATATTGTTTTGTTGTTGTTGTTGTTGTTGTTGTGTTTTTTTTTTTTTAATGTGTAATGTTCATTATTTAAAGGTTTTACGTTATACAAGTCATAATGAACGCAAAAGAAACTAAAGTGAGCAAATCCAAGTTTGGGAGCAGAGAGGAAGGTGTGACTTTGATGATATGATGCTTCCCCTGGAAATTTTGAAGATTAAACAAAAATAAAGAAAGGCTAGTCGCGTACCACAAATTAGCATGTTGATACCAATCTAGCTCAAAACGCAGATGTACCTGGAGATTTTTTTTTCTTCACAGAAACAAAAGTCACAAAAAGGAAGCAGAACTATAATTTGCATAGAGAAAAGAGAATTCAGGGATCATGATACATCGTTTTCAGACTGTGTTTCAGAACTGTTTCAAAACGCTGATTCTGGTTTCGCAATAAATCATTGTACGATAAAGCGCGAGCAGGTGGCAAGGACAAGGAGTTATCACAGCCAATGCATACATATTGCCCATGTAAAGAATTCAGATCCTTTAAACTCTTTTCATAAACTTAACCATCATTATAGGAAATCCGTATCAATTTTCCTGCCCTTGGAGAAGAACAATACAAGACACGCATTTAAGCGGGAGGGTGCGGGTGAAAAGAGCTCCTTTTGTTCATTTTAAACCAAGAATCAAAAACGCTGAGAGGCATAGGGGGCATTGTTTTCAAACATTACTGGGCCCGTCAGCGTGGTCAGGGTATGTTCTATTCAACCATAATTCCACCTTACCCATTCAAAACTGCATGTTGCATTGTTTCGCAAGTGAAGCAATCGACCAATACACCCCCTAAAAAAGGAGGAGAGGGGAGAGAGAGAGAGAGAGATTGTGTGTGTGTGGGGGGGGGGGGGGTGGCGTTTATTGCACTTAAAAAGTAAAATAATTCCCCGTTATTTTGTTTG
Organism: Heliocidaris tuberculata; assembly: GCA_025618425.1. Taxonomy (NCBI): domain Eukaryota; kingdom Metazoa; phylum Echinodermata; class Echinoidea; order Camarodonta; family Echinometridae; genus Heliocidaris; species Heliocidaris tuberculata. The sequence goes on from CM046837.1 coordinate 15,103,474, forward strand.
AGCAACCTTCATGATGCTTTAAAAAAGGCGCACTCTGAAAAATAAGAAAATGCCCCTTTATAAGACATAAGTCACTTTGAGCAATAATGTACTTTTCGGATTAAAGAAAATTAAATCAAATATTAAAAACACGCACTAAGCTTTTAAAATACCCTTTTCATTTTAAAGGAAACCTCAGGAGTTAGAAACTATATTGTTTGGCATATAAAGCAAATGATTAATACCCCCCCCCCTCCCCCCGAGAGAGAGAGTTTAGGTCGACTATTTCATTATCTAATTTAGGCAGACAGGTGTTTTATTTCACCGATTAAATGCCAGTTCTTGGTGAAGAAAACCCACTTTCGAAAGTTAATGGTGCCCTTCCTATTCTGACATCCATCCCCTCCAAGAGTTCCTCTTTGTTTATAGATATATAGGCATGTTTTTTGTGAGATAGAAGTCGCTCGGCTATCCTTAAAAATGTCAATGGTTTGGAAATTTGAACTGAAGAATCCGAAAGTCCAGTCTCTGAACATTTTGTTGGACTTTGTCATTTGCAATTATACACTCATGTCATGGAAAGAAAACAAGCTTTGTTTTTCTCTTCTATATTAAAGCAAATTGATTTTATAAAGAGGAGATAATCTTCTGTACCTGATGAAAATACGTGTAAAGCAAAAAATGAAATAAAAGAAAATAGATCTAATTGATTATCGTGCTGTTTATAGGGCTACTATCTACCATTCCATATCATAGAAAGCGTAGTAATTTGAAAAAGAGATCAAAATAAAAGAATCGTCTGGACATGTACTAGGTAACTAGAGAACTCTTTTAAGATAGCTGCAGATTATTTTAAGAAAGCTGAAATTGACTCTGGACTATTGAAATTGAGTGCAGATATTTCGTCAAACAAAAGATCTGTTTATATTATAGCGCTGTTGAAATTCATTCCACTTTTATTATTCCACGAAGTAGAGAGTGAAGTGAAAAAAACCCCCAAAAAACACTTAGCTTCAAAAAGAGGACAAAAAGAATGGAAGCACGATGTCAAGCTTAAAGTTTATACTGATGCTTGATTCAGGAAACAAAACAAAAACAAAAACAAAAAACCCAGTAATTTTGGTGTTTTTTTTTTTTAAAGATGCATAATTCCGAAGGTTCGTTTTCCGAGGTTCCATAATTCCGAAAGTTTCGATATTCCGAAGGTTCGTTATTACGAAATTGGAATAGGTTTATTATTTCCGAAAATTAAATGGAGTTCATAACCCCGAAGGTTCATAATTCCGAAAATGCAGTAGAACCTTTTCATTTTCTTATTTAATTTTCGGTGTCACGAGCCTTTGGTATAACGAACCCTATAATACTTCATTTTTGGAATTAGAACCTCAGAGCTCAGGATAAACGAAGCTTCGGAATAACGAACCTCCAGAATAATGAACCTCAGGAATAATACAAGAAATGTTCGGAATTATGAACTGAGCTCTATTTCACTTTCTGAATTATGAACCCCCTTGTATGGGAAATTTTTTGCCCCAAATTGTATCAGGCCTGTTACTCTTTAAGCACATCTCTTAAGAAAATAGCAACTTGTAGAGATTTTAGAAATGAACATGTTATCTAAAGTGACAAAGAAAGATCATCAAACAAAGGATCATTATTATAGCGCCGTTTAAGGTGCATCCTGCTCTTTATACTGCACCATTAGGAAGCAAAACAAAAAGAAACAAGAGAGCAAAAGGCAGGGAATACTTCAATGTGTACAGGTGCGTGATTTAGAAAAAAAATCAATAAACATTGGGGCCTGTGTTGCTTTTTGACCTACACCTTGTAGGAAAGCTCACAACTCTTTAAAATGCCAGGATTAACTATTGTGAAGAATAAAAGACGAGTAGACAAAAGGCCATTAACATAGTATCATTTTAAGTGAATCCTGTGCTTTATCATTAGAAAGCCGCAGAGAAAGGAAACAAAGGAGCAAAAGGCAGGAAAGCATCGTGTCCACAGCTGCGTCTAGAGAAGAAAAACTGCAAGAGGGGCCAATAAATTTGGCAAGCGGGCCCGGTATGGTTATTTCCCGAATAGTTTTTCCGCTAGGCTTCGTTACGACCTCGCTCTAATGCATGAACAAAACAAACTATACCTACTGCTTTTTTATTAAGTAAATGGATAATTAACTAAAGAGAAAGGGTACAATTATTATGAGCTTTATACCGCGACTGACTTTCTTATTTGTCTTAGAAGTAAAAAAAAATAAATAAAAATGGATAGTAAAACGAATTCATTACAGAAAAGGACGATTTGATTTTATAAAGAATATAATTCGAAAATTTCAAGTTGAATGCACCCACCGGTCATGCATATTCAGGTCCCTATTTACATGACAAGTAGGTGTACCACGAATGACCAATCACAACGCGCTAAGCTGTCAGGCTGAGGATTACGTCATCCGGCGTACGAGGCCACGCCGCCTTAGCAACAAAAGAGAGGTGTGCAAAGATCGCTCGCGCGAGCAATGTAAATTTTCGAAAACCAAAATCCTGATGAAGCGTTTTGGAAAGGGTAAATACAAACACAGTTTTCAGGTACTTATACGTAGTATTTTGACTTCAAATTTTGGGAAGTGGTAAATGAATCATTAAAGAATCCAAATACGTAAAAAAAGAAATTTGGAGGGAAAATGACATTTACACTAAAACACGCTATTTATAGACAAGTACCACTTGCGACTTCCGCCTGGTTTCGTCGTGAGCGGTCAGCAATTGAAGAAATTTTTGCTTAAGTTTAGGTCAGATAACGGTAACGATAATGATATGATTTTTCATTAAATGTACTCCCTAGTATGTTGTGTGTATGTGTGAGTATGCTTAATATGTATGTTAATAGTTGGGCAGCTGTACATGTAGGTATACATACATGTACATGTACATGTATCTTTAACTTGTCGGTAAATTTAGTACGTCATATCACCCCTCATACAAATTGTCATGTAGGCAATCATGTAGGCTAGTCAGAATAAAATGTTTTGGGAACTTCTGACAGTAAATTTTAAAAATCTGATTACTGGATTTTATCTTTGTTTTGTCATTCATTGGCAATTCCAAAATTTTGGGCTAACCTGTCAGCAAATTTAGTCCATCACCACCCCCCTCCCCACCCACCTCCTTGATCCCACAATACATCTGTGCGTCATTTCTTTGCCTATTCCAATAAAGACAACAGTAACTGTAGAATCATGACTACTGGCAAAACATTCAGATAAATGCACACATTGTGTGTCATTGCAGGAGGTACAAGCATTGATGATATCTGGTTTTACGACTTGTTTGTTCTATAATGATTGGAAACATCAATCTTGTGCCATTAGTTAGGAGATAGAGGAGATGTTGTCAACTTTCCATGATCAGGATTTCTTTTTCTATGAGAAGGGATCTTGATTCAGTACATTAATGTTCCTTTCATTCTTCAAGCTAGAATGAATATCTAGTGCAATGCCTGCCATGCATGTTGTGGCCTCTTGTCCTCATTGCTCGGATTCATTTTGACAATTACTTCGAAAGCCTTTATGTGGAATCGATCAACCGATTAATAATGTCAACGTTAATGTGCACATACAATCACTTCTACTCCCTCTCCCACATCTGCTCCTACTGCCACCCCAACTCCCACTCTACTCCAAACTGCACTCCCACTCACAATCCCTACTCCACTCCCACTCCCACTCCCACTCCTATTCATATTGTTATTAACCTGAGTGTATACATTCTCCGTTTAATTCTACACCCACTCCAGCCCCAACTCTCACTCGTGCTCCTATTCCTACTCCCACTCCCACTCCCACTCCCACTCCCACTCCCACTCCCACTCCCACTCCCACTCCCACTCCCACTCCCACTCCCTCTCCCTCTCCCACTCCAATTCATATTGGTATTAACCTTTATACATATCATTTTCATTCCATTGCTAAAACCTGAGAAGATGAGTTATAGGGATGCAGCAAGCTGTGTTGGTGGAGGTTTGGAGTTATATACTCCTCTGCGGTAACAACAGGTTGAAGATTTGGTCTTTATATTAAGCCAGTATTATTACTGTCATTATTATCAACATTTCCACCATCATTACTACTGGTTATATTTTAATTTTACTCAAATTCTGACTGTATCCAAATTGTTTGGTTCCTTTGATACAGTGACGAAACCTGAGAAAGTGAGCTTCAGGGATGCTGCGAGCTGTGTTGGTGAAGGGATGAAGATGTATACTGCTCTTAGATACCTGGGCCATCTGCAAGGAGGAGAGACAATTCTTATCATGGATGGTGCCAGGGTAAGCTTGAACTTTCAGATAGTTCTCTCCAATCTCGCATAGATTATTCGGGGCCTGAAATTTTGATTGCCTAGTAGATCACCTGAGAGGTGAAAATAATTGAACCACTCTGTCATTGGACAGCTACAGGTTTGAAGCTTGGACATCACACAAGTGAAGCTCATTCAGGTGAGATAGCACTGAGCGTTTTTTAAATTGACAAGCCCAAACTGCAGTAGAAAAGTTAGAAGGCAGACACCTTTTCACTGGATAAAAATTATCTATATTAAAACAGAGTTACATCATGCTAATGCTTTGGTCATAAACTTTTGCTAATATTCACTTAGCATTAGGGATGCAGCTTGAGACCAAGAATGATTATCATAATGCTATGTTTGAAATATTCATTTAAAACTGCGCACTGGTTTCATCAATTAACATATCTGTTTTGTCATAACAGGAATTAAAGGATAATAAAATACATCTCCCCCCCCCCCCTCTCTCTTTGTAGCCTGCAGGCTTTGTTGGTATTCAGCTGGCCCAGGGTTGGGGTGCAAAGGTCATTACAACGGTAGGATCTGAACAGGAGAGATCATTACTGGAGAACATGAAACCTGAACTTGGTAAGACCTTTTTTAGTTGTTGCTTTCTTCTCTGAATATCTGTAGTGAAATAGATATGTTCTGGGGCTAATCTTTTTTTTATACATCTATTTATTTGTAGCTTTCTGCCAGTCAGTCCCCCCCCCCCTTCTCTCTCTCTTTGACTTCTTGACTCACAATCTTTTTCACTCTACATCGTATCCCAGAATCCCAACAATACAGTAGTGACAGTGTCAGTCTCATTTCCATATTTTGAGTTAAGTTGCCAGAAATGGGAGCTACGTCGTGGAGATTTTCTTTGATCGTCATTCAAATGTGGACTCCTTGTAATCTATTCCATCTTTGTTATCCTCTCGTGTATTCTCTTTGTTATAATGACATCTTTTATAAGACTACTTTATCTACATTTAGTAGCTTTTATGTGGATGGATGCTTTATGCAGTTTCTTCATCTTTGCTGTAAAAATGTTTAAAGGCACTTTCACATATGATACTGTGAACTGCGGTGGTTTATTGCGGGTTTTTTTTTTTCTTTTTTTTTACATGTAAGTCAATGGCAAGTGGGGATTAAAAAAACTGCATGTAACACAGGTCCTACGTATAGTCACTTATCTGTGTGTTAAGAGATACAGAAATGTGAAGGCCATCATGCTTATTTTGCCTCTGCAGTGGTCGCTGTGACCAGTAGTGGTTTTGACGCCTACTTCCGGTACAGGTGTGCATTAAGCCCACCGCACACTACACGATCGTCTACGATCTAATTTTGGAAATGAATAGCAATAGAATTAAAACAGGCATTTTAACAAATGAAATCTACATAAGTTAAGTCCCTGAACAATAATATGAACACTCAACATATGAATTTGGTGCAATGTCAGCCTTATATCCGGAATAAGCGCTAAATCAGTTTCAAATCGTAGACAATGGCAGGACTGCTCTGACGTCACTACGATTCAGAGCTGATTTGGCCTTTCTTCCGACAAGAAGGCTCGGGATAGGCTGTATTTTTTATTTTTTTCCATCTATATGACTATTCAGAACTTCAGTAAAACATATTTTATGTGTTAAAATGTTTATATCTAATGCTATATTACATTTTCTTCCAAAATCAGATTGCAGACCGATCGTATAGTGTGTGGTGGGCTTTATGGGTTTTCCTATTGATCAGCTAATGTGTCTTAGTTAAGAGCGGGTCTAGAACGCTATTGAAAAGTGGCTTAAACATTGATTTAAATCAAACAAAAGTGTTTTTGTGGGTATGGGGTTCCGTTGCAAAAAAATAAGACTAGGACTGTATCACATCGCACGTAGTCGCAGCTGTTGATGCCAAACTGACAAGATCCACTCTTCATTTACTGTTGTATGTTACGCCTATCTCTGTTAAGAACTTACAGAGTTGTGGAACAGTCATCTTCTAAAAATCTTCGTTTGCAGAACAGTCCATTATGATGGATGAAATGATAAAAAGATATTGGCAAACCTTGATGAATATTTCGGGGGTAGCTGAAGTAAGTTGACGATCGTGCATACATAGAAATGTACCCTAAATGAAAAGACAGGAAGTACATTGTAGACGACACAACCAAAAGCTGGACCTTCTGCCCTTGCAGCGTGTGTCAACCAGTCAAAAGCAAGCATTTGATGAATATCTGTTGATGCTCTGTATCGGCTAAATAGTTTTATTCATTGTCGATCCCTCAAATCGACTGTCATTTTTCTCATTTTTTTTGTTTGCAGCTCATGTGATAGATACCAGTGAAAGTAAGCGATTTGCCATCCTCAATGAATGCTTGGATGATACCGGTGGACTTGGGGTTGACTGCATCTTTGATAACGGAGGTATGAGACAAATACATGTAGCAGTAGAGTTAGGAGTACTAGTAGAGCTAATATAGTGCAGTGGACCACTTTCCTGTGTACTCAAATAGTGAAGTTTTTAAAACTAAAATTTGCTTTTGATTATTCTAGAGCTTGTCAAAACCTTGCATGACATAGCAAAAACCTCTGTCTACAAGGATTTTTCAGCCATAATGATACATTTATTGTATTTAACATGTTACTTAATTAAATAGATTTTCATGAAGGGCTATTGAAAGAAACATTTGAATGCATTTGTAAGTTGTTCTATTAGAATACTGTGCATACACATAATACCAATAGCCAAATTACCCTTATGTTCCATTGACGTGTATAATGTATGTACATCAATATACATATATAATTGTTATTCAGCATAAAGCTTGTTAAAGTTTATAATTGCTTTTCCATCTTCAAAAGTCAGAGAGAGAGAGAGAGAGAGAGAGAGAGAGAGAGAGAGAGAGATGGGTGGATACTTTTGAACAGAAGGTTGCCTGTAATAAAATTTTGTCAAGGTCTTTAACTATTGAATAACCAACATAATATGGTGTCAATGAGAAGTATATGAACTTGTTTTATACATTACCGTACACATTCACCATGTATTGTAACAGCATCTGCAAGGTTATGTGCACTTGTTATTGACCTCAGAATGCATTCAACCTGAAGAGCGAACAGTTTTGTATATAAAACCATTCTATCAGTCATTGACACATGGATTGCCCCAGTAAAGGCTTGGTCCCACTGATCTGATAATGATATCTACAATTATTCTTATAACTAAAAGGTATACTTACCCTGTTCTGCGCCACTGAGTTTTTGAAAAACTTGTCATTAATGAATTTTGAAAGGTAGCTCACTTATACAGTGGTAATGATATCAATAATAATGAAATGTTCTTATATAACGCTTATCGTGTTATTATATGATGTCCCTGTGCACTTGCAAAGGGTTTGGATATTATTACCCTACCTTTACATGTACATGTAGCTCTGGCGGCCTTAACCAGCTTTAAGTGCATTTCAAGGAATAAGTCCTGCCAGGTACCCATTTAACACCTGGGTGGAGAGAGACAACTAGATAAAATGCCTTGTCTTGAGGGCATATGCACAGCTAGGGCAGAGCTTTGAACCCTCAAACTTTTGATTGAGAGTCTAGTGCATGAACAACTATACCACGACTTCTGTTGCTTGTTTCATTGTAAGATTGGGCATGAAATGTTTTCCATGAGACTCGACCTCCCATTGAGTGGATCTGATTCTGGAAGGCCCAAACACATTTTCTAATACTCTGATTCTTGGGTGAGATTTGCCGCCCATGGCACGGAAGTGATTTTTAAAAAAAATTGGGGGGGGGGGGCGCAAAGAGACTTCATCCATTCAAATTATCTGGGATATCAAGATAACCTATGAAATTGATCATTAATGATTATCTCAAAATGAAATATGTAGGCAAATTTTGTAATTTCTAGGAAGAAGTCCTGCCAGGTCTTGGGGGCAAATTTTGTAATTCGCCCCCAAGTGCATGTATCCAAAACAATAGTCAAAAAACAAAAATAAAAATACATTGGACGCAAACTTTACTTTTAATGCTGGAAAGAATGACCTTTTGGCTGAATTCCACTACACATGTTTCTGCAGTTTAAGATAGATTTATGAACATTAGCTGACTTGAGCAACTTTTGTTATTTGCCCAGAAGGGTGAAGAGGTGGAGCATTAATTGTCAGATGTAGATGTATGTACATTACCAGTTGTTATAGTCATTGTTATCTGTGAAGTGAGACCAGGCCTTTACATTTTGCACACAAAGAGACCATCGGAGCAGTATACCATCAATGTTTGCTCTATTAAATATGATGATATCTTTTCAGCACATTTATTCTGCTTGGGGCCAACTGAAAGGGATTGAATAGTGGGTTGTGAACAATTTTCATTTTTGCTTTGTATTGCAAGGATAACATTGCTGAAGGGCATATATTTACAAGGTCATTTAGACTTCCACATCACCCTTTTATCATGTGAGCTACAATTGTACATGTTTACGAGCATTTCAACAAAAACTGTTGTTTACAGTGAGGTTTTCGACCTGGGTTTTATGGCCTGAGCTGGTTAGGTAGCCTGAAAAATGGAAATTAATTGGGGAGTTTTAAAAGAAACTTCTGAAGGCCAATGTATTATGTTAGAGAAAACATGGATTTTGTATTTAGGTCAACTCTTCTTTTTGAAGTCGTTTATTTCTTTATGAACACACAAAAAAAAAAGGATTGGAGGCTACATGTAGATGGAGATGGATTACCCTGGAAAGCAATATAAGCACACATAACCGTCTTGGATATTTACCTACTACAAGAATAAATGTACCATGCAAATTGTGCAACAGCTGTTACATGTATATATGTATTCAAACTGCTTTGTTCATCTCTATGTAAAAAGAGTTTTCCACAGAATGCAAAAAACGAAATCCTAAATAATAGAAGAAATCAAAAGCATGGACAGAAAACAGAATATTTCTCAAAGACACCAATTATTTAGTGTGCCTACCTAATCATGTTGTACATCAGTGCAATTACTGGTGCATGTACATCAATTACTTTACCGCCATCTATGTATCTGTCCATCTATCTGTTACACCTCAACTATTTGGTAGCTGTACCCTACAAAATCTTTTTGGTGTTTTTAACAGCTCTGCGTAATTCTATACTACAGGTATGACAGATTTATATGGTCATGTGTCATGACTGGCCCCCTTTCGTGTTACATGGTGATTTTATCTTCCACAGCGCACTTCTAACTTTGAAAACCTATATCTCCTAAAGTACATGTATGCACCCTGTAAAAGCAAAAGTATGTATTTTCTGAAGGGAAATTACACAATGAATCTAAATATGCACTAAAAATGACACGAGGTGTAAGACAGAAGAGTTACATGGACTTGAATGTGGAAATTTGGGTATTTTTTGGTTATCTCATTGTTTTCATCATAACTTCCTATGACAATATAAGTGTTATTTTCTTGCCACTTGTCACTTGACTGCCACAGTTGACTTTGTCACACATACAGTGTACAACTGTATATGTACCCTAATACTCCTAACAATGTGGCAGACTTGGCTTTCAATCTGTTGCAAATGAAATATTCCAGGCAAAAATTTCTAATTGTTCCTATTTTCTCAATTTTCAGGAAGTAATATTTTTTAAATGTTAACTAGTGCGAATGTGATAATGCACTTCTGGCAATACTACCATTTTGTTGTATTACCCTTGATAGGGCAATTCTATTGAATGAATCGAAGAGAGGAGCTTCTAGTAAGAAAAAAGTAAAGAGAGATTAATGCTCATAATAAGGTGCTGTTTTGATTATTGAGGGCCTGGGCTAAAACGTTCAATCCAATATGTCATTGTTAGCAAGATATCCAAGAAAAATGGCAAGGAGTAAAATTCTCAAAAATAATGAAATTCAAAGATTCAATGAGTTTTTAAAGGGAAGGTTGAGTTCTGGGAAAGGTGAAAAATAATTTGTAAGCTTTCTTACCGGTACCTATTCCTTTTCTGTCATTTGGAAGAACATCATAGTAGAAATGTCCCTTGAAAAGGATTGCTTTTCATATATGCCCTCATATTCGAAATATGACTAGAAAGAGCTGAAATTTTTGGGCCACATATTTATGCCACTTATATGTGTAGTCCCATATACCCATTTCTGTGTGTAGTGCATGTGCTTTTCAGGGAGATTAGGTCAATTTCTTATCTATTTTGATGATTCCAAAATAACACAGTATAAAACAATTCTTATGCAATATGCATACATGGTCAACCTGTCCCAAGTACTCTGAGACAGTTTCTTTCAGACCAGAATTCTACTTTATATTTAACTGACATACATGTATAAAATCAATTCTTCCGGAAGTTATGCATTACATTTATCTAATGGACAGGTCTAGAAAAAAACCCAAAAAACAATATGAGGTAAATTTATTTTTCAACACACAGAATGCTTTAATATTTTTGCTTTAAAGCCACATACATGTAGTCATAGGTCCTCATGGGGAATTTTACACCATTCGGGTGTTTACCTTATAACAGGTGTTGTCAGAGTGGACTTCACTTTTAATAACAGGCAGTTCTTATGTAATGCTTTGTTCCCTCTTCCTACTACAATGTTAAAGGAAATGTCATCATCATCATAAATCTCCCCAGCTCGAGTAATTTTATGGTGGGACAGACCCATGGTCAGGCCCATCTCCCTGGTTTTGCTGCCTGCCTGCCTGGGAGACCTCACACATATTAATTAGTCAAAATCTGGTGTCAACGAATTATGATACAATGCACATGGACACTTGCGACTCAGTACCTTTAAACTTGTCAACATGTCATGACTGCTTATTGCGCATTTCAACCCGAACCACATTTCATTTTCACTTCCTATTCACTTCCTATTGTTTGATAGTTCAGCGAACCGTAAAAGAGTTTCCTTTTTGCAAGAATGGTAAAACTTGTTTATCACGTTTTTATTCATACCCAAAGAATGGTCGTGGTGGTCATGCTTTGTTTGATGTGATCATCATTATTATAATATTTACTTTGAAACAAGGAAGTATATGTGTATGACAAATTACATTATGAAATTATAAGTTTTTATCATTTCGCATTCGAAAGACACTCAAGCACTTCAAAGCGATAAGCACAAAAGAAATGGACAGGTCATTCTAGATAGTTTCGCAACATACTTTTTTATTTCATAAACTATTTGTTTGTGACATTTCCCACATATTTTTATACAAATTTCTGATGGTACTTACCTCCTTATGAAAAAGTAGGGCAGCACTGTGCATGACCTTGAAATTTGCACAAAGAGGAGCAAATTTTTCTAAAATGTTCAATCAGGTGGAAAACTTATTCAAAAGAAAGGGGACATTATTCTTCTCATGAAAAATAGATACTACTTGTGTGCATTTAAGTAGGTCTATTTTGATCTAGAAAACTTCTACAGGATATCTTTTATTTTATTTTTTCATTGAAAGATATTTATTCTTCATTTTAAAAAATCAGATACACAAAATGCACACCCAAAGGATTGCATTTCATGAGAATTTAAAAACAATGAACATTTCAGTCAATTTTAACAACTTAGGATAAAATAGTAAAGACACGGGTGTATGCCTGTGGTTAATTTTGATCTAGACTGAGATAATACCCAAAAAGTTAACTCATTTAGTAGAATAAGGGCTTTAACGTTCAGAAATGAATCACTTTTAAATGTTATGCTCATATACTCTAATATCTTTCCTGATTTTTACACTGCATTCATTGACTCCATTAGAAATGAGTACAAAGAAATAGAGATATGTTTCTCATTTACCAATGCAATGAGTCCAACAGAATGCAAAGTGAAATAATGATAATAATAATAATAATGATAATAATTATGATCATAATGATAATGATAATGATAATAAATATAATAGTATCATTTATATTAGTGCTTACTGTACATTTTGTTTCTATGCACTTAACAAACTTAAAGGGGAAGTTCAGTCTAAAAGACTCTAAATATTACGGTTTTAATTGAAGCAGAAAAATCAGACCTACAGATCATAAAAAAGAAAATCAGACAGATAATAAGAAAGTTATGAATTTTTTAGTGGCATGAAAAACTAGGGAAAATGGTGAAAATCACTAGACAAATTAGCAATTCAGTCACGAGTTTGTGATGACATTGGCTCACAACGCGCCAATTATTTTGTTTACATTCATAATACAACTTTTGAATTTTTGTCCAAGAATATGATTTCCTCATGACTTGAACCAACTTATATTTATATTTTAAGGTTATAACATTATTTCAAGAACAGGGCCCCATTTCATAAAACTTATTATCAAAAAGAAGTTACAATAATTGTTACAAGCTACTGAAATCCTTGAATCTGATTGGCTGAGAGCAAATTTGCTATAGAAATGTGGCAGTTGCTATTGATAACAAGTTTTATGAAACAGGGCTGCAGTTTGAGTCATGAACTTACCTGGATTTAGGCGAGGGCATACTGTACATGACATCACATGTATAGGAGACGAAGTCACATTCATCTTGTTTTACCTATATTTCTTAATCATTCTTTTCGAAATATCAACTCAGTACCGAACTTTCATTTCCATATAACAAGAATTTAGAGTATTCATCACTTTAGCAAATAGGGAGAAGTCAGAGTTTTCTGGCATGAGAAAATTGTGATGCATGTTTTAAAATGCACACCCTTCAGTGTTCTTGTACATGTAGCCTGAGCTGCATCGTAATTTGCTATGTGTGCAAATCGGCACAATCATAGAGGTGCCACATGTGCAAATTGACACAATAATAGGAATCAGTGAACAAAAGGATATGCACTGTGCATTGCAAAAGCTTTGAATAATAACCCACTTCTGGTCTTAATTGGCTACCAAAAGATCTAAAACTCTATATACATGTATGCCATGGATCAAAACCCTGGACTGCCACTGTGGCGCGGACATGTTATTTGAGTGGCACGTAAAGAGTTAATGTAAATTATGTAAGTCAGTTCACAATTACTATTGTCAAGTTGTACAATGCGAGCCAGAATGAACTGTCTGTCACGTACAGATTCATCCCTATATCGTTTCTATTGTTTTGAAATGAATCGTAATGTTTGTTCTGTCTCGGCTGTGATTTTGAAAGGGAGTTGTCATCAAAGATCAAAATGTTACCTCATATCTTATGTTTTAAAAGTAAGACTTCAACATTTTGAAATTTGCGATTTCATGTTTGTTTAAACCGCGAGAACTTTTGACTTGTCTCAGCCTGAAAACCTTTGAATCAACCCATAATGAATTTTATTCTCTGTTATCTCCATTTTTGTTCCCTTAGACGTTGTCACGACATTTCGCAGAATGCCTTGTTTGTTCTGTAATGTAAAAGATTATCAGTGAGTTCTGGTACAATAAAAAATAATTCCAGCAGAATCCAACAACATTATCGCTAAATATTTGCATGTCTGAACAAAAAGCATCTGCCAAATAATTATTATAGAAAAAGGTTTATTGCTGTATAATAATCAGAATAAACATCATCACTAATTATTTGTATGTCTGAATAAATAGCATCTGCCAAATGATTATGATAGAAAAATGTTTATTGCTGTATAATAACTGGAATAAACATCAACACTAATTATTTGTATGTCTGAACAAATAGCATCTGTCAAATAATTAGGATAGAAAAATGTTTATTGCTGCATAATAACCAGAATAAACAAGGTGTTCCATGAAATTTGAGACAGTGTCCAGGCAACCTACGTTGTCCATCTATATGTCAGTGTGTATCAAAAATAGTACACTTTTGAAAAATCTGTCAAGATTACATTTCAAAATATTTAGAAGATTTTTTTTCATGTCGATAGATGCCCAAAAGTGTCTTCTATCAAGTGCCACTAACAAAACAAATTTTTGTTCATGCTTGGGCGAGCACTGACTGTTTTTGTCCAGAGTGTGAAAAATGACTTGTGCCAAATTGAAAGAAGAGGGAAAATGAAACCAGCAGTCTGAATAAGTACTTCCATTCAGACAAATTGCTCGTTTGCATGAATTTATGATTATGTTATGATAGTCTAGGAATTTTGTGTTGATTTTCTATCATAATTTTAATGATTTCATTGCTTTATGCATGGGTGAGAATTAATAATGTGACTTCAAGATCTTCTAAGCACAGTATTCACAATTCACAGACACATCAAATCCACATGCCAGTCATTCAGTCGAGAAGAAAAGTACCAAACATAGTACATCTTCAGATCATTCAATCAATCAATCAATCAAAAAATCAATTAATCAATCAACAATCAACCCATCAATACTGTACATCAACTGATAGATCAGTCAGTCAGTCAATTAATGCATCGGTCAGTCATTCAACCATTCAGCCAGTCAGTCAATTAACCAGTCAATTAATTAAGGTAATCAGTTAATCAACAATCAGTCAATCAATCGATTATTGATCAATTAATAAATCAGTTGCTCAAACCATCAATCATTCAGTCAACCAGTCAGGCAATCGAGCAACTCTGTCAATCTATCAATCAATCAGTCAATCACACTGTAATTTAATAAATTATTCACAAACACATCAAAGCGCTTCCAAACCAAGAATGCCAAATCAGTCAGTTATATCAATCAATCAGTATATCAATCAATCATTCAATTAACCATGTAAATCAATTTGGCGCCAGTCACTTTTCACACTCTGGACAAAAACAGTCAGTGTTCGCCCAAGTGTGAACGAAAATTTGTTCCGTTAGTGGCACTTGATCAGATAGATGAGACTATTGGGCATCTATTGACATGAAAAAAAAATCTTCTAAATATTTTGAAATGTAATTTTGACAGATTTTTCAAAAATGTAACCTTTTTGTTTTTATACACACTGTATACAACGTTGTCCCATGTGATGTGTGTATATCAATGTTGGCGATTTTCAGGGTGTGTAAGTTGTTTTTGCCAAGTTTTGGATATTTTGTATACTTTTAGAAGGCATAGAATTTACCATGTATGGAGTTGGGCTGCAAATGTTCTCTCTGTGAGGGCATACTATAAATTTATATGGCCTGAATTCTGAAAGGCAGTTTATTTGAACCCACTATGGAAACTCTTTTTAAAGCTCATGTACAGTATTGGTAGAAAAAAGGAAATTGGAAAGAGACATGTTAAATATAGTCTCATGTTGTTCTCCTTGTATCAAAAGATGTCTGTAAGAGATCATTTGGTATTCCATCTATGATTTCTGGTGAATTTCAGTGTAAATATCTGTAAGGAATGCTTGATCACTGTCATTATGCTAGGACCCTTCCACCCCGATGGCTCCCCACACAGCAATCTTGGGGCTTCCCATAGAGACAGCGTGTGTGCACTGTGTGTACATGTAGCTACTCATCATTGGTTTTACACGTGTGTTTACAGTGTATAGCACATGCTGCCTTTGTTGGGATTTTACGTTCCTGTCCCGGCACATAAATTAGTTTTTGCCTCTTATTTGTTTAATATTAAACTTTAGGAGGCGAAATCTTCACGGTGTCTTAGTATTGCTAGTATCTTGCTATTTATCAACAAAAATTGAAGAAATCTGACGAACAATTTTTTGAGGGCTTACCAAAACTTTACATGATCGACCTTTAAGCATATTTTATGTGTTCAATGGACGGGCAGTACATGCCCTAATATACATGTACATGTACATGTAGTTATACTCTTTTTCACACTTATTTACTCTTATTTCAGTCCACGATGGAACTTTATAAGAGGAATGGTTTAGACTGGGTTTTTAATTTAAAGAGAAAGTCCACCCTGGTATTGAGATGATTTGAATGAAAGTAGAAAAATGAGAGAAAGAGATTAGTGAAAGTTTGAGCATGTAGATTACAACTTCAAAAATTCACAAATTTCTTATTTCTTATCAAATTTTTCTCAAACTTTCATTGATCTGTTTCTTTAATTTCTCTCCATCTTTTAAAACCAACTGGATATCGGGGTGGACTTCCCTTTTAAGCCTTCTTCATGAATTCTGGCCTTTGGCTTTGAGCATTGTTCCAGGTTCCCATTTTTCTCCTCAGTACAGAGTGGCAAATGTAAAGGATTGTACTGCATGCCAAAGGATTTTAGGACTGAGGCTGGGCTGTGGGCCTGGACCTGGATCTGTTCATCCAGGCAGAGTTCAGTAAATACATAACCTCTACTTCTCGATATATTGGGACATCTTTTATAAACAACCTCTCTAACAATACATACTGTAGAAATGAGCTGGCAATGCATGTGCAAACAATTATTGTACATGTATGTAAGTAACCTGTGTTGATCATCGCAAAACAACAATCCATGAGAATGTCTGTCCAGGGCTGTCATCCATGAAAATTTTGGCTTACCACCGTTGATTTTCATGTTTTTCCATAGTGAACATGTATCCCAATGAAATAGACGAGGAGACAGCCCACTCTGCGAAATCCAGCCGCAAGACTGACCTTCCTGAGAAGCATAAGGTCATCTCAGCGCTAGGGGTCGGAGGTCGTTGGGTCACCTCACAAAGGGATCTACAGGTGAGGATTCGATCTTGCCAGGATATTTAAAAAATGATTGGTAGAAAGAAAACATCTGATTGTAATTGAAAATCTCAAGTTGTATGGATGATGGATCAATGATTAAAGTACATGTATATCGATCTATTGTCTTGAATACTGCTAAGTTTGTGAGATATCAAATGAGTGGAGTGGCTATTCCGGTATAGCGTTTGCCGGTACATGTTTAATATGCAGATGACATTAGGCCAACTAATATGCTTTTCATTTGGCACGACTTTTTAGCATTGTTAAGAAGCTTTAATTTATCTCAAATCTTCAGAAGCCTCTTCAGTCAGAAGTTGAGATGAAACACAACTCCAAAATGAAAGACTAGCCCTAAATACTTCCTTGTGATTGGTTGAAAGCTAAGTACGATCGTACATTGATGCCGCATTTTGAAATGAGCTGGCCTCACCGGACTCTGTCTAGTCTCTTGAAGCTGAAGGTACAAGTGTGTGTTTTTTTTCTGCACATGTAAATGACTCTGTCCTCTTACAATTGTTTGTTTCTCTTTGTTTCTCCTTGTAAATTTAGCTGGATCCACCCGACTCCAGACTCCTACAGCTGAAGGGTGCTAGTGTGTGTTTCCTCAATGATGCCGCATGGACTCTATCTTCTCACAAGCTCGGAAAATATCTGCGTATCCTTTTTGACACAAGATCTATGTTCAAAAGTACTTTGTGTTTGTACAGTATAGTGTAAGTGTTAATTCTTTGTATAGTGTTATAAGAGAAAACATTGATTCCTAACTTCTTCATTTGTTGCATACCTACTTTATTGTTCAGGAAATGATATGAGTTATAAAAGGGGTACATATAGATTAGGTTGAAAATATGTGTCTGTCAGATGGGTGTGAACACAATTCTGGTCAAATGAATTTTCTTCTTTTTTTGTTGTTATTATATAATAAAAGGATAAAGAAATAATAGAGAGAATTTACATCCCATCGATATAAACAGTTTAGATGATGGACACCTGTCCATGAACATACTGCATGTGTTTTGAGGATGAAATCAAAGAAAGGTAAAAACTTACGAATCCATATTTTTAGAAATAATTTGTTCACACCCTTCTGCCAGGCACATGTATTATCTAACTTGAACAAACATTAAATTGGCATTTTGGAATATTAAGCGCTATGTTCTTGTGACATAGATTTCCTTCCTTTATTTATCAACTCTTCCTTTCTACATCTTCTTTGTTGCTTTGTTGTTGTTGTTGTTGTTGTTTGTTTGTTGTTGTTGTTGTTTTGTTTTTTTTTGGGGGGGGTTGTATTCCAAAATCATTCCTTAGCTTTTACATTATAGACATTCTCAGAGATATAATGCAGAAACTTGAACAGGGGACACTGAGGTAAGAAAACAATTTTTTTAAAATATAAATGTTGTTGTTGTTGCGAGTCGGATTGCGTTAATGTGGAGGTCAGATCATTGCAAAGTGGATTTTATGTTGAAATTGTTTAGTTAGCCCATCACAAACATTGCAGCTCACAAATTTCCAGTTTGTTGTAGAAATCATACAAGTAGTCACTTTGGGTCAAAGTGGCAAAAACAACTGAAATGGTTCAAGCAGGGAGGTGGAAGAGAGAATTCAAGGAGACTGATTGTTGTAGAATTTTGGTATTAAAACCCCCTCATCAATTGAGTCGGATTGAATTTTTAATCTTTTTCGGACCCTCCCCAAATGATACAAATTTGCCATGATACAGAATGAGTGGTCATTTTGGGCCAGAAGTGACTGATATGACCAAAACTTTGTAAGTGAGGTCAATAAAACAGACATTTTTTTTTGCCTTATGAATGATAGAAATGACCAATGTTCAGCAACCATGCATTTTTAGTTTTCATAAGCAATTACAAGAAACTCTTTGTGCCATATTTCTTCGAAGCTATTGTGATTTTAAAATTGGGTGGAGTTGTATGTTCACAAAATCGGCTCACTTAGAAGGTTTCTGAAGAATGCAAATTTTTCAGCTTTCAGAGAATAAGACTGATGTTATTGGCTATTCAGATACATTGGCATGCAGCCAAGTCTTATTCAGACTGCTCCTCCCCAGCTACATGTATTTTCCAGGGTCCACCTACATGTACATGTACCCTGTATTATATTTTCGTCAAGGCTTAATTCTGAGAAGGCCAGAAATTTTCTGTGCAGGCCAGTGGTGTAGCCTAAAGGGTTCAGGGGGGGGGGGAATTTGCTCCCAAATCAAATGTGGCTGAGGGAAAAGATATGGAATAGAAGGATGTCAGAGAGGAAAAAAAATGTACAAAGAAGATAAATTTCCTTGCCCTTGAGACCAACAATGTCAGTCGCATGGGCCTCTGGCAACTTTTTTAAAGGTTTAGTTGACAGACGCCCCACGAGAAGAACTTTTTTTCATCTTCCCTTATATATTTCTCTGTTTTATGGGTCTCCTGGGGGGTGTTTCATAAAGCTGTTCGTAAAGTTACACATGACTTTACGAATGACTTAAATATGACAAGCCAAATGGGATGCTCAATCATTTTTAACTGCATCAACTAAAGTTGAACTGTGCAGATGTAAATGAACATTCTTATTATAACAATCATTTTTAATCCAAAGTATATTTTTTGCCATAATTTAATTGACGTTATTGGAAATACAGTCACACTTTGTTAAAGTATCAGGAAAACTTTGGGCACTTCATATTCAAGTCGTTTGTAAAGTCATGCGTAACTTTACGAACAGCTTTATGAAACACCCCCCTGGGATGTTAGTCTCATGGGCTGAGGGTCTTGTGGGCTGTCGGTCATATGGACCTTTTTGAACTTTCTTTTTTCTTCAGTTTCTTATGTATTTCTTCTTTTTGGTGGGGGTCAGTCTGGAGAATTGTAGTTTAGTGAACCTTTTGTGAATGTTGGTCTCTTGGGCTTTCAGTCTGCTGGGATGACCTAGCTAGTTTTACCAGGCCAGTGCCCTCCCCCTAATGTTTGTCCAAAGACACTGTAACATAACACCATTTGTTTAGACTGTTTCATCAGTTCTTCATCCTTTTGGATGGACATTTTCCTTGTAAGTTAGGAATGCTCTATAAATTGTCTTTTTGGGGGTAAGAACTGTATTATCATTGCTATGTTTAGCTAATTCACCAATTCAGGGTTTGAAACCAACAGGTGCCTGGGACACGTGGGTGCCTACAATCTAAGTTTGGACTCTGGACCCCAAACACAATTTTAACATGAGGCCCATGCATATATATATACAGACCCTAACAACTTCAATCTGGACCTTTATACCACAGTCACATTGCCAAACTGTCTTTGAATAAGATTTGAATGTTAATTATTTTCAAAGAATTGATGGAAGCTAGGCTGTATGTGGTCCTGAATACATACCACATACAAGAATTGGGACTGCAACCATATAATTATGCTCTCACTTTGCATTAAGAAATGCCTCACTTTTACAGATTCTTTCACTTTCACAGCATTCACACTAAAGGAATATGTGTAAAGAACATGTAAGAAAATGATGTGTGCACACTGACATTAACTTGAAAGAAATTGGGGGTAAAATATCCATTCCTGTCAACAGCATATCTAGACACAGCTTCCAAATGAATTTTGAATATTCAACCCTGCAACCTGATTGGCTCATGTGTGAATTAGTCTAGCTTCAGACTAGCTATCCCATTAATGCTTTTATTCTAGTGTATGAGGTTAGACATGTTGATTCAGTTAGAAATAAACAGATAGGTCATTAAAATAACTTATTCTATCATTATCAGCATAGGATAATTAAATTCAAAATTTCCCAAGCTAAATTTGGTTAGTTTCTGAGACTACAAAAATTTAGTGAAAATTTATTTTTTCACTATTTTTCTTCTATTTTTTTCTCTAATTTTTATATCTGCTTCAGCTTCGAATATTCGAAAAAGAACGAGTTGAAAAAGTAGAAGGAAAATAGTCTACAGATTTACCCGTTTGTAGAAAATAGCCCCAAAATAGTCCACGGTTTTCACTTGTTTGTAGGAAATAGGGGGAAAATAGTTTTCAGGGGAAAACTTTTGTTCCCCTATTTTATCTGGACAAATAATTTTTAAAAAGCCATTTTTTACAAGAAAATAGAAAGGAAATATGGGAAAATAGGTAGGAATCATTCTTAGGGGGAGGAGACCTCAAGTTGTTTAAATATAGTACATTGTCTTCAAGGAGTCTAAGAGGCAGCACCCCAAAGTGTCCCAATGACAATTATTTAATGTGCATATACACATATTCTGCTTCTTTAAAACACACAGCTTGATTTTAAATTTCAGTTTCAGTTTCAGTTTTATTTTGATTTCCAACAGAACAGTGATTTTGAAATAATAGACTTGACAGTCCAATAAATCTTAGGTAAAGGGGATTAAAGCTGTTCAAATAGGGTACCTGACCCAGATGGGGGCTCAGAGGCAGCACCCCTTAGGTGCCCCAACTTTTGATATTTCACCAAGTCCAAATGCTGCCTTGATGATTGTGCAATGCAGGCCAGACTGCCCTGGGTTATTTCCCTCGTCGTTGATTTACGCATGAAAGTGGGATCTCAGTCTAGATCAGCATCAATGAATGGCCATTCATTGAACCTCATTTGCTCTAATTTTGTTGTTTGTCTTTAAATTCCACTGTTCTTTTCATTATTAAATGTGGAATCATTGAGCACGGATACTTCGAAATTAATTCTTGCCTATCTGTGCCACTGACCAATAAATAATGTCTTTCTCGTTACTGAGTGGAATCCATCCTGGAATTTCAAGGAAGTTATGAGGTTTTTCATCATCACTTCCCAGAGAATGATGTTCTTAAACATAATTAAATCATACATTTGGGTACATCTGTGAGGAAATTCCTTTTTATAGCATTACTTTTTTGAAATCATTCATATTCATTCATGCATGACATTATCATGATATATATTTTGATTTCATATGAAAGTCGATGGATTGCTCTTTTACGAATACTACACATTATCGAGACATATTTATCATTCTAATATTTGATAGGAAGAGTTGGTTTTCCTTTTTAAAGAATCACGTTGTATGACACAAGGAAATTTCAAGATCATTAGATTATTTACATATAAGGATTCCAGCTTTCAGGTGTCCTACCCCAGTTTAGAGATGTTTCAAAATGTTTATAATTTTAACCTTAGTAGGCAGTGGGTATTGTCATGTGTTGTCCATGCTAGCAGGGCTATGCAGGGAATGGACAATAGAATTCTTTCTACTTTTTCTTTCTCTCTCTCTCTCTCTCTCCCACTCCCTCTCCCTCTCTCTCTCTCTCTCTTTCTCTCTTTCCCTCTCTCCCCATCTCTTACGCTCTCTTTCTATTTAAAAAAAAAAAAAAATTAACGCCTAAATGTGTTTTGTACCCATTTTTATGCTCTAAAAGCTACCCTGGGAATTCCTTTCACTGAAGGAGCTGTGTTTTGATTTCACATGTGCCTGCATGTGTATCATCTAAATATTGGCTTGGAATTTTTCTGTTTAGGTGACACTCGTGAATAGATAGGAAGTGGTAAAGGTTGAGTGCATAAAGTACATGGAGTATGAAAGTTGCAAAGAAAGGTGTTTGGGAAAATGAGTCTGTATTTGCACTCGCAAATTGTGTCCATTCCTCGATCTTGTTATCTTTTCTATATTTTGTAATCATAATGTTTTCTTTCTGCGGATACAACTACACTTCAGCACCAAAGTGCCTATTTATATCATTGTTGAATCCTCCTGACTCTTGTAGAAAGTAATGACCTGGGTGGAAAAACACCTAGATGCACGTCACACAATAAAGAATGATTGCATTAAAACCTCGCAAGTGTCCTCTTTTTGATGGAGGAATCCCAATCTTCGTGTTTCGTCCTTGCCCTGCTCCAATTTTATTCCATTTTCAGCCCATTCACAGGAGAGGAAATTTTTATGAAATTGGTGGACTGTATAGAACCATACAAATAATCATCTTTAAGCATAATCGTATCTGTTTGGAATTAGAATAAAAGGAACATTACATAAAGAAGTCTGTATGGAATGTGAATACTCATATTTTGTTTGTTTAGAATGTGAATATTCATAATCTTGCAATTACTTAAAGGCTGAGTGGCTGACGCCGCTTGAATGTTAGTAGCCTCACACCAGTCAGTGGTTTTAGTGTTCAGACGCGAAGCCTCTTGCCATCTCTGCAGCTGTATGCCACATGCTCCAGGCACCAAATGCTCTGCGTTATTTTTGTACAATAACCAAATTCTAAACTTTAACCCTTGACCAGACACTGGGTGATTTTAAGTTCGGTGTTGGTGTTGGTGTTGGTGTTGAGAGCGTGACTTGGGCTGCTGATTCTAGCCCCAACATCGAATTCGGGTTTATGAAAATGATACCAATCACATTATTGATAGCTCAACACCGAGTGAAGTCAATCCCAGCACCAGCTTCATTTCAGGTTCGGTGTTGTGGCTGGTGCTAGTTTTGCCCCAACACCAACACCAGCTTTCAGCACCGAACTTGAATTCACCCACTGTACCTAACCCTAACCCTAACCCTAAAGCCCAATAAGCCAGTTCGTAGTTACAATTTGCGCATGTGCAAAGTACTGTTGACCTTTATACGCTCTCATTTTGTACGCAACACGATGCGCGCATCAGTACGATTTTACTTGTTAAACAAGTAGCGCGTCCACCAAAACAGATGCGCATGCGCGTACAATTTGGTGTCATTTCAGGGTCATTTGTACCGTGAACTAATTAGGAGCTGGCTTATTGCAACCCTACCCTTATCTTATATTTTTGACAACACAAAGCATACACGTCGAAGCATCTTAAATGCGCCCATAATTTATAGTGTGAACAGGTCTTTTCTCTCACAATCCAGCTTGAACTGTCCACTCCAGACAAGCTCTTCTCCACTGATCTTTTTTTCTTTATCAAGTTTGTTCACTGATTCAATTCATGATCATTCCTGGCATCATGCATATTTGTTCTTAGTGATAGTAGCAAATTTACAAGCATGGGGCACCCCCCCCCCCCTCACCCACATGAAAAGGAAAAAAAGAGAAAGGAATAGGAAAGAGAGAAAAATTAAAGGGAAGATGGAAATGCATCCTTAAATGTAGACCCTTCCCTTCTTTCTATGGCCTTGTTCTGTTACATTTTATACGTACAATATTTCTAGGTGCCCCCCTCCCAGTGCCACCAATGGCTAATCTAAGACTTTACCCAGGCTACTACATTGTATAACGCAGTCATGGACACATGGACGACAATCCAGGGGTTCCCCCCCCCCCAAAAAAAAAAAAAACAAACAAACAAACAAACAAACAAACAAACAAAAATGAACAAAAACAAACAAAACAAAACAAAAATTTTAAGATTGTACAGCAACCAATGGTAGAGGCTAATCTAGGCTAGACAGATTAGCTTAATTGGGCTTGAACTAGATCAGGAGAGTGTACTTTGATCTATTTGATTCTGATACACATACTTGTTTGAATATTGCTCAGAATTATTTCAAGATTCAGAGCAAGCCCATTGTGTTATGATGAACACCCTTTGTTCTGTGTTCAGGCAATATAAAGATGGTTTGCTTAACACCTAGTGCATTTGACTCTCTCTCTCTCTCTCTCTCCCTCTCAGACATACACGTAGTCATTTTTATAATGAATACAGTGTAAATCAAAGTAACCTTGACTGCTCTTTACAATGATGTAGGTGTCAATATAAATAGAAAGACCATGAAAGTTGATAATATCTCCCTTGCAAAAAAAAAGCCACCTTGAAATTCTTGGAACAAGGGAGGGGGGGGGGGTGGACTCGGGTGGAATCGTCAGCATTCTTTCAGTAGTTGAAGGCTGCAACAGTAATTGGTGTCATTTATCGGGACCTGGGCATTTCAATTGCCTTTAAATAGAATCCATCAAAAGAGACTCCATTCACTGCTATACATGTAGGAGGGAAATATTATTCTTTCCCCAGAATTACTCTTTTTGTTTTCATTTTGAGGTCACCATATCAAACAGCCATATGACTAGAGCAAAGATGCTCAAAGATAGGCAAATATTTTATAGAGAGAATTAAAAAAATTTTTTTTTATCTTGAACTGTTTTATTGGTCAGAAAAGACATATTAATATACAAAATATACATTACATCTGATTTGCAGAAAATAAACAGTCAATCATACTTTTTTACGCAGGCACATTGTAACATAAAAATATATTTATTATTTATCATTCCTCTGCATACCCCAGCATAGAGAGAATTATATGTTTCTTGAAAACTTAGGATTCCCAAACAAAATTTGTGTTGTGATTAAAGGCCTACTTCCATTAGCACTAGTTTTCAAAATAGCCCACTAATTCTGAACCGCGGAAATTACCCCGATCACAACAAACTGAGCTATAAACAGCAAAGACACAAACACACATAGTGGGCTATTTCACCTGCGCACTTGGGCTGTAATTAGCTCGAGCTATCATACAAAGCAAACGGGGCCTGTTCGCTAAATAGCCCTCAGTATATTTCACCAATTAGTGGGCTAATTCGCTGATGACTGCGCACCAGGACTATGATATACTCTGAAGCTGAAGCTAATTATGTGACTCAGTGGGGATGATCCACTCCTCCAAATGGAGACGGGGGAATTCCAAACTGATTTTTTTTTTCTCAAAATGCCCCAGTCGCTCTCGTGTCCCCTTAAGCTGGAGCTTGTTTGGTCTAATGGAAATGCACCTAGTACATGTAGTTCCATTGTTCTATTAAACTTCAGTATTGAAAACAAAACAAAGCTCTGATTTTCATGAACAAGTTTCCCATGCTTTTGGGGGAAACTGTTCAAATTGTATGTGTGCCTTGTGTGAAATATCGAAAGAGACCATACAGAACTGTAAACCATGGGTCACCATTTGTTGGATGACGATAAACAAGATTTTTTTTTCTCAAAGGTACACCCTAGAGCAGCAAAGAAAAGAGCTACGTGTAGCATGAGCTAGCATACTGCCTTGATTAAAGGCTAAACTTTGCCAGGCTCTGGCTGTAGTCCAGAGCCTATGGTAGTCTTACAGTTCAGACACACTGTTATGCGTTTTGACTGACTAAGGGTTTGTGCCTGCAGACTAAACTCCAGCCTCTGGCTTTGGAGGTAATTAGGAAGGGGTTCCATACATGGGGCTCATATTCTACTAACCCCGCTTCCAGACTAGAGAGTTTTCGTATGGATATACGACGTATGGATATAGGACGTATGGATATAGGAGGTTTTTATGTGTCTGAATGCTCTTATATTGATACGTCCTATCTCATACGTCTTATATCGAAACGATGCTAAAAGCATCGTTTTGTACGATGATCCTATATTCAAATGCTCTCATATCCATACATCGTATAAGTTGGCGGGGCTTATATAAACGCAATGCGCAAAGCCCGCGCAAAGTTCTTACTGTGCAAGGGAGAGACTCGTACATATTCATGAGCTTCCCATGAAACCCGACAGTGCGCCAGGTCTGAATGCTGCCATAATGCATACAATTATCGTATAATGGTAAGTTGTGTCTGAATGCTCTCATATCAATACGTTGTATGAATATAGGATAACATGTTGTGTCTGAAAGGGGGGTAAAATTCATTCAAACCTGACCTGACTTTAGACTGAGCCAACATTAGTTTTTAAATATTAGTACATACATGTAGAATACCAATCTTGGTGTCATGATTCCATTATTTAGTGGCATGAAACTTTCCTGGACCAACTGCGAAAGTACGCAAAATCTCTGCTTTCACTGAAGTCAGTATAGGTTGCACATAATAGTTGTTAATATGTAAGGGGGCCTCTGACAATCTTTAGTGTTATCCTATACATCAAGATGACATTACGAATTTACCACTTTTCAGAATTGAGAGGCAGTAGCTAAACAGATGAAAATTTCAGAGGTAAACATTTTTGTATTGGGATTAAAGTTTAACTGTCAAACAACTGTTGAAATCCATCACTTTCTTATTGTTTATCCTATATTGTTCAAAAATTTGTTTCTCTTTTCTCTGCTTTCCTTCAATATTATTAGCAGAAAGGTGTAATTTATGTGTAGCGTTTTTTTTTTAAATAATGTTTTGTGTAAATTTCAATTGATTCTGTGCGAACATTCTCTTGGCAACATTACTAGAACTCAGGAATGCCTTTAAAGTGAAATAATTGCCATCGGAAAGACCTTCTTTTAATAAGTGGGTGTAGGTGCAATTGTAAGTCTTGTCTACTACTACAGCATACCTTTAGTGGATTTATGTAATAAGCCGATTATGTTGGTCTTTTCTTCACTTGTGAAAAAAACCTGGAGGTGAATATCCTATAATTACTTGGAATCACGTAACAGGCCGCCCACATACCTTCCACCCACGCTAGCATTCAGGAAGAAAACGGAAACCTGAAGTTTTACTTTGTAGACTCTGTGATTTTAATGCTGAATAACTTTTCCTTAACAGTCCTTTTTTTTTTCCAAATTTAAAATGTTTTGGTGTTTGAGTTTGTATCTTCCTACTATTTGTTCAGTTTATACGGCATTATAACCTTTCAATCCATATGCAATAAATGGGCTTTAACATTAACACAAATCATTTCAGATACTGACCTGGGCCCTGTTTCATAAAACTTGTTATCAATAACAACTGCCCCATTTCTATGACAAATTTGCTCGCAGCCAATCAGATCCAAGGATTTCATTAGCTTATAACAGTTGTTGTAATTTGTTTTTGATAACAAGTTTTATTGAAACGGGGGCCCTGATCACGAGTCTTTTAAACATACGATTCCATATTTTACAGTGAACATTTATGGAAAAAATTTGACACTTAAGCCTCACTCAGACATGACACGGTCAACCGCCTAAAAAAAATGGCTGGGGCAAGATGATAATCTTTTCACATATGAATTGCATGGCATGTAGGGGTGAATTAATGGTGCTGCACACATCAAAAGCCAAGCATACTTGTAATGTAATGATCTGTGTGTTCTAACATACAAAAATGTGATGCGCACTACGCTTATGTCATTTCACTTTGCTGCGGCGGTATTTGAGGTGGTTTTAATGCATCACGTGTGAGTAGGGCTTACGACTATTGACACTAAAATATATGCATATTTCAAATTTTTAATCATGGTTCATTATTCCATCTTGGTAAAACAGTTTTGCATGTTCTCCAACTTCAAAGGAAAAAAAAAACCAAGAGCATTTTCTGAATTTCAACAAGATGAAAACTGGTTTGCTACATCAAAAAAGAAACTAATAAAACCCTTAAATTCTGTTTGTTAAAGTGTGAAGGTTTAATGTTGTGATATAATACAAATATCTCACATACCAGACAAGTAGACAAGTAGACTACATCAAGTAATCTAACAAGGTAATGACTAAACAGGCATGAAATAAAAGTTACAACCAATGAAAAGAGAATAAAATTCCACACCTTTTCTTTGCATGACTTAATACTTAGGACATACTTGAAGATACATTTTAATGAAGACACCCCTTTTGTTTCCTTACCACCCGGCGCTCAAGGGATTTTGAACAAGGTAACATTAAATCCCACATTGAGATGTTCTTTTAAGACATGTCATACCACTCAATATACATGACAGAGACTATACCAAGGCATCAATGACATCGGGATGTCTTTGTCCTTTTGGTTTTTTCACCTAGAAAAGGAAAAATCTCTGCTTAAACCAATGTCAGACATATAAATCCATTTTCAATGAAAGCTGGTATTTTAGCGAGGATTGAGTTTGAAATGTAGATGTCTGCCTGATTAAGAGGTATTTTAGTCCCTCGGTCTCTCCTCCATGACATTTGAGCTAAATTGGGTCTGCATATAGAGCCCACTTGTTGTCGACTGTACTAGACTAAATTTACCAGCTCAGCAATCATCCTCTCTCTCTCTTTTTTCCCTCTCTTTCTCTCGAGTCTCCTAGATGTCCCATCCAAATATGATATCCAAATTTGCTAACCAGAATACATTTTCCTGGTCTAATTGTCACTGAATGGTCTTTCTGTAATTATCTAACAACTAGGACCCATAGTGGTTACATGATAGGCTATGCGGTTGTACTTTTGATGTTTCTGACAGTAGGCCCTATTTATATACAGCTTACTTTCTTTTAAAAAAAATATCAGAGTTTGTGACATCGGCAGTGTTGTCTATATTGTTTTAGTTATTTTTGTTTGGCAACCAGTTAAGATTAACTTTTTTCCACAAATATTATGGGTTTATTATCATGGTGTTGTAACCAAAGTAAAACCGGCATGGTTTCAATCATAGCTTTATAACCATGGCTGTTGACTATGGTAAAACGATTGTTTAACAATGGTGTAATAACCATGATGTTTTAACCATGGTAAAACCAGACATTTAAACCGTGGTTGTATTACCATGGTGTTTTAACTATGATAAAACCATGGTTTCAATCATGGTTTTATAACCATGGTTGTTGACCACGGTAAAACGATTGTTAACCATGGTAAAACCAAGATTTAAACCATGGTTTAATTACTGTGGTGTTTTAACCATGGCAAAACCATGGTTGCAAACATGGTTTTATAACCATGGTTTTTTACCATGATAAGAAAATGGCTTAACCATGGTATTAGTACCATAGTTTTTAACCATGGTAAAACCAAAGTTTGAATCATGGTTTTATAACCATGGTTGTTGACCACGGTAACACGATTGTTAACCATGGTAAAACGAAGATTTAAACCATGGTTTTTAACCATGGTAAAACCATAGTTTAAATCATGGTTTTATAACCATGTTTTTTTACCATGATAAGAAAATGGTTTAACCATGGTATTAGTACCATAGTTTTTTAACCATGGTAAAATCATGGTTGAAATCATGGTCATTTTACCATGTTTTTTTAATGATGGTAACACACTGGTTTCACTAGGGTTTTATTAACATGATTTTTTAATGATGGTAACACACTGGTTTCACTATGGTTTTATTACCATGGTCTTTTGACCATGATTTCACCATGGTTTCACCATGGTTTTATGACCATGGTACATTAACCATTGTAAAACCATGGTTTACCCACATTTTATCCATGGTTTGACCATGATCATGATTGTAAAACCATGGATGATGATCGATTCATTGTAAAACCATGGTTTAACCATGGTTTTATCATGGTTATGATGGTAAAACCATGGTAATTTTTTACAAGGGCAATGTTGCAATTCGTGAAATTTTTATGATGCTATAACCTGTGATTAGTAGTTTGTGAAAGTTTTTACTCAATATTGCAATATATCCACAGGTGAATGTGTTAGTTCATCATGAGGGTCTTGGTATATGATTATATCTTATCTTCTCCAACTCCAATAGATCTTGTGATATTAAATTAATGTATAACATACATGTATTATGATTATTTTGTGAAATTTCTAATCTTTTATTTCTATGTATTCTATTTTTGTTTTTTCAGACCACCTGTTATCAAATCACTCTCATTAGAAGAAGTTCCAACTAAGTACCTGGATCTGTTATCATCGCCAGGCTGCAGTAAGATTGTCATGGAAATAAAGTAAATTCAGATCAATTTGTTTGTTCCAAGACCAAATATATTTATGCTTTTTCTTGTCTTCTTTGAATAAGATTTCCCCATTAAATACATAATCTTGGAGACAATTCAGATCTGTCATAAGACATACATGTATGTAGTGATATAAGGGACAATGACATCCAGCATCACATAAAACCGCAGACTGTCTTTTTTCGTTTTGCCTCCTGGCACAACTAATATTTTGGTTTTCCCTCCTCCACCTCCCCCTCCCTACCCCGGCTTTAAAAGATAATATACAGTGGAAACTCACAATAAAGAGCTCCGATATAACGAGATTCCTGATATAAATGTACCAAGGTAATTTTAGTGGTCCCAGGTCTTTATGTTCTTTTTTTTCCCACCCTGATACATGTACAAAGAGATTCCTGATATAACAAGGTAACTTTCATGATCCCAAGGTCCTCGTTATAGTGAGTTTCCACTGCATTTTGCTTGATACAACAGTACAGTGGAACTTCATTATAACAAACTCCTTGGGACCATTGAAATACCTCTTTATATCGAAACCTTGTTATATAACAATGCTAGAAAACAATACAGTATAAAGAAGCAGGACCTGTAAAATTGCCTTGTTATAAGGAGAGTTTGTTACAACAGTGTTCTTTATAACGAGTTTCCACTGTACAAAAGTTTGTGCTTCCAGCTTCTCTGTTATCCTATCAATGTGAGTTCTCAATAATGTGATAGTGTCTCTACCAATGTGTATAATAATTGACAAGCCATACTTAAATAATAAGTAATAATTGGTGAAA
Source organism: Heliocidaris tuberculata (assembly GCA_025618425.1). Lineage (NCBI taxonomy): Eukaryota > Metazoa > Echinodermata > Echinoidea > Camarodonta > Echinometridae > Heliocidaris > Heliocidaris tuberculata. The sequence goes on from CM046837.1 coordinate 15,134,661, forward strand.
CTGAATTTAAAGGTGAATGGAACATAACAGAGTATTCCAACAATACTCTGATAATTAAATCAATGCCTCTGAAGATTTTATAGGATTAGGATGTCCATTAACTTTGCTGGTAAACATCCCTTTTTATTTAAGATCATTTACGCTATGATAAGTTGTGATTTCTAAACTCAAAAGTCACATTTTTCCTGCGGGGAGGGGGCAGGGGGGTAGTTGCTAGGCAACTTTCACCGTCATTTGGTGAAGTTATTGAAGTCATGATGTTTGGACCTACCTTAGTGTAAATGGGTCTTATGTATATTTTTAAGTGAAAGTGAAATTGGTTGGGTCTGCATAGCTCTGACTTGATTTTCCTTTTTTTAACATCTTTAAAATAAATAAGCAAACTAGTCATCTCTGGTTTATCTTTGTTTTGTACGGCATTTGTGTACATTTAGTAACTTTTGTTTTGTTTTGTTTTGTTTCATGTACAAGTGTCATTGCAAAAAGAATACAATACATGTACAGACACTTTTCTCATAAAAAAGTAGATAATAATGATGACTAATTTGTGGATTTTAGTAGTTGTCAGAATTTTTTTTTTTTCTGAAGTTGCCATTTTTACTAGTATAGAATTTATTTGTGAGAGATTTGAGCAAATTTTGCATTGTCTATCCAATTACATGTTATTATATCATGTCATTTAAATGTGTATATACTTGCCAATTTGTATAAATAAATATATATCTATCACCTATGTGAAATCTTGGTTGTATTTTTTTAGTACCGACATGTCTAACATACATTTTTTTGTAATATTAAGTCCATATTAGTATGATCAGTTACATGTTATAGACAAGAAAGTTTGGGGTAAACCTCCTGCCCCCTCTCTCCCTCAATCCCTCTCTCCCTCTCTTTCTCTTTCTCTCCCTCCCTCCCCCCCCCTCTCTCTCTTGCTCTCTTTCTCTCTCCTAATCAGCATGTCTCTCATCCCTCTCTAATTTTCTCTGCCTATGTCTTTTAGCTTCTCTTTCTCTCTATCTTTCTTGCTCTATCCAATGACGAGTGACTTTTTCAAGAAAACAAACGTTTCCCCAACACACCCCTTCCTCCGTGTTTTGTTTTGCCCCACCCCCTTCTCTCAACCCATCTCACCCGAAAATCACGCGTACTGACCTACTGTTGTTGCCAAGCTCTAATAAAATGTCGACCAAAAAACTTTTAAAAGGTAAATTTTAAAGACATTTCTTTTTCCACAAACGTGTTTTCCAAGACGCTCCTTCCCACGAGTTTTTCCCCCTTGTCTCTTTAATCCATCGTACCTAAAGTCTCCGGGCGTATAAACCTCTTCTTGCCAACCTTTTTTCCTTCACAATGTCAACCAAAATCTTTTAATACCATTTTGCTCCTGTTTAAATGCATCGGAGGAGGACATTTTTAAAAATCATTTAATTTGTTTTTTTCAACTAGAAATCTTTTAAAACCATTTTGCTTTTGTGATAAACTGAATCAGAGCAGAAGATCTTTCAAAACCGTTTATTTGTTTAAACCAGAAATCTACTTTGCATATTATGTGAAACTTAAATCAGAGCAGTAAATATTTTAAAACCACTTTAATTATTGTTTAAATCCATAGATATTTTGAAACCTTTTTGCCATATTGTATCAGAGGAGGAAAATGACCCTTTCCCGAAAGATAAGGGAAAACTGTATCACATCTAGATTATATTTGAGTGGACTTTTCAGTGGATTTAAAGAGGGGGTTTCCCCCCATCTATGTTGTGTTGGTTTCATGGCCATTCAAGATTGACTATTACGCTTCAGTTCATATGGTGGTTTTTGTTTTTTTCATTATTTTTTCAAGACATGGTCGAAAATTCTTACTTCATAAAAAACTGTATCACAACCGTTCCAGGGGCGGGTTTTAATAGGGGGAAAACTGTATCGCTTACCAGGTTAATTGTGTCACCTTGACCTACAAATTATTTTTTATACAGGTTATGGTGGTCACTTGTTACGCTGACCATTAGAACTGACCATTTGCAGCATCAACGGCCTCCTTTCCGTTCCGAGGTCCGTTCCAGTCTGCCCATCAATCAAAAAATGGTCGTCTATTTCGTGATTAGGCCAAGTAAAACTGATTCCTGGTTACTCGTCTGGATTATTTGAAAATGAGGTGGAGGGTTTTCCGTACATATACATAATTTTGGGGATCAATTGCAATACTAATTTTCTTCGATATAATTCCTTTGATATGTTCTCTCACTACAGAAACACAAATCGAGGTGAAATTGCGCTATATTTATGATTATTTTTATTATTTCCTTGTCTACAGACGTCTTAAGATTCTTCATTTATTTAATTTCAAAACAGAAAATATCAAATAATAGAAATTGAGGAGGCGACCCGGAAAAAGGAAGGAAGACGGAACGAGAAACTAGAAATCAATTTTATTTGGCCTTATAATCTCTGAGCCCCTGTTGAGACTGAAATGAAATGTTCAAGGATATGCTATTATTATTACGATCTCTCTCTTTTTTCTTTTTTTTTTGGTGTCCCAAACAAGCGTCAATTTAAGGTCAAGGTACTAATACTAACTCTAGACCCACTTCTTCTCTAAATATGTTTGCAATTATTACACGTAAAATTAGATCAGAATCGAAGACCCCAAACCCGTTGTAACTTTCGTTGGTGTTATTATGATGAAAATATAACCGTACAACCAATTCAGCTACTTTTTAAAAGACATTTCCTTACCCGCTCCCGCCCCCCCCCCCCCTTCATTCTGAAAATGGGTCGGGAACGTAATGATACAGTAACGCAGTATTTCAAATTAGTTGGAAAATTCTTCGTCAAGCTAACAAATTTGGAACCTATATTAATGTACTAGGCCTTGGTATGATAGGCCTGGGAATAAATCTAGACCTACTTCTCCTCCTAATGCGTTGGCAATATTATCATTATTATTACATGTACACGTAAAATTAGATCAGAATCTACTGCCCCAAACCCGGAGTGACCTCCGCCCTTGTCATGATGAGGAAATTATATTGTACTACCCAAATCCGCAATTTCGTAGACATAATTTGCAGAGGTGTCTTGATCTGGTGGATGCGTCACCAGACTTTGGGCAATGTATCTACACCACTACCACGCAGTAGCGCAAATCCATTTTTATTTTATTTTTTATTTATTTATTTATTTATTTTTTTTTTTTTGGGGGGGGGGGTACATTCGCCTCCAAAATTCTCTGACAAGCAAAAAAAAAAAAAGTTTATTCAAAAAAGTCGGGGGGGGGGGGGGGGGGACATTCGCCTCCAAAATTCTCTGACAAGCAAAAACAAAACAAAAACAAAAATGTTATTCAAAAAGGTTTCTGTCTCAATAATGATCTTATACTGACTCATGATCTTATACTGTACTAAATTTCTTAATCTATGTGGGGAAATTCAATTCCTATTGCACTTTGATGGTGGATCATGGTTTTAGTTTTGTCCTAAATTTCACAGGAAATCACATTTAATTTCAAATAACCGCATCATAATGTATAATAGATTATGCTCTTCCTTCTAAATCTAGAAATGTGGCGTAGGCGTCCATGCAACATTAATTATTTTGGATGAAATTGCAATATGTCAAGAAAAGAAATGGAGGCGTAAATTTATTCATATATACCATGTATGCCATGCCGCCAATATTGGATGAGGCCTTATTTATCTTCTGCAAAATCATGAACTCCGTTTACCCATGCAAAGTACAATCATCCCATCTAATAACAGATATATACATGTATATATATATAAATAAATAAATAAATATAAATATATATATATATATATATATATATATATATATATATATATATATATATATATATATACATGTATATTATATTCAATAATAAAACAAAGGACTAATATTTATACTCTTCCAAACGTCATCCCTATTGAGATAAGATTTGTTAAAATAAAGTTATAGGCTTCGATGTTGATAACTAATGCTATGGTCACAACTGATCGTGTGTGTCTGCGATCAGCTGTGGGCCAACTCCTGCGATTCGTTTGTCATGGCCACAACCAGTCGGGCGCCTCTCTGCATCTCCTCTTGCGCGTCTTGCACCCTCCTCCTGAACATATCCCTCTTAAGTACAAGAACTCGTGAGGCGATGTACAGCCCCGTACATGTACCATGCAATTGACGCGCGACATGACTGTCACGGCTCCGTATGGAGGGACGGGCTTCGTGAGACCTCCGCAAGAAGCCCGTGCGATGTTCGCGAGAAGCCCGTGCGATGTTCGCGAGAAGCCCGTGCAAGAACTACGGTGTCACCTGCGTTCATCAAAACATGAAGCCACTCGCAGAGTCTGTTGGACATGTCCAACAGCCTCCTTGCGTGTCCTGCGTGTCCTGCGTGTCCTGCGTGCTCCTACTTGCTTGGAAAACAGATACAGACCCGTGCGTGCGGACGCAAGGATTTTCTGCGAAATCCGTCGCAGACCTCATTCAGCAAGGAGGTGCACGACTGGTTGTGACGATGTTTTCTCAACTGTTACTGTGGCAAGGGTTTTTGTTTTTTTCAAGATTTTACAAAAACACAAACAATGTTTACTTTTCAAACACCTGTACGCCTTCAACTATGTCTTATATAAAAAAATATTTTGTACAAAAAGTTGTAGAAAATGTATCACTATTTCTAATGATACCCTAATTTCCTATTCATGAATGAAAATCATGAGTTTTCTTCTACTTCTAGTTGTTAAAGGCCCTGTCACACCTTTCCGGGCAAGCTTTGCGTGTGACTTGCGGGGAACAATTTTTGCTACCCGGAGGTCTCCGCAGATGGCCCGCACCTGACAGTACCTAGCACGTATCTCGCCCGTAGTTGCCCGGAGGTGCGCACGCAAGTCCGATTTACCCGCAGCCAAGTTTTGAGCATGCCCAAAACTTGTTCCGGGTGAGTCGCGGGGAATTGCCCGCAGAGGTCCACGTAGAACACCAGTAGGAGGCCCGTAGCGGCCGCAATTCACAGGCAGTTAACCCGCTTGAAGTACGTAGGTTGCCCGTGGATCTGTGGCTATGCGCCGGAAACGCGTGTCATCTGCGGGCATTCTACGAGCATAATACGGGTGTTTTACTGGCAAGGAACGGTGTCGATACTGCCAACATCCGTGTAGCTGGTCAGTTCTGCGGGCGTGGAGCGAGCTATACGAGCAAATTGCGTGCATGTCGAGGGTCACTTACTGCCTTTCTGCTGGTTAGTTGAGGGTCGCCTGCGGCCAAGATAATGACGTTCTGCCGACGGGGCATCTTTATTCCAACTGAAGAAAACGAGAAATAATGGTCTCTCCATCCCCTCGACCAGTATTACCCAGGCTCGCACCTCGCAGGCAACTTCCACGCAGGTAACACGCAGTTGTGACGCAGGTACCCCGCAGCGCCCGTATGTCGCCCGTAACTAACACGGATCAGTTTCGAAGCTCTCACGCGCCACCCACGCGCCTGACACGCAGGTCACACGGAATACACCCAAGTAGAACGTAAGTATCACGAGTCCAGCAGGTAAGACGCACGCGAAATCCTTGTCCGCCCGCAGAAACTATTCTGCGTGCTGGAAAATCCATACACGCAACAAGCCCGCGTAGCTTGCCCGGAAAGGTGTGACAGGGCCTTAACGTTTCTGTTACTCATACGTTTACCATTGGTTAATGCTTGAGTTAGAAAAGATTCTGTATAAAATTTGCAATGTCTATACAGTGGCATGGCTCATTGATATTTAGAATGATTGATTCAAGCTGTAAACGGTGATATGAATTGACCACCACATTTCTTGGTGGAGCAATTTGTCATTGAAAATACCTACTAGTCTGTTTGTCGAATATTGATTGGCTGAGCGCAAATTTGTCATAGATATGTGGCAGTTGTTATTGATAACAAGTTTTATGAAACGGGGCCCTGAAGGACATTAGACTACTTTTTCCGTTCTTGATTTAACATTCCTGTATTTTTTAAAAATTCATTATGACGTAACATTAATTTAGAAGAAAGCGCGAATAGGCCAATGCATCAAAACTGAATGGTAAGTTGTGCTGAAAGAGAGCAAAACATTCAGAGGAACACATTGGTGAAAGTTTGAACGAAATTGAACAAGCAATACGAAAGTTATGATTTTTTTTTTTTTAAAGTTGTAATCATGTGAACTTCAAGTTGGCTGAATTGGTAATGTCACTGAGGGGCGCACACCTGTAATTATTTTCCCATAGGCTCATGTGCTAGACATGAGAAATTAAAAAAAAAATATTAAAAAATAAGTGCTAGCAATGCCACCATTCAAACTTAGGACTTGACTAGTTCATACAACTTCTCTGACTTCCTGAAAATATGAAGGGGTGTTTTTCAGCCTTTTTTCCCTCTTTACAGGAGCTGCAACTTAGACTACCCACAAACCTGGTCTAAGCTACAGTGGTTATGAGGTTTCTTGGGCTGCTAATAAAGTCCCCATAAAATCACACTGGGACCAACTCCTGCTCTCTCATGGGCCTGATCTGAACCACTAATTATCCCTCTTTAGGCACATATAAAAAAAAAGTGTTGAAATATGTATTATTAATCTTATATGTTTTTTTTTGTTTCCAACAATGACATCATCGAAGAGGAATATTCGAAAATGACCGGATCTAATTACAGGCGTGCGGCCTGAGATGTAGCAGCGCACAACTCTCTCATTTGCTCCAACACACAAATTGACTAAAATGTTAATTTTTCCCAAAAAATATTTTTCTTTTTCAGAACCTATCGCAATATGCTATCTGCAAATTATTTTGCAATCGACTTATTTATGCAATCGACTGACCAAAGTACCAATTTAAGATTTCCATAGATTCACTTGCCACAGTGCATCCAACATACCCCACAGTGCTCTCAACATATACCACAGTGCGCCAAACTTATACCACAGTGCTCCAAACATATACCACAGTGCTCCAAACATACAAAAATGTTATTAACACTTATCACAGAGCACCCGACATATACCACGGTACTCTTAACATATACCACAGTGCTCTTAGATATACCACAGTGCCCCTGACATATACCACAGTGCTCCAAACATATAACACAGTGCTCTTATCATATACCACAGTGCTACAAACATAAAACAGTGTTATTAACACTTACACTGTGCACCCCACATATACCACTGTGCTTTTAACATATACCACAGTGCTCTTAACATATATCACAGTGCTCCCAACATATACCACAGTGCTCCCAACATACAAAACAGTGCTCCCAACATATACGACAGTGATCTTAGCACATACGACAGTGCTCCCAACATATACGACAGTGTTCCTAATATACACCACAGTGCTCATAACATATGCCACAGTGCTCTTAACATATATCACAGTGCTCTAAACATACACCACAGTGCTCCAAACATATACCACAATGCTCCAAACATATACCACAGTGCTCCAAACACTTACCACAGTGCACCCAACATATACCACAGTGATCTCAACATATACCACAGTGCTTTCAACATGAAGCCCTGTGCTTCAAACATATACCACAGTGCTCTCTACATATACCGCAGTGCTCCCAACATACAACAATGCTCCAAACATTATACAGGTCGTAAGAGACCTGTTTGTAGCATTGCGGTATGTTGGGAGAACTGTCACGGTGGTATATGTAATATGTCACCAGTTGACAAGGCTGTCGCTGTCTCTCGCTGTCTCTTTTTATCGAACTGTGAACGGCATCTTTTTTTTTTCTCTCTCTATTTAAATTACGCTCTCTTACGACTGCAGTTATGAATTAGTACATGTGTTTCTTGTCTTTACACTGGTGAGCTCTTTTTATGTCTACATGTTCATGGTAATGAATTGAATATTTATGCATATCTACCACCAGCTAGCGAGGAGAACCTTATACAGAAACGTGTTTTCTTTTGGTAATCTGCAGGCATTAACTGGTGCCCCTCCCTCCTCCTTCTGTTATTGTACTTCGTATTTTGTATTCTCTGTTATTGTTATATATTATTCCTGGAAATGAAATGAAATAAAATGAAATAAACACTTACCACAGTGCACCCAACATATACTATAGTGCTCCCAACATATATAACAGTGCTCTCAACAAATACCACAGAGCTCCCAACGTATGACACAGTTATCCAATCATATATATCACAGTGCTCTACACATATACTGCAATGACTCCCCAACATATAGCACAGTACTCACAGCTTATAACAGTGCTCCCAACATATACCACATTGCTTCCAACATATGTCACAGTGCTCTAAACATAAACCACAGTGTTTTAAATATATACTGCAGTGTTCTCAACATATACCACAGTGCTCCCAACATATGCCACAGTGCTCCCAACATATACCACAGTGCTCTCAACATATACCACAGTGCTCCCAACATATACCACAGTGCTCCCAACATATGCCACAGTGCTCCCAACATATACCACAGTGCTCTCAACATATACCACAGTGCTCCCAACATATACCACAGTGCTCACAACATATGCCACAGTGCTCCCAACATATACCACAGTGCTCCCAACATATACCACAGTGCTCCCAACATTTACCACAGTGCTCCCAACATATACTACAGTGCTCCCAACATATACTACAGTGCTCCCAACATACAGCAGTGCTCCCAACTTATACCACAGTGATCCAATCATATATCACAGTGCTCTAAACATATATGCCTACTACAGTGCTCCCCATCATAATAGCTCAGTAATCCCAACTTATACCACAGTGCTCCAAACATATACCACATTGCCATTAACTTATTATACAGTCATACTTACACTTACCACAGTGCTTTTAACAATACTATCACGTAGCGCAGTGCTCCCAGCATATACCCAACATATACCGCACTGATCCCAACATAATGCCACAGTGATCTCAACACATATTACAGCACTCCCAACACATACTACACATACACATGCTACAATGCTCATATTCCACAGTGCTCCCAACATAAACCACAGTGCTCCAAATAAATACCACAGTTTGCCCATCACACACCACAGTAATCCCAACACAAAGCAAAGTTTTTCCCAACATATACCACAGTAATGCCAACACATACCATAGCACTGTTATTGGAATAAAGTCATTTTCGCTCGTCGTCCAGGATACTGGTTCCAAACAACAGAGCCCGCGCATGAGGTTCACCGCGAAATCATTCAAGCAACGGGCTGGAGCAGGGCAATTTCAGTGTTTGGCGCTCGTGTGATCACCACGCCATTGTTTAGCACTAAACTGTTTGGAACCAGCAACCTTGACAACTTGGCCGGTATGACGTCACACTTCGGTAGATAAGCTAATATTCGCAATACGTTCATCAATTCATGGTATAACTGTAGAAAATAAAGGGGACCTATCATGCCTACTATGGGGGTACCATATCAGTTCCATCTTTAAAATACCATTCTCATCATCCCTTAGCGATTAGCGTACTTGATAACAGCTCGTCAGTATTTTAGCTTACTTTTGATAAACCCTTTTTTTTCCTGGAGAATAAAATAAGTTTAACTTAGAGATGAAGACGACTTGACGGTAATTTACATCTGGAAAATGGTCAATATTCATCCATCCATATATAGATCTGACTTATTTGGAAAAAAAAAAAAAACACTTTCGAGTAGTCAAGGATGATAGGATCACAAGACTTTCAAATTATTATTTTTTATTAACATAAACCCAGTAAAAGGCCTAATCTGATCATTCGCCACAACTCATGGGTAGCTTTATGATATATGAATTACGGAATACGAAGGACAGCCCTAGCTTGCTATTACAATTTTAAGGTAGTAATGCCCCCTCGTGAAGACTCAGGGAGACACAAACCCAAATCAAGGAAATGATTATTATTTGTCATTGCATTTTGAAGTTAGATCTAGAACCAGTTATAAAAACAGCGGGAAAATGGCTTTTGCGATGTTCAGTCCTGGTTATCGAATTGTTGTATAAAAAAAATATGAAACCCAAGAATCATTTTACAGTGTATAATAAGCATTTGTAGAACCACAATTTGTAACGCTTTATACATGTATTATAAAGAGATGTCCTGATTAAACTTTTTTCGAAACCCATTCTGATCTTCACGCTGACAAATTTCATAATCTGAATCAATAGATAAATCTCGGATGAATATCGAGAAGGCACCTATACGCCCTAACCCCCCCCCCCCCACCCCAATCAAGGATTTGCATTTTAAAGGTTCTATCCAACTTTTGAAAATACATGTGGAAAAACTGATCTAAAATTTCTATGGGAAGCAAGACTAGACTTGATGGTAAAAATTCTTGGTATTTCTCAGAAATAACTCCTACAAATTATTGCGGTATATACCTTATGTTAGTACTGAGTGACGAAAAGAATTCTGATAGTTCTTTCATTTTTTCCCTAAAATTTTCGGCCATGCTTTTCCTTACATTCTATTCTAGGGCAAAGTAATTAAGCATTCAACTATTTTCACGATACTGTCAAAATTAGACAGCACCTATAATTTATTTTCTTTAAAAATACATTGACAGGATGACATAGTGCGTGGGCGAATTCAAATGATGAAAATAGTGGACCTGCCATTAATTCCGTGATATATAAAGCAGACAGATTCCATGAAACCTTAATTTTGTGAAGCATTCATTCAGATCATCATTTCTAGATATAAAAAATTCACTGCTTTTATAGCTCCGAGGGCCTATAAATACCTATCAAAAGTGGAATTACTCAAACCCAGAGTTATTACGTAATTATTTCAGCATTATAAGCGACACCAAAGCTGGCATTGCGCAATACCAAAAGATATATTTCGCAACATTATTTTGTATACGCATTGGGCATACTTAATGAAAAATGACGTTAAAATGCAGGTCAAACTAACAAAATAAGTCCAATCCTCTTCTTTTTTTCTGCTTCTAAGAAAACGCTTTGCCTTATTTCATGTATTTTGCCTTATCCTGTGGTTGGATCATGCGTAGTCTATTTTAATACTCATGTGAAGATTTTTTTTTTTCACCGATAACAAATTCAAACGAGAGAAAATTAACTTATATCCCCTCTTATATACTTGTTTCCACGATGACTTCTTATCTGTTCTATTGCTGCCTTATAATCTGTGCTGTGCTTAATTTTTAAGTGCTGTGATAAGGATTCGAACCACGAACCATGCCATCCGCAGCCCGCTACCCTATCCACTAGATCACGACACCTCTACAGACCAAAATCAGCATCAACGGCATCAACGCCACCCTCACACAATAAAAAGGAAACATTTTATTTGCCTTCCAGTCTCTAAAAAGATATCTGATCTCTCAAAATGGGTCAAGTTCGTCGATTCATTTTGTACGAGTTCATTTCTCACTTGTGTAGACGTGCTCCTCGATCGTTTCAAAGGTCGTCCGGGCTTTGTCCTTTGTTGGCAGCTTGTTTGACCCAATTTCATTGTATGGCAGGTCAGACAGATAGTATAATTGCAATGTGAAAATATTGTCATCGAGCTACCGTATTAGCTGACGTTGTTTGCACACTCATTTTGATGTCGGAAAAAACTAGTTTATCATGAGTTAATATGCTTAAACTGGTTGTTGGTCTGATTACAATAGTGTCAAGCAAATACTGAAAATGCGGAAATGAATGACCTGTACAATCTAAAAACCAGATGAAGACATTTCTTCACATTACATTACATAACTTTTATAATTTTGAGTAGAGAGTATTATAGTATTATTAGAATATTAATGATGGTAGTTCTAATTCGACCCTGATTGCTAATGCGAATGAAGGGTCTGTGTGTATTGGGAGGGGGGGGGGGGTCTATATCGTTCACTTGTCAATTTCTCCTAGAAGACAATATCATACAAAATTAATAATATACATCAGTGATAGCATTAAGAAGAACTATTAAATGATGTAGATTATAATCAAATGATTGGTTGAGAGCGGGCATGTGACCAGGCATTTAATTTTTCCTACCGCATGAATGGCATAACCGGACATTAGAAGGTGCTAATGACCGGTCATTAGCATTAGCAATTTTCTAATGACCAGTCGCTTAATCTTCTGCGTCTATGTTAGTCGACTGTAGATCAATGGAACTTGGGGTGGGGGCAATTTATTAAATGACATGGATCCTCGTCACCATTTATAAAACAAATAATAATAGCATCATATGTCTTGAATTTTTAGACAAATTTTAGAAGTGGGGATGCTGAATAAAATTATGAGCAAAGTGCCCAATAGCATGGGGTCTATACATGGAAGTATATTACCTTGGTGACAAAACTGAGGTGCTCTAGCACCCTGATGGCCCTGTATATATGTTTGTTTGACATCCATATAGTTGATTGATATTTTGGTGTATCAAGTTAATAAGACAACGATGGCAATAACCTCTCGAGCTTTCGTGGGTTATGCTGCTCAACCTTATTCAATGTTTATCTGTTTTTCTTTGACTATTCTATTGTTGTACGTTCGAAGCTTGGCGAATAAAAATCAATCGATCTTCAACCAAGCTATCTTGTTATGGAATTAGAACTCTAAAAACGTGTAAAAATGCTATGAACAAAAGAGATTTTTACCACACGTGTAACAGCAATCCGAAATTACATGTTATTCCTGTTAAGTCCTTAATAAGCAAAACCTCTTACATGGCATTTACTTGATATTTTATAGAATACTTTGCAGGGGTTTGGGAAATGAAAGACTATAAAAATCGCGAATATCGTACTACTTGTCAACACGAAACAAAGTATCTGGAAAAGTACTTGGCGTACTTGGGATTCAATATTGTTGTACCTCCTTAAACACGGTGGCAAAGACTTTCGAGAAATCACCCCCCCCCCCCGAAAAAAAAAAAATAAATAAATAAAATAAAAAATTATATATATATATATATATATATATATATGATATAATATAAAACTAGGAGGTCTACATTGTGAAATACAATTTAATCATTTCGAGACATACATGTACTTGAAAACAAGACAAAACAAATATTTGCATTTTTTGAAGATATTGAACTCTCTGGATATGAAACGCATGCAGTATGGTATTTAAACGATAAACATTCACGCACATATGCATGATGTCTGTGACTGATCGATAAGGAATTCTTGTCGAATCGCACAATATTTTCCTTTACACCCAAACTGCCCCTCTCTCTAGAAGAGACAGAGGGAGAGAGAGGGAGAGATAAAGAAAGAGAGGGGAGTAAGTGAGAAAAAAGAGGGAGAGAGAGAGAGAGAGATAGGGAGCGGGAGAGCAAATAATAGAGAGAGAAGAGAGAGAAAGAGAGGGAAGAGTAAGTGATAGAGAGGGCCGGAGGGAGGGAGGGAGAGAGAGAGAGAGAGAGAGAAAGATGGATAAAGAGAGGGGAGAGTAAGTAAGAGATAGAGAGAGGGGGTGGGGTCCATTGGCATGTGGCCCATTATCATGATTATGGTCGGTCAATAACAACAACAAAGTATGCTAGGGGATTATAACGGATCATGAAAAGGGTTTACTAGAGTTCAACAAAACTGTAAACCATGAATCAACAACGTTAAATCAAACATCGAAATGGCACAGGAGGACAACACTTTAAAAAAAAATCACTGTTTATATTGCCGACTATAACAGTGAGACGCTCTCATTCCTTGGCCCTTTTATTTGTTGATTATACATTTTCTCTTTTATAGTGAAACAATACAATACAGTGCAATACCACCTAGTCGTGAGAGCTGTTTTGCGCGTAAGAAAATGTTTACCGAAAGTCTAATTGGAATCGATTCTACCTCCCTGCATCTGGGTGACGATTTCAAGCATGATAACATTATCGATTGCGTCTTGTGCTTGAACTAAAAATGTCTCCCTTTTCGAGGTATGAATGACACAATTTTATACTAACTCAGCGATCTCGCTTTCGTCCTTGTTCAAGACAAGAGCGTCGGGATGAACTTGATTCTGACCAATGGGGGAAGGGGAGGTGTTTTTGGGGTTTTTTTTTTTTTTTTAGAGAGATCAGGGGCGTAGTTACGAGGGGCACGGGGGGGGGGGTTCCAGAAGATGCGGTTTTTGTCACCACGGTTACATACATCCAACCAGAAGGATGTCTCGTGTGAAATTAGAAGTAAGAGCATGCTTTCAGAAGCCATAAACAACACAGCAACAACAACAAAGAACAGCCATTATGGATAGAAATGCCCCACAAGCTTGTAATGAATATTCCTCCGTGTTTAAGGCATGTGTATACAGATTCCTGATTAGAAAATAGGATCTAATCAGAATCTTCGTGGAATAATTGACTGCTGGATTTTTGACGGGTCACGAACTCTTTTTTGGCAATAGAGCGCTTAGTGCAACACGTGATCTTTAACAAAATCAGTTATTCTGTAACGAAATCAATCTTTTCATCCTCGAAAGGAATTGGTAAGACTAATTTTGTTACAGAATCACCGATTTGCAGAGGTATTGTGGTCTAGTGGAGAGTTCACCGGACTGTAGATCACAGGGTACGGGGTTCGGATCCCAGCTCGGCATTGACGTCCTCTGGCAAGCCATCAATCTACATTTCTACAGCCACTCTCAACCCAGGTGTAGTACATGGATACCGTTAGGAGTTCATTCCTTGAAGCTTCAGCGCCTTCATTAGGGCAGCTAGGCTGAGCCGGGTTAATAATCCAAACCGCTTTGGAAGTGCATATAGAAACATTGATGAATAATGATATGCGCTATACAACAACTGCGTATTATTATTATTACTAGTAGTAGTAGTATCAGTCTTAGCAATAGATAAATAAATACATATGAATAAAACAATTAAATAGATTGATTTTAAAAAATATTTAAAAATATTACGGAACCTTTGACAGTATAGGGCTTAATACGCGTTGTTATTGTCATGGTATAATGCTGATCCTTGCCAGATTTCAAAGCAAAACTTTGCCACAGGGCTATACCCTCCCTTTCATGAGTAATAAATTGAAGTAAAGGTTATATATGTCTTTTGTATGAAAAGGGGCTGTACCTTCAAGTGATTACCAAACACATATAAACGTCACATATAATTTTAGGCCTGTTGCTTGTATCTCATAAATGTTTTTGTGCCTGTACTTTTTCTACTTTTCTATTCAGGGCTTTCGCAAAATAAACTACTACTGAGTGATTATTAGAGCGGCAATTACGATGTTTTCACGCTGTTCGATCCACAATTTTCGCCTGTGAATAGTCGTATTCCCGTCGATTTTTCCCAGGCATGCACGGTACCCTGCACCAATCGATTGTTGGTTATGATTGATGAAACATGAACATTAGAGAAGCACGTGAGTGTCCATGGTTCGTCAACAGCGCGCTGCAACCTTGAGAGATTTCCCCACATGTTACGAGGACTGACTCGAGAGAACTGAGACCAGTGGCGGATCCAGAGGGGGGGGGGGGGGGTTCGGGGGGCCCGGACCACCTCCCCTGGGACCAAAAAAGGGCCCCAAAAATGCTGAGGATCTTTTTTTTTTTTTTTTTTTTTTTTTTGCTTGTCAGAGATTTTGTGAGTGAAAAGGGGGCCCCAAAAATGCTGAGGACCTTTTTTTTTTTTTTTTTTTTTTTGCTTGTCAAATTTTTTTGTAAAGATTGAGCCCCCTGGATCCGCCACTGACTGAGACTATATGTTTGTGAGAAAGAGGGAGAGAACAAGAAATAAATAGATAGAAAGTGGAAAGGGGGAAGAGAGAAGAGGTGGAGATTAAAATATAGAAACCTAATGAATCTTCATTGCCTTATCAATGCGAGAAGAGAGTTTTATTAAGTAGTGTGCTCTCTGCGCATATTAACCTACTCTGAAGGGCCGAAACTGGTGCGCCTTTCTCACTTTATTCAGAGTAGATACTGTGCAAAGACAGAGTGCTGACCAATAGACCGATTCTTTATATTCCAAATTCTTTTAAACGGCAACACTGAATGAATATACATGTTCATATATATTTTGCGGTCTACAGATGATTGTTTGGACCGCATTTAACTGGTTTGTACTGGATTTTACTGGATTTTACTGAATAGATTATCGATAGCATTGACCGGTATAATGTTGATCTTGGTCGGTCCTGTTTATCAGAGGGAGCTTCGCCTTAAATAAAAAGAATAATTACAATCGATGGTATTTTATTTTTTAAATTTTTGTATGGGCGATTGATTTCACTGAAAAGAAATGAATAAAAAATATTTTGAACAAAAAATAAAACGTTCTAACCTAAATGAAAAAAGAAGGGGGGGGGGGGAATTTGTTGATTGTGTGACTACTATGGTGTAGGCCCCGGTTTGATAAGCATTTAGAAACGTTTGGTAATGATCTGGTTCACGATACTTCACGATGAGATCATTAACAATAGCACGTGTTTGTCGAATATATGGCAGGTAAATAAATGGGAGGAGCTAGGACATGCGTAATTGGCTCTCAGATTAGCAAATCACTGCCATTTGAGCACTTCTGTCAACACAATGCTTCTCTGCACGTAGCACAGGCTGCTAAAACGTGGTTCATGTTAGCGAAAAAGAAAAATGATCATAATTATTATCGATTTGTTCTTCTGTCTGCTTTTTAAACCAGGTCGAGTCAAAGAATGAAAAAGAAACACACATAGGTGACCTAAAACAAATTTTGCGCAACTGTGTCGGGTCATCAATCCTTCTCAATTTGTGAGGGCGGCCGCAGGGTCAAGAGGAAGTAACAAAAACAAAAAAAATAATAAAATTTTTTTTTTTAGATTAAAAGATAAAAACTTATGAACTAATTGATTGTCAGTGCATACCAGTCTAAAGCATTCATGAAGTTTCTTCCTCCCAAATAAAAATTTCTCACAATATATATATATATATATATATATATATATATATATATATATATATGTTAACAAAACGACGGTACTGCAGCCCCCCCCCCCCCCCCCCCCCCCGAAATAACCAATATTTGGGCAACCGCCGCCTCAAGATTATTCGGCCATGCGCTGCCGTCATTTTCGGGTTAAAAGTTGGTATACTTGTAATCTTTATATACACACTGATACATGTATAATGTAAATTCATGAGAAAACTATTGTAACCCTGATATAAAGTTTGAATAACAAACTCTCGCTCGCTTTACTCGCTCGCAAAATTTAGAAAACTGACAAGTTGATATTAGGGCATGAGACGTTAGCCATGCACCTGACGAAATCGGACTTGTACGCCTTTATGGTTATATATTATTTGCAAGAGGGTATACATTTTCCGATGATGACATCATGTGTGCAAACTATATATGTCTACAAAGATAATCAATCAGACGAGGCCGTCCGAGCCATTCTCGACTTCATCATACATCGTTGAACCCGACCTACTTCTGTTAGAATCATTTGTGAACACAATGTGCTTGTGGTTTTGATGAACAAAATCGTGGTAATACCATTATAATAGCTTTATTTTTTTGTGATAATTGGCGTGAGAAATGTACTCGTTATAATATAGGTTACTCATGATTGCTGGACTAATTGGTACGGAACCAGAATTTGGGTGTTGGTGCTGATAGACCAACCGGGGAGATCGTCCGTCAGAAAGAGACATTAAAGGATCTCAATTCTAGATTAAAGAAAAAATATTATTTAAAATATGAATGTATTAACCTCTTGTTTTCTTGTTACAGCATCAAACCATGTTATTTACATGATCAGCGCAAAACCATTAGAATTGGCTTAGATCTACCAAAAGAGTTATCATGGCATTCATTATATTCATGGGATTTTCCCCTGATCCGTTTTAAATATTTGTTCGTCAAAATCGCGAGTTTATTTATACAAATGAAACGAAACAATCTGTTGTTAACTCTGAAGAGTAATCAAATTCGTTTTCGAATGGTATACCATGCACTATAATATTTTCACAAAAAGGCACGAGAGACGGATTTAAAATGTAGATAGATATTGGGCCTCATAAATACTGACGTTGTGATAGAATAAGGGAGGCTGATTAAAAAAAAAACACTTTTTTTAACCACGCCATGATTTTAACGGCGGTATCTGAAATTTGGTACTTCTGTTTGAACAAAGAGAATGATTATCGATGTATAAAATATAAATATATTTAAAATATTTTTAATTTTCAACGAAAAGAGAAGAGTCTTTTATCTAACCTCATTATAACCAGGTTTTACGAATAATAATAATAATAATAATGACTGCTTCTTATAAAGCGCTTTACTAGTTACAACGTAACCGACCAAAACGCCTACAGTATTAATATTACCTAATAATGAATTAATAATTTGGAAGTCATTCACTTTTGCCAGTGACCAAGTACAGACAGCGTGTGTTCAGTGATTCGCTCGTTTAGAAATGGGTCGAATATGTTAAGGTTACAACTGTCAAATAAAAAATAAAAAAGATAAAAATTGCAAAATAGAATTCTTCATAAAGGTGGTAAAAATGTAATTTTTTATGGAGACAAAGGTCAAGTGTGCCACTCGAGTGTCCAACAATTTGAACAGCTCTATTGTCATGATTGTTCCTTGATACATCCTTATCGTGTCAATACAATCGTGTCACTCTGAAAAGCTAATGAAAAATGCACGCAGACAGAATTTGACAAGACGTGTCCAAAGTTAAACCTGACGTTTTCGTTGGATTATACTTCAAAAGTGGCAGAGGAGTTGAATTCCACTATAGTTTTAGGAGGCATACTACAGAGCATTTCCTTTTCAATTCTCCCTTTTGATAGTGGATTCCCCTATTTTGAACGTGGATTCCTCTGCAAAATAAGTGAGAGCGGATTTCAACTCCTGGGGCCCCATTTCATAAAATTTGTTATCACTAAAAAATCCAACAGATCTATGACAAATTAGCTCTCAGTCAATCGAATGCTATGACTTCAGTAGCTTATAACATGTGACTTGTTATCGATAACGAGTTTTATGAAACAGGGCCCTGTACACAGAGAGCTAGAAAGAGAGAGAAGAAAAGGACACGGAAAAATAAATGATATGGCCCCTCCCACATATACTCCAAATTGGTGGCCTTGTTAATTCGCATTATTTCTTCTAGTATTTTTTAAAAATCTAATAACACCAATGCCTACCCCATGACACTAGGGTTATTTTGTCGTTTTTCCAAAGGTTCATAATTCCGAAGGTTCGTTACTCCGACGGTACGTAATTCCGAAAATGAAATAGGGTTCATAATTCCAAAAATGGAAAGAGTTCCATATTTCCGAAGGTTCTTAATTCCCAACAGTTATGTAGGGCTCTATTTCATTTTCGGAACTATAAAAGTCAAAACCTTCGGAATTAATAACCATTTTTCGTTTTCGGAATTACGAACCCTATTTCATCTTTGGAATTACGAATTATAACCTTCGCAGTAATGCACCAAATGTTCGGAATAATAAATCCTATTTAATTTTCGAATTATGAACCCCCTGCTATGGGAAATTTGTGTTTCAGAATTTCGAACCTTCGGAATTAGTTTACGAACCTTCAGAAAGACGAATCTTCGGAAAAACGAGTACCTCCCGACACTAGTGCCCTCTTGATGGTTGAACATACACTACGCCACCGGCTCTCTATATTTGATGTCGTCATGACTGACCAACAAATTGTGGTTTGAAGTCAAAGAGGGTGGATCCAAGAGAGGTTCACCTCACCATGTTTGTTTAAAGGAAAAAGACACCTTTAGATTAAAAATGGTAAATTTGTGCTTTCTCAACCAGATTTGTGCACCCTTCTTTTTCTTTAAAAAAAACTTTAATTAAGATGGCTTTCAGCAAGAACCCTGACGTTCTGTGTGTTTACGAGTGGCGTTTACAGCATAGGTGAAGCCGCTCCTTCGTTTGAAGGCCCAGAAAAAAAGAAAAAAGAAAAAAAAAACTACGGTGGCCCGTATTCTGAACTTCGGTTTAATTTAAACTCCAGTCCATAAGTTAATCCGGACTTAAACTACCCCAAGCTGCAGTCTACATTGCTGTACAAAGTTAAACCACTCTTCATGCTCTTAGAGTCTAGATTGCACTCGAGTTTAAGTTAAACCGCAGTTCAGAATGTGATTATCCCAAACTCTGGTTTAAAGGGTAGCTTTAGACTGGGTTTAAACCACTCTTAGACCGCGGTTTAAGTTAAGCCGAAGTTCAGCATACGGACCAGTGAGTCGAAGGCACCCGGAGCTGCCCAAATGTGTTACTCCTCGCTCTATTATCAGCTTATAACATGGACACATCACTGTTTATCTAAAGACCTTGTAACATTTATGACAAGTCCGCTGCAAAATGAAAGAGTACTAGTAAGTAGAAATTATATTAGAAACGATATTCATATACATTAGGGGTAACCTCGCTAGTCATAAGGACCACTATTCATAAGGACCATCTATTAAGGAACGCTATCCATAACACGTGACTAAATGAATAGCGGTTTTGTACGAATAGCGGTCCTTCTGAATAGCGAGCAAACCATAGACAAATTACCACGCCATTCATAATAAGGACATCCATTCATAAGGACCACTATTCATACCTACTCATAAGGACCGCTATTCATAACGCGTGTTAAATGAATAGCGGTTTTCTATGAATAGCGGTTCTTATGCTTAGCGAGCAGACCCCATACATTATACCTCAGTAAAGAAAAAATAGATAAAGGGGAAGACTTTGTACACCATATTCTGCATGCATATGACACTTGCCTTTTGAACGGATATATCGAATAGCAGCGGAAATAATTCAAATTATGATTTAGCAGTATTTTTGTAGAAAATTAGAATACCTTTGGAAAACCTGCTGGGATTTGTTGAAGCCTAGTCAATATATTTGCCACTGTCCTGCCTGGGTGCATTCGTACGCTGCACAGTAAGAAATTATATATCTCTACAGAGAGTGGAGATGGTGCACATATTTTGTACAGTCTTGATGACCCGGGTAGGAGACCTATATACACACTCACCCTGTAGACGATATGTTCCTACTACGTAGTAGGTCCATGGTTCAACCAAGAAACTCCTTGGTTGAACCTGTCGTAACATTGAGCATGAGTGGGCCCTTATCAGGTCCATCCAATAACTCTTGAAAGAACACGTGGTGTAAAAGCAAGCCTCGCTCATTGTTTCCTATTATAAATAAAGTACTGATGATTGATAAATATTACGACCCGAGAGAAGAAGGATTTCATGAATGATCGCATCCGATTTTCTGTCGAAATCAGATGTGCTTCTCGAGCGTCATAATCATCAGTTCAAACCTACTAGGCATTATGCGTGTACATCATTACGAATGATCATTCATCTAAATTTCAAACAAGGAAAAGTAACTAATTAGGTATAAAGTCTTAGGTATATAGAATTACCTTGTAAATTAGGCATAACAAAGAAAAGGAAATTAATTAGGTATATAAAATTGCCTTGCAAATGAGCCCTACAAGGGACTCTAAATCATCAGCCCTGGGTTCAAATTCTGGGAGAGGCTCTGATATCTTTCAGCAGGACATAACCAGCGACCCACGACGATTTGCCCTAACCCCCATCATTTCACAACCATTGACTCAACGTCGTGGAGTCAGAAGAGAAATCTAGAGAATGGGGATAAAACCGCAGTGAGTGTGGTCCACAATGGGTGCAGCAATTAATCTTTTTGCATTTCCTGTTTTTGCTTACAAAGAGAAGAGTTCCATTGATTTCATCACAATTATCCCTTTTTTTTTTCTCTCTCTCTCTTTTTCTTTTTTTTTTTGTGGACGCCGAACCGTGTACCGTTATACTGCTTTGGATGTTGGCCCTTGTGTGTTGGTCCTGTGGTGTACACATAACCTTCCGCTTTACCGACCGATTTTCGGACCTAATATTGCTTGGGTCACTAACCACGCTATTAGTTTCAAAGACGTCATTGTAGTCTGTAATACGGAGAAATCGTGACGATACAGGTTAAAGTAATGAAAATCGGATGTATCACAATATATCGCTTAACTTTCAGCCGATGTTTATCAATAATAAGGCTGTTCATCATCAATATTCTTACTCTTCTCAAATAAGCAACTACGATTATCAGGATGTTGGAAAACAAAATGGCTTGGGTAAGGAATTTGTGCAGTTGACATCCATGACGCATCCTGACCTGAATTCATGGTCCTCAGTTATTTAAACCAAATTGGCAGTATCATCCGTAAGTGATGTACAGAAAGGCATTTTCGCTCATGCCCCAGTTATCTTTTTAATGAATAGCACAATCAAAAAAAAAATTGTCCTACTAAAATTTAAGTTATCGGCCCTTTAATTGCCCCCTCCCACCTACCGGTCGTTCAGTGTCTTTAAACTAATACGTAATTAATGATGGTATTATCGTCATCAATTTTCCAATAATTGGTAGCAGGGCCGGTGGAGGGGGGAATCAATGCTTTTATAGAGAATCAGCTTCTTTCTTTCACTTGAATTTATGCACTTGCATGGACCCACCGCCATTGGGCACTTTGCTCACTTTGAGTAACCCCACTTTATAAATAATTGAAGAGAGTCAGGATAGGGTGTGCTTTTAAAAGTACATTTGACATTTTGAAGGCTGTGTCATTAAATCTTTCCAAAGCGTTGCTTGGACTCCAGGATTTAAAAAAGGGGCTCTGAGTAAAATGTTTCTAGTAAAAATATTGAGGAAAATTACTACAGCTAATTCTTGCCCTCCTTTGGAAACAAAATTAATCACAATTTTCTTTCGCTATCTTACAGTTTTAACCAATTTGCTCAACTTGTCAACATTTTTAAAAGAACAAACTGTAATATATAAATACAAACATGATTTCAAGCACACGTCGAGGATAATAGAGCCTGATCGGTTAAGAGAAGGCATTTTGTCCGTCTTTGACAATGAATATTTTATGGATAATAATTTTAGTAGGCGACCATGGCAACCAAATTTTATCAAATTTCTACTCCTTCAGTGATGCCCTTCACAATGAAAGATAAAATAGCTCTCTTCAATTAAATACTTATTTTCTACTGGCCTTCAAACTTTCAAAATTTGTCAAATGTCCGTCCGTGACTAACCGATCAGGCTCAATTGAAAAAAAAACAAAAAAAAAAAAAAAAAAAAAAAAAAAAAAAAAACAACCCTAGAACATAAACTGTTCCTTTAATGAAATTGACGCGACCTTATTTTCATTTCATTCATCATTTCAATATTCTTATAAATTGGTATTTTATACCGAAGATTATCATTGATACGACCAGTCCGTTTAGGTCAAAATTCAGAAAGGGTGAAATATGAGCTGTGAAAACAATGAATTCGAAGAAAAGCGGAAAAGATGATCCTTTTGAAATCATCTCTATGTCCATACCAGAAGCAAATAGAGATTTCTCGGATGGAAGGTCACAAGTTTCTAGGTCCCTCAGATGCAAGATTTGATTCCAGACTGAGATTATTACCCCGTCTCATTTCTTCTTCTGGGGAAATGGAACAAATTCATATTAAAGTCGAACCCAATTGATCTGCAAATGCTCAACGATTTCTTGTTTAGTAGCTTCGTTTTTAAAGCTTGTTGAAATGGTAAAAGAAACTACATATACGTTACTGTCAGCTTATCTGAAAACTAATGTCCGCCTGACCTATATACAAATTTTTAGAAAATCACACATGCGTAGGCTGTAAGGAGATTAAAAATTTCGGCTGGTCTGTTTTTCTTGAGCAATTTTTTTTTTCAATTGTTATTCAAAATGATTATTTCTTGACAGGTCAAAGTTATATGACAAACACTTAGTTATAAGGCATCACTATAATGGCATTATAGGCTTATTATACACCAATACACCAAGTTACAATGAGGTGACGTTCTACGGCCCACTTGAATACCAAAATTTAACCGGAAGGCTTGAATTCCTCGACAATCCCTTTAATTCTTACGTCTGACCTAAGCACTCGTCACTCAACTACCGACACGATTTGCACTACATTCGTGCCCGAGTTTTTCGTCTCAAATCACAAGAAGTTGCGGTTAGAAGCTAGGGGGGGGGGGGGGGGGGAATCACACACATCGTCTGACAAAGTCGTGATCGGACAATCACATTTGTCTGGTATTTCTTCGAAAATCAGGGGTCTCCATCGGACTTTGTTCTGTCATCAGTTTGGTCAGCTCGGGGTCAATTTTGTCTAAATGAAGCGGATCTAGGGCAGTCCCAAAATCCAGCGAGATCTCGACTTCTTCTGGCGGTCAAGCTGTCACGCCGCGGATTTTCGTGTCGTCTACGGGAGCACACGCGCGCAAATTTCGACGTGTTCTTTTATACAAACTTTCATTCATAAATTCTGACGTGGGCAGACAGAGGTCAAGGGTAAGGCGCACGCGTAGACGGACGAAGTAGGGCAGGAGTTGAACGTCCTTGGGCAATGTTGGGAGGAAGGGAAGGTGCCTGAACAAAATATAAACAAATAAACAAATAAAAAAATAGAAATAAATTAATAAAAATAAAAAATAATAAAAATAAGTACAATGAGCCAAACAGTCGATCCCCTTCGGTGACACGAAGTTTGCTCCTGCGACATTTGCTCCTCCGTCCATATCTCGAAAGGTCAAATGTTAAGGTCAAGGTCATGAATTGGTTTTTGTTAAGGTTAATGTGAAGATTAGGATTAGGGTTAGGGTTAGGGTTAGGGTTAGATTTAGGATTAACATGGCAAAGTTAGACCGGAGCAATTTTCACAGAAGCAAATGTCATGGAACCATCGCTTTCACTTTCGTGAGGACGACGAAAATAAGTAATACAGAGATGGAATCGGAAGAGGTAGGTGGAAATAATGACAATCCACACCATTTTTATTTGATTTGGTAAGCAGAGAGGAATCGGTTGACTAGGTGCTAGGTGAAATGCAGGTCAGCTTTTGCGTAATTCCTTTGTTCACCGGCATTGGTGGATCCTTTCCGACAGCATTGTGCCGTAAACCAGCTGAAACCACACTTTTATCTTTCTCTACATTTCAGTTTAAAAGACCTTAAGAAAATAGAAGGCGTCAACTGTCTTATGTTAAAGCACCGTGCAATGATTTCATATTTTCATATTCCACACTCGCCGACTTTACACATTGGAGATAGAGTTTGTGCTTAAACAAATAGTCTTTTTCATTCATTACTAACAAATGACGTATCGGTGAAAACCGTGAAATTCAATGAAGTAGGTCGCAAAGTTTGAACCTTCGACATTAAATAAATGCATATTGTCAGCTTTGATTGTCTCAGTAAGTTCCCGTTCAGAATTGCGTCTCTTATTTTCATGACATATAACTGTTCATTTGTCTAAAATAATGACACCCCCCCCCAAAAAAAAAAAAAAGAGAGAGAGAAAAAGAAGCATTTAATGATTTTACTACATGATTGAAATGTTCAGGTTTGGTATACAGGACTCGGCAATTTGAGACGAAACACCCCGCCCCTCCCCCCCAAAAAAGGAGAAGGTGCAGAAAGCGGTATCTACACTGGTTGTGTGGCATTTTAGACACCCCAGTAGGCCGACAACTGAAGAGACCCATGAGAAAGCCCACGAGACGAATATTGTCGGCTTCGTGAACCGCAGATGAAATGTCAGAAAGAGGATTTTAGAGCTATCCTTATGCTCTAACTAGAAAAGAAAATGAAAATAGCGTTTAAGAACTCCCCTCAGAAAGTACGACTTTCAGTGAATCACAATGAACCTGAAGATATTTAATTTAACCTTTCATTTGCCGCCAGTGCCAATTGGCACAGTCGCTCGGTTGCCAAGGGTGCTGATCAGCACAAAACAATATATATTAATTAACAAAAGGATTGCTTTGTGCTAAACAAAATTTGGAGAAATTATGAATTTTGGGTCTTGATTAGCTACATGAAAACCCTTTTTTAACACCTGTACAGTTTAAAATAACCTCCAAGCCTCTTGCAAATAACAGACAGTGTGGTATAAAGGGATATAATTTTAGTGGCATTTAAAGAGCTAATCATCAGTGGATTGTGGAAGTATTCCGTATACATGATTTTCATAGGAAAATGAACATTAAAAAATATATATTTGGTTGACATACATAACTTATTTTAATTGACTGAATTAGAAAGCTTTTATTTGACTATTCAACATCTCAACTAGCAGCTGATACATCTTAACTTTCAGATAGAAATAAAAACCTGTAACATACATGAGATAGTCAAAACAAAACAAAACAAAATAAAACAAAACAAAAACTGACACGTTCACCACTGCATGAAAGTAAAGAATGGAAATGTGTCTCAGAACGTGAACAAATAACCTTTTCTTCATTTTATTTTAAAGAATTTGAAAAATGAGAGCAAGTATTTAGTATAATACTATACTGAAATGAATTTCGAACAAACATATAAATAGACAAAAAACAAAAACAAAAAAAAAACACACACACACACACACACAAAACAAAAAACCAAAAACACGAAACATCGGAGAAGGCATAAAACAACTGGTCTTCACAATGATTTTTATCCAAGCAAATCTATATGTAGATGTTAAGATATTACTAATATCTTACGACCCAAATATTTGGTACATTAATCATAATACGACAGAATCTACTCTGATTCTTTCGTTGTTTCTTTGAAGCTTCCTTGGTGTCATTCTTCTTTGATTTCTGAAGAATGGTGTATTAAGTGGGACACCTTCATCTTTATATTCGTTGCAATGATTTGAGAGAAATTAAAAGATGCTTTGTCGGAGTATCGAGCATGTTTTGAGTCTGAATGTAGGTCAGGCTTCAAACTAGATCATGACGTGCTTCTTTTCTTTCTTCCTGTCTGTCTTTTTCGTTTGAAAATCCACATTCAATGTGAATGCTGTGAATGATGACTGTAATCCCCGACCTAGATCGTGTGATAAACCAGTTCATTCACAAAACTCATACCCTTTAAACTAAGTTTACCGAGGGACAACCCCGATGATTGGCTCATATCAAAGAGGGACAGACGAAATAAGCCAGGGCCACTCATTAGCCTGTGTTATTGGAATAGTCCATTTGGAGAGAGGGGCGTATGTCATTATGAAGAGCGCACAAAGTTTAAGATTGTAAATCTATTTTTTTTAGTAGTCTAGTTTAGATTGTTTGAATCTGGGTTATTATACCGTCAAGGTCGTGTTGATATAATTATAGCGGCAACGTACATTTATAGAACAACTTTGTTCTCGAAATGCATTATACATTTTTCTTTCTACAATGTAAGTTAGTACTTTGAAGGACTGTTGGTTATTCCTTCTTAATGGGTTTTGAAGAGAGCTCAAAGAATCCAGCATTGCTTGAAATGCAGTGAACATTTCACTTTATAACTTTTGGCTTCTTCCTTAACAGAACAAATGCCAACGCAGTCAAGACTGATCTTTACCCTAACTTTTAATTCCTGAATTATTATCGATGTATTAAATGTGTTTTAAATCAAAGGAACTGTACCATATTGATAATATGATATTACCACTTTATATCTAGTAAAAAGGCATCGCTGTTGGTAGAAAAGTTAAATTTATTATGTAAGAGCAAATCCCGAATTTGTAGTTCACAAGCATGTTTATAAGCATGTTAAGGGTCATCTATACGAATTTGTTTTCTTCGAAGCAAATTTGTAATGGTCATCACCTCTACGATCAGCACATGTAATTTTAAATTATTCTTGAAAATATCATTGTTTCTACAACCCAATCGTATTATCACCTTCCTTCCCCTATCCCCTATCCTCTGTGTCTGATGAACTTTCAAAAGCTCAAAATCATCATCAACATTATCAACATCATCATCATCACCATCATCACCATCATCAACAACAAAACTATAGCATCATCAATAACTATTACTACTACTACTACTACTACTACTACTACTACTACTACTACTACTACTACTACTACTAACATTACTTCTATAACAACAACAGCAGCAGCAGCATCAACAACTTTTATATTTATTTAGCTATCCATACAAATAGTCTGTATAATGTACAAGAAATGTATTTAACATCATTACTTTCTACTTTTTGTACTTCATTGATCGTTGTTAACTACTATTCTTTTTGGTAATAATCGTATGCTGAACTTAACCGAAATACTTGTTGTTTTTTCTGTTGTTGGTCGTGCTCGACTAGCACATGTGTTACTATCTGGCCCCTTTTACCAACCAATGCTTTTCTTACTTCAAATGTAAATATCATTGTAGAAAAATGTCTTGTACTGAAATGTTGGTGGTAATAAATAAATCAAATCGAATCATCTCATATCATATGTTTTTTTTTTTAATGAATATATCATTGACAGGGTTGATATATACACATTAATTCTAAATATGGATGCAAGATACAGGCCTATAACTTCCAGTCAACGACCTCAGTCAAGAAGATGCTAGAGCGTTCTAAAAATCATCACGCTATTGAAGAGTATTAAAATGTTTGATATTAACATAAAACCAGAAGAACAATGTCGTCATTGTGTACATGATCATGTATTATAGAATTCCTTGGTTTTGCATAACAAGGCGTCGACAACTAATTAACATTTTAACAGCTACACAATTTCTGAAAATGAATTACCCTACACGATTCTGATATAAACTTAGCCATAATTCATTGTCTTTCATTGGATTATGTCAGTATTGAGTCCATGGGTCGTGTTGGTTATAATAAAATGTCGGTAATAAAAAAGAATTATTGAGTAGTACTTAACATTTAGAATATAATTGGGTGTTGACAAAGTTCTTTGTGACATAATTATTAAAACTGGGTTAGGTGTATTTCAGATCTTTTATATGAGGCAGCAAGGGGGTAAAGCAATTTCATCTAAACTTCGTCACAATTATGAGCCAACATGATTGTCTGATGTTTCGACACATACTTTTGTCTTACCTCCCCCCCCCCCCCGATCGTCAAAATCATTATGGATCCGCCACTGACACTATTCATAATCTTTAAATAACAATCTGTCCTCAAAATAGTGCTCTAAAGATAATTCAATAGGCTTTATGTATTAAGAGTAATCATTAAACAAAATTGTACCTATTCCCTATTTATAGAAGCATTTTATAACAGCGAGCTAAATCAATTTGGACCACACAAACCGCATTGACGTAGTGCACATAGACGACGACCACTTCATCTTTTTTCAGATCATCCCAATATATGTAATTAAATTAAAAATCCCTTTTGTTTGCTGAAGAACGAAACTGAAGATCGTCGACGAAACCCACGTTCGCTTAAACTGTATTCTTCTTCTTAATTCATGAAAAATAACATAACTATAGCGGCATGATTGAATTATTTCAAACTCGTTCAAATTAAATAGTATGATGGCAGTGGTGTGGCAAAGATGCTTGTTCAATATAAAAAAACAACAACAGCTGAAGTGTCATGAATCGTTGAAATTCTACCCATATCAGTTTTGAGTATGCTGATGTACTTGATGAGATCGTAAAGAACTAACAAACCTCTTCGCGTATTCATAATTTATGATGAATCGTGAGTGGAAATCTACCTTGTAGCTCTCTTACGCAATATGACTGGAGAGCATACACGGACGACTTCCTCTGGATCATAGACAAATTAAAACTCTGGATTATCGACCCGGACAACTATCGCCTAGAACAATCACAGTCGGAACACTGCACGACCCCTTAAAAATGACACAATTAACCACCGGACGAGTCTCAGGAGGCAGTTGGGTGTGTGGGTGTGGTTGTGTGTGTGTGTGTGTGTGTGTGTGTGTGTACTTGTGTGGGGATAATTGTCCCAGGGATATAGTTGTCTGGGGTGATTGTCCTAGTCTTATTTTCCACCCTGAAATTGAAAGGTTATTCCATATAAGTATTTCCATCTATAATTAAAACGAAGATTTCGACATGTCGATATCAAAGTGGTTGGATTACCATTGTTGAATAATAATTATAAATTTCTCTTCGTAAGAAATGAAATGATTTACAACGCTCTACTTTGAATTAGTGTAAATTAGAATCTTTATAAAATCATGCTTAGCCCATTTTCATCTTCAGGGACTGTCCTTAAGTAAACATAGATTACAAGAACAGGGTCGACTGCAAATGAAGAAGACTGAAGTTAATGTTGAACATTGTCTGAGTAAATAATGGACCTTTTGTGTTACACATCTTTGGAAATATGGGCGAGAAGAATCACCGACCTAAGGTATTGACAAGCGGATTTTCACCCACACTTCCTCCTTCTCTCCCCCTCTTTTCCTGTTTATCTCTTTCTCACGATCTCCCTTTGGAAATAATGGGAAAGTCTGTAAATGAGGGAGCCAACAATTATCCAATCAGAAGGATAATCGAAAAGGTGGGCGTGTCAGTTCGTCACCGACAAGTACGATCATACTGCAGAGACACGTGCCAGCCGACGTGCCCACTTTATACTTGTATGGTCTAGTCGCAGCCCCTGGACCCAGGTGAATCAGTCATTCCGAGGGTATATATTGGTATGAATGCTCGTCGAAGCGACATAAACTCACCAAACTGGAGAGAAACGACGTGAAAATCGGCGTGAATCCTGCGAGGATTCCAGGCAGCCAGTCTGATAGCTGTTGCTGTCATAATAGAGCTTTTGCATTCTCGGCAGTCATTACTCCCATATCTGTTCTTTGCCCATTGTCTTTCGCTAAAGAACATTTTCAGAAGAATATTATCTTTCCGATGTCGAAACTGTTTTCAAATGCTGCTGACTGACAGTCCGGTGATGCAGCTTCTTCATACTTTAAAATAGTGAGGTAAGATTTTCCAAGTTTCATTTACTAACAATGTCTTATTAAAAGATTTCAATAATTAATGAAATTACGTGTACTACATGAATGCCATATCAGTCCGTAAAGAGTAATTATTTGCTAAGCTCGTTTTGTGAACGAATATCATGGTAATCGCATTTTAATATAATTTTTTACAAACCCATATTCCTCCTCATGTTCTTACTGCTATTTCGGCGATTCTACTTATAATCTAACTTCATAATGTTTTATAATTATGTAAATGCAAAACGTGGTAGAAAAAAAATATTGAAAAATATGTTGATGTATTCCGAACATGAATGGTTATTTAGTGTGTGTGTGTGCGCGCGCTTGTGCAAGAATTAAGATGTTGATGTGTGGGTGTGGAAGAATATGTTTAATGTACAGTATACGATTTTCAGAATGGTCTAGGCAAACATGTTGCTTAAGAAAGTTTCATCTCCAAATTGTAACTCGCTTTTACCCATTTATTGTTCGCGATTCTCAATATTCATTCATTTTGCTCACATGCATTCCAAATAAAATGTTCGTGTTACTAAATATTCTAATGCGTATATAGGGTGCTGACCTGTGGCGGCTTCTCTCTAGTTGCGGGGGGGGGGGGGGGTATGTGGGGGTCAAATTTTGATGTAGAAAAAAATCTTAAAAATCATGAAGCTTTGTTCTTTCTGGTTCGTTAACGCCTCTAGCAACGTTTGCCCTCACACGACCATTTATTATCAATATGATTGTCATCGTCATAATTATATTATCAGCATAATCAGTATTAACATTATCATTGCCATCAGCATCATCATCTTTATCATCATTATTATCATCATCACATACATCATCATCATCATCATCCGCATGTGAAACAGAGATGATTGCGATGGTGATAACCATAGCAACAAAACAGCTTCATCTCATCAACTCATATCAAGCCCCCCCCCCCAAAAAAAAAAAAAAAATAATAAATTTAAAAATAAGAGGAAGGGGAAAAAAAATCAAATTATTTAGTACCTACCAGATATCTGACAAAATTACATTTTCACTGAAAAGGCCAATGTTTTTGGCTCTCTCGCAAGAATTCAGAAAATGGGCACTGTATGCCTATGCCCAGCCCCCTCATTTTTGGGCTCATCACGCCACTGACTTTGGAGGTATAAATGTCCATAAATGGTGTCAATACTTGGTGCTTCGACATAAATTATGCTCCGGCTTATATAGGGCTTTATTTCGTCAAAGGTAGGGTTTAGGGTTAGGGTAGGGTTATAGGGTAATGTGTCATTTGGTCGACATGGTCGAGGGTTGAAGTTGAGAATTCGGATAGTATAGGATATTTTGACCGCGGAACAACTGTCGCTGCATGGAGCACGTGCCGTACAACCCAATAGCTTCCTAACATCACCAAAGAGAAGGCAATGACTGCCATGATCTCTAATGCTTTTTGATTTTCTTATTCCGTTGGCTCTGGCCCAAGAATTTAAAAGAATACATTGAGGGAAATTATGTTTCGTTGATTACACAGTGGATAAAGTGCATTGGTATACGATACAATAATGTAATAATGATGTGAGAAGGGGCAGAGTCTGTACGTCTATGACGTTTTAATGTTTGTGATGACATTCGTTATTGAAAGAGTCAATATTGCCACTTCCGTGGTTTTGTTTATGAAAAGCACTCATAGGGGTTATCACAAAAAGGAAATGAATAAAAGGGTTATCGGAGCCGATATGTATAATGTCTGATTGTCTGATATCGAGCATTAAAAGGCCTGGTGAGGTATTATAAAAGCGAAGGTGTAAAATCTGGGCAGCTATCCTGCCCCTCCCATGCATGCACTTTTGACAGGTGAATGCTCTTTCAGGATTAAAATTATATTGGCCATATAGGACAATAGCTCGAAATATGATCCGATGATTTTGCCCCCAACTATAACGATAATATTTATATCAATAATTGAACACAATGTTTCTAAAATAAAGTGCTTTTTGTTCTTTGTTAGTCAGCTCTTCCAAAGAAATTGTACTCCTTGGGCTAGGTAAAAGTGCAATGTCTTGGAATGTACGTCGTTTTGTCTTTCCACAGGCATGAAGGCAAAAAGGTGCACTTAATTCTTAAGGGGGGGGGGGGGGTATCGCGACCCCCTCCCAACAAGAAGGAGGAAATACAAGGGATAAGTCTTCGTATACTATGCATACCTAATTTACATGATTTAAGCTGTATGCTTGGAAAATGATATTTTTAAATAAATGTTAAGAAGAGCTGAAAAGCCAAAGTGGATGTCAGAGAATAAGCACGATGTTTCAAAGCATTTACTTACGGCAGGGCCTCTCGCTGTAAGAAAGAAATTCAGATAGGGTCAACTTCAATTCGTTTTTTAAAATATATTTTATCAGTTATTATCTCCAAGGATGGAAAAGTGAAGGAAAGATTTTTTTTTTAATGAGATCGCAGTGTCTGCATAACTGCATAATATTTTTCAAACCAATCTGTAGAAATAATACGCGGTTACCTGCCGAGGTACAATGACCGACTCAAAAAGCATGTCCTATAAATGTGTTCTCATATCTCAAACAGCTCATATTCCCGAACA
The DNA here is from genome assembly GCA_025618425.1 of Heliocidaris tuberculata. Classification (NCBI taxonomy): domain Eukaryota; kingdom Metazoa; phylum Echinodermata; class Echinoidea; order Camarodonta; family Echinometridae; genus Heliocidaris; species Heliocidaris tuberculata. The sequence continues at coordinate 15,167,995 of CM046837.1, forward strand.
GCTCATATTCCCGAGCAAGTGTCGCAATGATAACATTCATCACTACAACCGCATCCGTCTGGGAAGATAAAATGTCCCTCGCTTCCCCAATACTGCTCCCTTTTCCAGTGAACTTGTGAGAAATTGTGTCACATTTACATCTCAACATGCCCTTCCACTTTCTCTCCTGCTTTTCTCCAAATCATCGAACTCTTCCTGGCCAACGTTTTGTGTTATTATGAGATAAAATAGGTTTAAACTGTGTACAAACCTTTAAGATATATTTAGCGAAGCAGAAGTGAGGTACGATGAACACGGTTATAAAGATTTGATGTTAAGTTTATAATTGGAGAATGGGAAAGGTGCTATTGTATCTAAACCAGTTATTAATATTATTTTCGTTATCCTTATTGTTATTAAACAAAGATCATGGAGAATAGAACTGAATGGAAATAGCTTGTCAAATCAGTGCGAGTACGCTCCACCTAGTAGTAGTAGTATTGTTATTAGGTGGGCTGTACTTAAGTACAGACCACCTTATGCTTTTGTACGAAAATTTCTTTCTTTATTTCATTTTTATTTCTACCCACTTTTTTGTACGCACAATATCTCCAAAACGGCCTATTCAAAATAATGTACTCAAATTTAAGACAATGGTAGATATGGTTATAGCCTCGTCACAGAATTTTTTTCAACATAGTCAATGCATCGTGACGTCATATAGGCGCCATTTTGTGTACTCCTATTTCTACCCACTGTTTTGTCCACACAATATCTCAAAAACGGCTTCTTCAGATGTCCTCAAATTTGGTACAGTGGTAGATATAGTTAGCTTACCATATTTAGCACTGTATCAATTTACTATTGCACCTAACTTTTTCAATATAGCGATTGCATCGTGACGTCATCTAGGCGCCATTTTGTAAAAAGACAATATTGCTATATCTCTACAGCAAAATTTTATAACGTAACCATAATTTGCATAACACAAGTTGATTACATAATGAATAAATTCAACATATGGTGCGTGCCCATACACGTATACGCGAGTGCACAGAAGAGATTTCATTTCTTAATCGTATCAGAATCATAGGCGTAGCCAGGGGGCACAAGGGGGCCGTGCCCCCCCCCCCCCTATTCAGCCCCTAAAAAAAAAAAAAAAAAAGCGAAAGCGAAATAGCGGGGGAAGTGAGAGAGGCCAAAAAGGCGCTACGAGCCATTATCTTTCTCTTAAATTTGCTATAAAACGTCAGAGCTTTCGCGCTTCGCGCGGGAGGGGGACCCCCCCCCCCCCTCCATCGACCCACCCCTGTTACGTACAGTGCAGTATTGCGTCTACATAATCGAAAAGCAGTCCGGGCCAGGCGCGCCGGAAGCAGTTTGGGATGGGGGGGGGGGGGGCAAACATTCAAGGGGTCTCACCTTTCAAGGGCTCATGTCTTCTCACCCCTAAAAAACACACACGCTTTCCCACCCTCTCACAACAATACAAATCCTACTGCTAAATCAAAATTTTACTCAAAAATTCTCTGACAAGCATTTTTGGGGTGTATTTTTACTCGAAAATTCTCTGACAAGCAAAAAAAAAAAAAAAAAAGTTATCAGCATTTTTGGGGTGTATTTTTACTGGAAAATTCTCTGACAAGCAAAAAAAAAAAACACCAGAATTATGCTAAAATTCTGCTAAATTTTGTCAAATTATGCTAAAGCGGTCAAAATTCTGCCAGAAAGCAGAATTCTGCGAACTCTGGCAACCTTGCGTCTAATACAAAACCTCCACTACGTTAAAGTTTAAAGTTTGAATGCTTTATCTGTCTTCAGTGATCTCCATGAATACGAAAAATTAATACAAAGGCTTACAATTACGTAATAAAGCAATCAAGCTTTTAATATACACACGATTTTTACTCCTTTACTACTGATTTTTTTTTTTTTTTACGGGGGGGGGGAGGCTTTTTTTGGGGGGGGGGCGAAAATGCATTTTGCCCCCCCCCCCCCCACTTCCGGCGCCTATGGTCCGGGCGTCCAACTTTCTGCCTTAAAAAAGTGCTACGAGCCCTTATCTTTCTCTCAAATTTGCTATATATTAAAACATCAGAGCTTTCAATTTCGCACGCTTCGTGTTCTCACAACCGCCCCCTCCCCTGAAATGAAATCCTGGCTACGCGGTCGGATCCTTCAGGTCTGCCCCCTATTGAAAAATCCTGGCTAAGCTAGTGATCAGAATTGACATTATCTTATCGGACTCCTTAAGAACTTATTAGATTATTAATAGCTATAAAATGATACTTCATCCATTAGTTAACAAAATGAACCAGCGATTGCTTATTTGAAATATCCTTTGATGTACGTGACGAAAACATGTACTACATTTTTATGATATTTTACCTATATCTTATGATTTGTTATGCTTATAATCATAATTCATATTTTTATTTATGATCTGCTGCAATGACGAAATTCCAGATGAAATCCCACATCTGCATATTTTGCATGTGGCAGCCCCCCCCCCCCCCACCCTGTTTTGACGAAGAATTCATATCCTCGCACTTCATGCATGAGAAACTGGAAAATGAATAATGAACGAAATAATACTTAATTTGTATCAGTGATGCAATCCTATGTCAACAGAGTGTGTATGTGGATGCGCGTGCTTATTTGTGTAATTTATGGATAGGCTACTGATATGTATATTTGAAGATCTTTCAGATTTGGTTTCAATGCAGAATTGCATTCAAATTTCTTCTCTTTAGGCTTGATGGGTCTCCCCCCCCCCCCACACTTTTCAAATACGCTGGTGAATATAAGCCCTACGTCTAATTTTGAGTATGCAGAATTTGATAAACTATGGCCCCTCTCTCTTCCACGGTTCGCTTCAATTTAAGGTTGATTTTATTGGACCTCTAAGATGTTTTGTCAACCACTCATGTTGTTTACAAATTTATTTCTATACACTAGACTTTTTTCATTACCATGGATTACGAGTCAAGAGAGGCCTACACGCTCTATAGACCAGTTCACAAATATTCAGATTTTATGCATACTTTTTAAAACAAAGGTTGTTCTTGACAACCTGAAAGCTTGTCAGAGGCTTGTCAGACAGGGCAACAACTAATGTATGCAAACTGGATTCCAAGTATTGTAGTTCATTCACAAATAACATGTTAATGGATACCTTGTTACTAGGTCCCCAGGAAAGAAACATCCATAAATTTGAATAACTGTAAACAGGTCTATTGGCATACAAACATGCATTGATTATACTTGACCTACCGTGAATTTCGAGGTCACACATCAACAATACAGAATTCAAATTTCAATGTTGAATGGAAACAAACCATTAACTGGAATTTGTTTTTCGATGTCCCGCTCCAAGGCAGACATGCACTCATTGCAGTTTTTAAGCATCGCTTTTCCTATTTACCTCAAACAGCAGTGATCATAACTGTATCAACACGTATAATACATTGTAAGGATTGTGACTGCTTCTCGAATACATCTTCATTTATTACACTTTGTCACAGCTAATTAATTATTAGCTTATCAGCCTCCTCCTTTACACGATGAATCTAGTGGACGACAGCCTCCTCCTTTACACGATGAATCTAATGGACGACAGTTCTCTTTTTCCTTTCTATTAAGTGCCCTTTTTCAAATCGGATCAGTGCCCCTTCTTTACTTCTGAGAAGTTACAATTTTCCTTTTTTTTTTTTTTTTTTTTTTTTTTTTTTATAAATGCCCCTTTCCCATTTTAATACGTACCCCTTTTTAAATCGTATGGATGCCCTTTTTTTTTTTTACTTCTGAGAAGTGACAATTTTCCTTTTTTTATAAATGCCCCTTTCCCATTTTGATAAGAAGCACTTTTAAAATCTTATGGATGCCCTTTTTTACTTCTGACAAGTGTCTTTTTGCCCATTGCCCTTTTCCCCTTGTGACAATTCTTCCTTTTCAAATTTGAAGACTGCCCCCTTTTTATTTAGATTATTTCCCTTTCACTTTCTAGTAAGCGCCCTTCCCCCCTTCTGATAAATGCCACTCACTCCTCATTTCATGACTGTTCTACAGCCCACCTGTATAGTTGGACTTGTTCAACTCTAGTCATTATTACTATTATTATTATTATTATTATTATTATTATTATTATTCTCCTTATTATTATTCTTATCATTATTATTTTTATTATGATTAAGTTTATGATTATGACTATCATTATCGTCTTTATCATCATGATCATTAATTTAAAAAAACTTTAATACTTATTGCTACGAGAGAGATTGTAACGTAACAATAGAATAAATGTATATGGATATATTGAGTGTTACAAAGTGAATTTTGATACTTACATGATGGGTATATGATATTATTGCCTTATAAAGATGCATCTTTCTCAGTGTAAAGCGCTACTTTTTTTTTTGGAACACATTTAATGTTTGTACATTCTAATATTGACTGTGTTTGCTTCTCTTTGTTAAAAGAGAAAAATTATAGCATATTGCAAAATAACAACAAAAAGAAACTACCTCTTAGTGAATACGCAAGCACATTTGAAATTTATGAAACAGTTTGAACTGCATGAAAACATCTATTTGCCTTTGTATTGAAAATCAAGCATCAAGAATAAACGTGACATTTAAATCTATTATAGAAATCACTGGAGCTTAAAGGCTACACTGCTGCAAACAATGGAGGCCCACATTTTACAAAAAGACCTATTATTAAAAAGACGTGTTCAGTAAACATGCACCATATTTTGATCAGAGTATTTTATTACTTCATCTTATTTCTATTTCCTTCCCACTTCAGTTTCAGCTAAGTAATGCACATTCCTTAATGTTAGTCAAATATATTTCACTTTGTATACGAAAAAAATTGTCTATGCAGATAATTTCATTTTTTTCTGACATGCACGAGGTTCTTTATTTGACAAATACAAGAACGTGTCTGATATCCTAATATAATTTTTGAAGACCTTGTTTAAAGCATGTACCTAATTAAAAACCTCTTCCTTTTCACTGTTCGTTTACTTACAGGAGAAGATGATAACACTCACTGCTTGCTCTTAGCGCGATTTCGAAAACTTCGACGATGGGGGCGAACTGCAGTTCCCCGGCGGGTGCATCTGTCTCTATCAGCTCCCAGGGTCTTGAAAAATGCTCTCCCCACCAGCATAATAGGAAGCCAATCAACATCACCAATAACAACTCTTCCAGTGGCATCAAGACCGCGAAGGTGGCACCCAACAATGGACTAAAAAACGAGCTGATCAACCTGAATGGAAACGACTGCCTCGACGTGATGTTCGACAAGGACAGTGATCCCTTAATCGGAGAGAAGACCAAATTGGAATGGGACAATCAGGTACCCCTCATGGACCCCAACGTGGTGGCCATGATGGTCGAGAAGATGGAGATGATGAGGAAAATGAAGAAGATGGGGGGATTCCCTTCCATGCCGAATGGACAGATGCCAAACGGGACAGTGTTGGATGGGAAAATGCCATCAAATGGCAACCTGCATCCGAACGGAACGACGCCGTTTAACGGTAACATGACATCCAACGGAAGGGTGCCACCGAACGGTATGCACCCCACTGGGATGACCACGCCCAACAGCGCACCCCTCATGAACGGGAAGATGCCACCAAAGTTCCCCAAACTGATGGGCAGTACGGAGAACGCAGTTCGTATTGTGAGGCATATGAAGACGGTTTTCAATTCCTCAGAGATACAGGAACTGTGTGACGAAAAAATGGACTCTTCGGAGGGAAACATCATGTTCAAGATGATGGTAAGCTTGAATGATACCCTGGTCAGACCAACGAAACCGACAACAGACCCCCAAAACCCAAACATTTACATTACTCCGATTGCCTAAGAATCAGTCGGTGTGGAGTTGGTTTGGCGGTGGGACTGAGGTATGATTGGGGAGGAGGGGTGTTGGCGGATCCAGGATGTTGAAATAGAGGGGGTGCACGCCACACCCAACTCCAAACGTTGGTGGTTAAAAACACAAGGGGCGAAATAAAAAAACCTATGAGAGTTGATGAAAAATAGAGGGACGCGGGCATTCTGTACCGGGCCTCTGGATCCGCCTCTAGTCGAGAAAGAGCATGGACAAGAGAAATGAATTTGTGACAGGAAAATCTGGGTGGAACTATCATGATTATGGGAGGTCACACCACGTACGAACGGCCCAACAACTGCAGAGTTCTTTCTTCTTTTTTGTCCCTTCTCCCTTTCCCCCCTTTGTAATCTAAGGTTATTAGGCAAGAATCAGGGGATAATCATGCAAGTATGAAATACTGAACATAATCCTAGGTCTGATATAACCCAGGGTTGAGAAACTCGAACAAACCACATTGAAAGGCAATTCAGGAGCTTCTAGTATGTAGAGGTTACATTCACAATGGAAAAAGACCTCAGATGATTTTTTTTTTAAATCCAAGTACCTTGGTGAATCCACAAAGAACACAACATGAATTTTATTTCGTTTAAATGTTTACTTTCTTGATATTTAAAATAACGCCCGTTGCACACGAATTCAGTTAAACCCGACACGAGGACTATAGCTATGTTAAGCAAATTGAAAACTTAGACCTTGGGCTAACTTCCTTCAGGCGCAAATATTCCCACTGAATGAGAAGCGCCTTTAAACTCAAACAAAAACCAAAAACAAAACAATAAACCCAAAACACGAGGCTTAATTTGTCTGGCGTAGGACTGCGTCATCGGCTGGTGCAGTCTTCGACGAACCATTGTGAGGGTGACGTACCAAAAAAAAATCGATTGAAAAACGGCCAGCGCACGCACTTCGTTGATTTACTGACGTACAGGTTAATTGCTGTCACATGCTTGATTAGCGCAGGTAACAACAATCAAATTGACGCCTCGTGTGCATGGACGTTTTGAAATGACTTCCGTTATTTTTCCCCCCGCAGCAATGCAAACTGGAAATGGAATTCAAGTTATTGAATGACATTGGAATGGGCCACCTCACGCAGCTGATCGCAACCGGGAAACTGCCTCCCCTGATGCAGTTGATGTTCATCTGCTATCAAGATGAGCCAGAGGTAGGTCACTTTAAACCTCTCTAGGTGTCACCATGGTTACCCATCATCACTGTGACTTAAGAAACAAGGAAGTTCATATTCTTATGGGCTTATATGCTTCGTGTATAGTATTTAACATTTAATTCCAACGACAAATGAAAAAGGCAGGCTCTATCTTACTGTAAACTTGCTACTTATGATTTATTCACTAAAAAAATTGGTGTCCTTTCTTGAGGGTGTGTACACTTATTGTGACATGTGCAGCATAGCCCTTTTTGTTAGAAGATCGTCGAAATGTTTGTCCTGAAAACAACAACGTATACAATGAATCCTATTTTACCAATGCTATCACGATTATCCTGAGGAAAGTACTGCCCGTCCTTAACTTGTGACGGGCATCTTCAGGCACCTTTAAACTAGAAACTCCCAATGACTTACTTTAATTTTGAACGTCAGCGAAAAATAAAAAATATTTTTAGGTATACTTTACTTGCAGATATGGTGAACCAAAATACTATATCTCAGTAAATTTTATTTTTTTGTCATAGCCCAGTTTACTTTGAGAGCACAAAACCCTTCTTGGCCAACACTATGGCTCGTATTTTACGATTTCAGTTACAGCCGACACGAGGAATATAGCTATGTTAAGCACATTGAAAACTTAGACCTTGGGCTAACTTCCTTTGCTTGACTTTAGACCGAGTGTCGGGTTTAAATATCAGTAGAACACATAATGTCTAACAAGATCCTTGATTCTCTTTGGATTGTAGGTCCTCAGTGAGCTGGCGTTCGTTGGTCCTGTCTTCTCAAAGCGACCCGATCTCGTGGTAAGAAGAGGTGATGCAGTCCCTAACATCATCCTGAGAACGTGCTCTGAAGAAGCGGTATCGCTCAACGACCTCCATGTCAACAAGAACCTTCCTTTGGTCGTATTCGCTGCTTCGTCCTCCTGACCTCCGCTTCAGGTACGTCCATAGACAGGTTAAACCAATCCATGTCTGTTATGACTACCCTTGGGGCTAGTGCTCCACAAAGGGTTGGGGTTGCAGTTGGGTTTTAGGTTAGGTTTAGGTTTACGGTTCAGTGTAGCTATAGTGTTTGGTTCAGGGTTGAAGTAAGAATTCAGTTGCTTTAGGATACTTACCGCGGAGCAATTGTCGCCTGAGCATGAGAGGGTATAGCTCCTGAGCTACCCTCTCATTGCACAAGTACCAAGGCGATTGACCCAGGGGCCTAGACAACTGCATCCCTAGTGCATTACCTGACGCCCCCCCCCCCCCCCCTCCCCGATGATTCTGATAATGATATGGTGTTATATACCCAGGGTAACATCATCAGTGTGAATAGTGCTCTTCCTGAGGGCCCTGCAATTGTTATTACCCCAACACTGCCAGGTACATACACCTGGGTTGCGAGGGACTGTGGATATAAAAACGAATTTTCCTATGCCGGATTGTAGTTCGGCGGGTAGTCACGGGAATACTCCTGGGGCATCTGTCCTGTAAAAGCTAATAATCGTGTATAATATATTTTTGATTGAATAATTTTCCACTTTGATTTGATTCAGCTCATTTTACCATTCATCAGTCATTGTCAATAGGCCCTATCTTCTTTAAAAAGAGTATAGCAAAATAAACGTGATCTATCTATAACTGTGCAGAAGAATCTACATTATGTGACGTTGACAGTAAATCCCATGTAACCTGAAACCTGAAAATGGATCCATGAAAAGCCTTTTAGAAAGAATATAATTTGTACAGAAAGAGAAAAACACATAGGGTAATGAGTAAAATATGAAGTAATGTCACAGGTAAAACTTAAATTTGATGAACACTCAATTTTGTCCGTGCCGTTAAAGTTTATATTATCATAAACATGATAAAGCTTACATCGGCAAACTTGAATCATTGGTTATTAATTCCTTCCCTGCATGTGGTACGAGTTTACCATTTGCTTGCAGAATTGAATTTGGTATTTTGTCAATCACTTCCATTGATATGACAGGCCTGCTTAATAGGCGGGACTCTCTCAGAATTGATGGAGACCTACCGAACACAGGCCGAGTTCTTAGTGGTGTACCTAGAGGAGGCACATGCCAAAGGCGAGTTTGGTATGGGGAGCAAGCTGAGCAGGAACTCAAAACACGCTTCTATTCATGACAGAATCAATGCCGCAAAGTAAGTTCTTGCAACCAAATCACATCGATCATCGCTGTCACGTAAATTTTATAGTAGTAAGCTTAAGAGAGATGTCAACGCGCAACTTCTTCCATTGCAGAACTTTTTTGAGTGGTTCAAAATTCGCCGTTTTTATAATTCTTATAATGTTTAAAATGTAATAATTTGGTTATTTTTCTAAGTTGGGGAATCGTTTCTTGACAGATTTAACGATTGGTATAATTATGGCGTATTTTTAGTCACTCACGATCCTCTAAAAAGGAAAGTTAAAACCAGCTGTCTTTGGTACAATATGCAGTACAATCATTATGATTGAAAAAATATCTAAAACAGTTTTGTCTGTTTATGTATAGGCCTCATATTAATATCTTTGTAATTATGCTTGCGTGTTATCTAAAAAGGATCTGAGGTTAACATTAATTACTGTCTTCTATCTTTAAAAAAAATTATTCAGGGATCTTGTTGCGCTCGACAAAGCTCACTACGATTGTATGAGTGAAGACATTTCCGACACGAGCCGATTGCGCGTCGTTGTTGACACCATGGACAATTCATTCACGTCTCGATTCGATGCGTTTCCTGATCGCGCCTTCATCATCCATCAAGACGAAGTCGCGTTCGTTGGCTCCGACATTATGGACCAGATGGAACATCCGGAACAGCTGATGACCGACGAAGTTCGTAGTTGGCTCAAAGAGAATTTGTAAGAGTGTTCCGGCAGGCATTAAGCTCCAAAAATATTGAACATTTTTCTGACGTGGCAGTGGCTGTGACGTGACGTGACGTGACGTGCAGTCACGGGGCCATTAAGAAGTGTCATTGAGATGGTAAAAGTTTAAGAACCGCATTTCAACGACGAACGCATATTCAGCCCATAGTTTTCATCGATGTGACGTTGGAAAGAGATAGCAACATTCGGCTGTTATCGTAAGAGATGAATGCAATGAATGATGTATAATGATCATGATCAGTTATTCAGTTTATTATATAAGAAATTAAGGAAAGCTTTTAAAGCACCGTTCGTTTAATTTATTGTTCAACTCCTAGGTACCTCGATATGATTTCATTTTCAAATTCCATGTACGATGTACATTTGGGTACAGAGCTTATTCTTGTTTCAGTTCTTTTGATCCATATTTACTTCGATTGAATATCGCAACTACCTCACATCAAACCTAGGGCTATATCCAGGGGCGGCGCTACAGGGGGGGGGGCAGAGGGGGCGACCGCCCCCCCTATGATTTTTCAAGTAGTGAAAAAAAAAAAAAAGAAGAAAAAAGAAGAAAAGGAGGAAGAAAAGGGAAGAAAGAAGAAAGTGGAGTATTAAAAAGAGAGGTCTTAAACATATAACTCTATATTACCCCTGTTATTTAATGGAGAAAAAATATGACGTCATCTTTCGGTCGCCTTGCCCCTCCTATCAAAATACCCTGGCGCCGCCCCTGGCTATATCAAGCGGAATCTGATTATGAAATACATATAATGAGACAAAATAAAGTCCTGCCTTAAATTTGATTCTATGATACAGAAAAATTTATCCTGTGTACGGATTCTCTGAGTTTTTACAATGAATAAATAAGATACAAAAATACAAATACAACATTTATCATAATACTCAAATTTCGGGACAATAATCTTTGCATTTTTGCGAGATAAGTACTTCTTAAGGAAAATTAATACTGAAGCTGGATATGAATTAATTTAGATGAAAATTCATAAGACAAGGTCATTCATTACACAGATAACTTATCTACTATCATCGTAACGAAAAAGGGGGTAATTTCATTTTGCTTTGTACTAATACAGCTGCTCGAATATTATTCATCTCTTTCTAGTAAATCTTACTCTGAGTCTCTGATCGTGCACAAATTACATGTATTATGATTTCTTGATAAACAATAGATGATGGTGAATTGGTCGTTAAGTTCAATCATCTTCCTACTGAATTTTAGGGTCACTTTGATCATAATTTAGTGAGAATTTATTGTTTTATTTTGTTGGTGGTGATATATTTGCAGCTGTTATATGAAATTGGGCATTAATGATCATCGTTAGTCTTTGAAAAAAATCATGTCTTTGGGAGAAAAATCCATTTCTATTATGTTTCCTTTTTATACACATCAAAGTGGTATATAATATATAAGCACTGAATCACGAGAGTTACATAAATTTACATAGATGGCACATTTTATATTTACACAGATAAACTATAGCCTACTGATTTTAAGCACTGTTTAAATTTCATTGCACTTAATTGCGTAGCATACCTCAAAAACATGATTATTTATCGGCGAATTCTTTCAATAAATATAACAATATTTCAGTTTGATGGGCATTACTTTTTCGTTCAATAATCTTTCAAATTATAACTTTATATAAAGCTCTTCAGGAATGACACATGATTTATCTATCTAGTTTTATCTCGACATATATCACTATGCAAATATTGACGAGGGTATATACTTTCATAATTATACTCTATTTTACAAAAGCAAGTGTCACATACTTTGTGGAAGTATACTGGTGTCATTTCAATCGATTTAATGATAAAATGATAAGTATATAGTGAGCAAAAGATACGCATTTAAAATGCATTTTATTGTATCAAATGATTATAAGATTAGAAAGATTCACTAATGACTTTCATACATATACCTGGGTGTCCCCAAAAAAGCGGAACGGCGGATTTTCAGTAGTTCAGTACTTTGCCTTCGAAAAGTATATAATTTTTTTACATCATTGGGTAAAGCATCTTCTACCAAAGAAAATGATACCAAGAGCAGTGAATTTGGTTAAGTAATTTTGATTCTATGCCCGTTTCTTAAAACACAGTCATTTTCAAATTTCGCTTGATTTTTGCGACCGATGAGTGCATGTAAGATCATATCGGGAATGGGTTTTAGTGAGCTGTAGCTCGGGAAAAGTGGAAACGACGCTAATTATTATACATGCCATATAAAAGGCCATTCCCGACACATTTCTTCTCTCATCGGTCGCAAAAAACATGCGAAATTTGAAAATGTCTGAAAATGACTGTATTTTAAGAAACGGGCATAGAATCAACATTACTTTACCAAACTCAATGATCTTGATATCATTCTCTTCTGTAGAAGATGCTTTACCCAATGATTTAAAAAATATATATACTGACACCCGGTATATACAGTGCTTCATATGCGACAAAATACACGATACAGGTGGAAGCATAAATCATATTGATGAGAGAAAAGAATAATAATTGTAGAAATATATAAAACAATGCACAAGGTTAATTCTATCAAACTTTGGGGATATTCTACATGTACCTCCAATGAGCAGCACAATACAATGAAAATATAGATATTTCATTATTTGTATCGTTCATGAATCAAAATAACAATTATGCATTAGATTTTCTTATCTACAATAGTCATATGTGTTGTTTCGCGCCGTCCATTACTCACTCTACATTGCTCTACTTCAAAAGTCTATGATTTGTTATAGTTACATTTTTATTTCAAAAGCCTCGCTTTGTGTCTTAATTAACATGGTTCATAGAGTAGATATAGCTCGTTAATTTCTTGCTGTTTATATATATATATATATATAATGCCCACATTTTAATGTATCCCTTTCACCTTGAAAAAAAAGAGTACGTAACCGTTATATGCTTTTTGTTAATCCGTGTTTTTATGAAATAATCTCACAAAAAGAGACATCCATATACAGCTTGTTAATTAGAACAGGAAAGTGCATGAAATCGTTTAAGAGCAATGCTAGTGGTATGTCCTTATCAAGGACCAATACAACATCTTAAATAATAGAAATAATCAAATACTATTCATTACATCCTATAGGCGAAATATATGAGCTCTATATCAGAAGTGTATTATCTCTCAAACTTTTCAGGTATCCATGACAACAGGGGAAAAGTATCGTATAAAATATTTGCAACAGTTATGTGTTATGCCATTTGGTTGAAGAAAACTTCGTGCCTCTTCTTTTCACTTAGAATCTCATTATGTATAAATGAGTCAGTGTTTTCAAGTTTTGTCATGGATTGCATTCTAAAACCGGAGTATTAATTTAACGCCACTTTGTTGTAGCTACACGAGGTAAGTGTTTTAACAACATAATTTTTGAATTGAACTAATCTAATTCCTTCGTGTTTGTTCCATATTGGCATTCTCTTATCACTTTTGGGTTCATTAACGAATATGAACTAGTCAGTTTAATTCGATACTTATGTTGTATATTTTATACTTACCTCTTAATAACACTTAGATATAAATAAGGTGTTAGATTAACACCTTGGATTTTGCACTGTGGTGTACGATCAAATCACATCACTTCAACATAGATGATTGCGATCCCACCGCTGCCGCCAAAATAGTGTGATTTCCCTCTTTGGAATATCACTTCGTTTGTGGGCGAAGTCCACGGTATTTTGCCCCATATGTCACCGGACTACAACGATATATTTTTTTTTACCTTAACATTTTAATAATTTGACAGTCTGAGTATAGCTTAGATTAGACCAAATATCGAAGAAAAGATTCTTGATCATGCTCATTCCTTCACTATATGGTAAGGTACTCAGATTGACCAAATATCTTGGATCTTGTATATATGTGACAACAGACGAATAAATGCAGTTACGTAGTTCTGTTGTCCGTCTTTCGAAGATAAGTTTGCCACACCAACCAACCATATGTGTCACAAAAATGGTAAAAGGTAAAGTTTAGGTCATTAATGCCATCGGCATTGTTTCAAAGCAGCTGAAAAGTGTATATTGATACACAAAATCCCGTAGGCCTGTAATAAAAAATGTGGACTAACCTGGTTTACATGTAATTCAGCATGAAGCGTCGAGCGTCTGTCTCTTCATTCCGTAAGAATTACATTTTGTACTCTAATTCTGTCACAAAATGAATTAATGAAAAAAATGCATATCATAAAATTATCATTATCACTTTCATTATAATGTGAATTTTGTTTTATTCATTCAGTTAATGAAATGTGAATTTTTACGGGATGAACAGGGGAGCTTTTCATCAAGTGTTTTGTCAGTGATTTATAACAGCTGTCGGTAAAAATCACTGACAAAACGCTTGATGAACGCTCCCCTGGTCGACTTTCCCGGGACTGACTTCAGCCACTTTTTGCGTTTTGCACTTTCTTTATTTCATATAAGAATCCTGTGATACAATATGAATCCTAGTACCTATTTCTACTTGAAAGCTTTTAAAGCATTTCGAACAGTTTGTTGGCTGTATTCAGAGAATGGAAAGGTGTGTTTAAGAGTACTTGACTGAATCTGTTTTTGCCTATTGTAAATTTAGTAACTTATTCATTGCAAATTATGTGGTTTTGTATTCAGTGATGTTTGTATTCGGATTCATTTCGCGAATGTTGCAAAGAAAGAGAATCAGCGGTTTATGGTAAACCCATGAAGACATCGCACGAAAGATATTTGATATCAGTGACGAAGTTGGAATATTCATTTTATTAAAGAAACCGCGGACTCTCTTATCTCGTAACGTTCTCCAGTGAATAATATATTATTTTCATGTGAATATTATTTTCATGTGAAAACGTATTATGATGTTACACCCTAGTGTATATGTGAAGTATGCTTACGATGTTCTCTACGTTATTTGCAGTTCTGTGGAGTAGAATGAAGATATTATTAGAACACTTGGTGCACACATCGCCATTAAAATACACGAAGAAATGTCCTCTGTATCTTTCTTGTGAAACTTTTGATGCATATACCTGATGAGCTTTTTTTTCGAGCGTGAGTGTGTATGAGTGTAATGTTTGTACTGTGAAAACGCATTTCAGTTTCAGGATATATGTTTTTATCATATAAATCAACCTATAATGGACCCAAGACTTGATGTTAAAAGAGACAATTTTATAAAAAAACAATTTCGGAAAGAAAGAAAGAAAAAATGATTACAGATGTTTTTGATGGTGTTCATGTCATATGAAATGGACGTAAGCTGACCTGCGCAGGTTCTCCACATGTTGATTTTACAACATATTGCAATTATTTTATTTTTACTTGTTTAATTACCGAGCTTCTCTAAAATAGAACATGGAACACGATAAAAACTACTTTCGAAAAATAAACTCAAGACAATTTCAATAGCCCTGTCTATCACCTTTAAAAATGTGCGAACATTACAATGGCGTATTACGTAATCCGAACAAGATTTCTATGGGCAGTACAATAGGCCTTTAAATTTGCCCTTGAGTTTATTTTTCGAAAGTAGTTTTTATCGTGTTATGGATAACACAGAGCAAATTTTGGCAAAAGAGGGCAGCAAACATACTATGACCAGGCTTGAAGATGAAGTGGTGACACTGCTTGTAAGCAGTAGGCCTAAAAATGCTTGTCGAGAGGTGATTTGTTGCAACCCTCCCCCCCCCCCCCCCCCCCGGCATACAACACCCAGTTTCTCTTCCTGTCTGTCGTCTCTCTATTCCTCTCTCTACCATTTCTCTTCCCGTCTGTCATCTCTCTACCATTTCTCTACCACTAGCCTCTCTCAACCAACGCATAATCTCTATTTGTTTTGTTACAATTTCTTTTCTCTGTTAGATATATGAATGTACACTTATCAAATAATATTTTACTCTTGGAACCTAGATATTTATTATTATATCCCTAATCGTAAGATTGTTGCATTAGAGTGTACACAACAAGAAAATGAATAGTTTTACCAGAAAAGCCGTTTCTTGCCGTCTAGTTCGTTTTTCCTGCTGACGTCATCGAATAGTTCATTTTTCCCTATCTTACTTTCAGTGATTGATTAACTTTGTGAGAAATTGTAAAATCAGCTCAAATGCCAGTGAATTGTGTGCAGTCCTCTAACTACATATATAATTAAGGATATGTAAAAGTAATAGAGAAAATGGAACTCGTTTACTATCCTAAAAAAGAGAAAATCGCGATCAATCGCTAGCGTAGAGTTCTTTAGGGTTCGGTGGTACTCTTTCCCGACATCAATGTTCAATCGTAAATATCTTGATATATAAACGACCGATCAGCTTATAAAACTCAGGCGATTCCTGTCTGAGCTAAAGGTTTGCAATTATGATTACAGCATTAGCTGGAACAGTGATTTTTTTTTCAATCCTGGGCAAAGTTAATCAATCCAACACACCCACCTGCTGCCGAAATGATAACTACTGCTGGCATGAAAGACTCTTCTGCTGGCATGAAACAATGTTCACTTAGTTTGTAACAATAATTCGGTCACTATAACAATCAAAACGTTCTACAATTTGGTATGAACATTATATTTGTTTGAAGGTGGAATGAGGCTGAATTCAAACATAAACCTGAACATTTATAGAGGCTACTGAAAAAATGCCATTCCCATTTTCGATACAGAATCCATCATCACCCACTTCACAAAAAACTGTGCGGTTGCTTCTTCGACTACATGAACTGCTCTTAAAGGGAATGCCCACTGTGACATCAAGTGATTGGGATAAATGCAGAAAAAGCAGTGAAAGATTGAGAGATAAAAAAATCAGATGAAAAAAAAGAAAGTTATTGAGTTTTCAAAATCCCTTTTGGTTACTTCACAATTTCTTTTGTGAGCATCTCTCCTTTTGTTTATTATTGAAGTTACCCAACAATATAAAATAAAAAAAGTTTTGATGAAGGAGTATGTGTCAGCGAAAAAAATTAAATACATGGGAGCGATGAGCAATTTAGCTCTGGAAAGCACCAAAGGAGCTTTTGTAAAAAAAAAAAAAGACCCCAAAACAAAATAAAATCACTGTGATAAAATCACACTTTTACAACACCAACGCCAAAACAAGCTCCCGTGAACAAAAAATATTTTTTACACTGGTATGTATTTCAAATACCTTGGTGAAAATACAAGAAATTGCTTCTAATATATGTTTAGAGTACAAACGTGAAAAATAAATTTTTCTTTCTTACACTTTGTAAGATTTTTGTCATACTTCCTCAGACCCATTTCTCTCATTTTTTGCTTACATTGAAATCTACCTGATGTCAGTGTAGACTTCCCCTTTAAAGTGGCATTAAACTGGCAAAACTTGAACAGCGCCATCTTACAGCGATTGCTAGATTAAGATTATAATTGTCAAGAATTTGAGACAATTGAACATTTTATTTTACATTGTTCAAAATACGATAAGGAGAGACATCTCCTAAAAGAAAAGATTAGATTGAAAAACCCTAATCTGATACAATTATTGATGTCTAACCCTATGTTCACTCGTGAACTATTGGGTTATATATATGATACTAATCGTTTTAGATAGGCTTTTCAGCTATCATTAATACCTCTTATATATTTGATCTTGAAGTAATTTGATAAAGAGTCATACTTTTGCGGTTTTTCCATGAACAATTGGAATTAACTCCCCCCCCCCTTTTTTTTTTTTTGATTGATTTATTGCGTATCTTGATATTACAGCGAATAATTACAAATAATCACGATCAAACTTTCTAACTAATAGCATACTAATGATGAACATTAATAACATCATTTTCACCACAAGAATAAGTCGCTCGTGGGCTTTCCGAAGCCTACGCCTAACCTACGAAAGTGATTGGCGCGTATAATCTGAAGAGATTGAAGAGCGCCATCATACCAAGAACCAACCAACCATAATTTGAAATTTAATTGCTTTTTATTTTGAATTTTGACAATTAGCTTGATTGGATAATAGGCACATTTTATATTTCAAACTATTAGTTTTGACGTGGCAAATGTGGAAATTGCCTGCAGATAATTTCTAAGCTTCTACAAACTAGAATGAGGCATAATGGGAAAATGAGAGGCACAGACACTTTCGAAATCCTGTTAAAAGATGCCACTATTTAGCAGCTTCAGTTTACTGTCACTTCAAGGTTTCATTCAATATCAATGTAAGAAACATAACTAGCTAAACTACTGCTTATATTACTGTTGTGAATGCAAAACATCAAAATAAAAATCTGTACAAATAAGATATTCTAAATAAAACTTGGCAAGAAACATTCCTTTATTACATGTATGTATGCAGTCAAGGGCCCCCGCATTCGCATTCATAGAAAACTTGATATTCATAATGATATTTTTTATCATGCTAATAATACTGATGATGGTATAATGCACAAATACTTCATAAACAATCCCATTCTCATGATCTTCTTTTAGTGGTTCCTAAAGGCCAAGTCCACACTAATATCAAGTTGATTTGAATAAACAGAGTAAAATTAAACAAGCATAACAGTGAAAATTTTATTGAAATCGGATTTAAAATAAGAAAGTTACGGCATTTTGAAGTACTGAATTATTTCTTGAAACACTATGTGTATAACATGGCGGTATGCAAATGAGTGAACCGATGATGTCACACACTCGCTTTTCTTTATATAATAAATGTATTTTATTACATTAAATATAATATTTTTCAATTTTTTGCTTCAATAATGTAAAACATGGTTTGACTCCTTATGGAACATGTAAAATCATCATTATTGTAACTTATTTTGATACAAGGGAGAGATTCTTTATTATCACATCCATAAAAATTGAAATATTTGAAATTTCATATAATAAAATACATAAGGAAAAGTGAGTGTGTGACATCATCAGTTCACTCATTTGAATACCGCCCATGTTATACACATCACTGTTTCATGAAATAATGCAAAACTTCAAAATGCCGTAACTTTCTTATTTTACATCCGATTTCCGTGAAATTTTCACTGTCATGCTTGTTTAAAGTGATTCGGTAACTTTGTGGAGGCTTGATTTAATAAATTGTTGAATTTTGATATCTGTCTTGTATAATGATGTTCAGAAGGATAAATAAATAGCCAGACATAGAAAGGTTTTCAAATATATAATGCTATTATTAAGATATCTGTGACTGAATACTCCCATTTACGAAAGCGTATGGCCATATACGCTTTAGTCTAACACTGAGTCTATGGGGGAAAATGAGTCTGGCATTTCCAGTCACTTGCATATGTTTACTTTTGTGAAGCACATGATGATTTTGAAGTGTTTCTTTTTTCCTGGGCTTCATTTTTACACCATATTACACACACTGATAGCATGTAAGGCCAGGCAGCTCAGATTTTATCAAGCCTCTACAAAGTTACCAAATCACTTTAAATTTACTCTATTTATTCAAATCAAATTGATATTAGTGTGGACTTGGCCTTTAAGTTAAAACCACTATTAAGTCAAATCAGTGACTAGTATGTAATTATTGCACATAAATATGTTAAAAACATGACACACACATATCCAGTCCTGTAAATAAACTAAGTACTTTTTGTTTCTCATGCTCAGCTCTATATAATATCATTGCACTATAGAAAGTGTAAAGGGCAAGAAATGTGTCTCTCTTTATACACATGATTTTCCTTCTGAACTGTATTTACTAGTAAATAAATAAAATCATGCAGTGAATATATCTGTTAAGGACACAACAAAATATACATATATTTTATACACAAGATATCATAAATGTACATGTACATAGGAATATAACTGACTGCACAATAAAGTTGAGTTTGAGTAATTACATGCCCCACATATCTTTTGTCCAAAATTATCTAGTTTTGGTGGTAAGTGGCAAGATACTTGCCATAAATGGCTATTAACTCTTTACTGGCTTCGGTGTAGCAATGGAACAAACAGGGGACTACCATAGTCAATTTTTGGCACACGTACAGTATACATGTAGGATATACTTCAAATAATGTGGCAGTCCAGGCTTTCAATCCATGGCAAATAAAGAGTTCAGTTTTGTTTCTTCTAAGGTTGAGTGATGTACAGTATAACTAAACAGAGAAGTAACCACCACTTAGCCAAGAGCATTAATAGGTTGTACTAAGTTGAGGAGTGGATACTTTGCTGGGGAACAGAGCGACCGAGCAAGGGGAGGGACTAAGGACTTCTTAAATTTGGGGTGTTAAATATGGGCTCTGTAGAGTAAAATATCACCAAAAAAATGGAGGGAGCCAAAAGCTACGAAGTCCCCCACTTTTGAAAGTGAGTGTGTGTGGGGGGAGGGAGAGGGAGAACATGTCCCCCCTTACTTGCCTTTTGACGTTTTCATGGGTCAAAATTGTGATTTCTTACCCATAACTCCCATGTGGACATCCTGAAAAATATCTGTCTTTTAGAATAGTGAAATCTAATCGCCAGTCAAATATAATCATGTTAGCACCAAACTAAGACTTGCATAGAATAAAATGATTTTTTTCTGATATTGTATCTTTGGTAATAAAGAGCATATCATACTACTCCTTTTGAAAACATGTAGACTATACCTGTTCCTTCAAAGCATATTAATGGATGAATGAATGGACAAAGGAACAAATGAATTGAATGAATGAATGAATGAAACTGAAGAGAGATCAAGAACAAAATTTGGCCCTAACAAATATAGGCCATGATTGTAAATTACATTATCTTAACAATCCTTTGGATAGGATGTAAACATCCATGTTCCTTCAATAGAAACAAAGTACAAGTGAATGAATAGGAAGATGGATTTAAAAGAAATAAGGGCCTTGAAAGATATAATCTAGGCACAAATGAATGAAGTCGAAGAAAGATTTAGAAGAAATTAGGACAGGTCTAAGATATATAGGTCATGATGGCAAATTATATCATTCTAGCTATTCTTTGGATAGGATATAGCAATGCATCTTCCTTAAGAACAAAGTACAAATGAATGAATTCAAAGAGAGATTTAGAAGAAATTAGGACCTTGAAAGACATAGTCCATGGTGGTAAATGTATCCGAAAACAAGCAATTTGGTCTATCCTCCACCTCTGCATGTACGCAGTGTATAGGCCAGCGCTGCTGCCGGGCAAACTCCCCTCCAAATACCACCGCCAGCTCGTTCAGACTCACACGAAGATCTCTCTCAAACCTCTCCCGGAAGCTACCGATCCGTGTGTTCTCCCCAACGAAGAAGATGTGACTTACCAACCGGCGCACGTTGAGAAGGTCAAACTGGCTGAGGAGTTCAGTTACCATGGAAACAAGGTCAAGGCACTTGTACATGTACTCGGTGGCTAGCAGGACCAGGAAGTCAGAGCGTTTGCAGGAATCAATTCCTCGGAAGACACATAGGATGCTTCAGAGAAGAAGAAATGAATTTGAACAATTTAGTAAACTACTCACAATATAGAAGTACTATTGATTTATCAGGTGTTCATTTCACCTGTAAACTAGGTTTATAAGTATGTGCACATTTAGGAATTTAAAAGCTGTTTAAAAATTTTAAAACTCTACAATGTCATAACTTAACGATATTAATATCTTCCACATTGTTGCTGTAATATACCGGTACATATATACAGTGTGTATACACTCAGCAAACAAAAAGAAAGTGGACACTCTTATTGTCCAAAGTTTTCATATAAACCTGATTTAAAATATAATAAAATATATATCAAATTAAAAACAAATTAACATTCTACCAGCATCAATTAAGATAACTTTTTGAACATTCAAGCTTCGATGGGCACAGTCATTTAATGGAGTGAGTAGGCATTCAAACGTTAAAGGGAAATCCAACCTTAATAGCAAGTTGCTTTGAAAGAAAGAGGAAAAATCAGAGAAACAGATTGGTGAAAGTTTGAACAAAATCTTTGAAAGTTGTAATCACTATACAGATGGGAATTTCAAATTGGCCGAATAGGTAATGTCACTGTGATGTAGCTGTGGACAACTCCCCCATTCGCTCCAACACACAAAATGACTAAAATGTCACTTTTTTCAAAATGTATTACTCAGTAGGATCTTTTCTTTCATGAGGACCTATAACAATATGCTATCTCCAATATATTTTGAGTACTGCCCCGAGGGTAAAAGCGCCTCGAAGAAAACCGCAAATTAATGATATTTTTGTGTATGACAAATGGGAGAGTTGTCCACAAAAATGTCACAATCGACTCACCAAATTGCCAATTTGAGATTCGCATAGATGTAGTGATCTCATGAGAAACAATGAGAAACAATGAGGAACAATGAGGAACAATGAGGAACAATGAGGAACAATGAGGAACAATGAGGAACAATGAGGAACAATGAGGAACAATGAGAAACAATGAGAAACAATGAGGAACAATGAGGAACAATGAGGAACAATGAGGAACAATGAGGAACAATGAGGAACAATGAGGAACAATGAGGAACAATGAGGAACAATGAGGAACAATGAGAAACAATGAGGAACAATGGGGAACAATGAGGAACAATGAGGAACAATGAGAAACAATGAGAAACAATGAGGAACAATGAGAAACAATGAGGAACAATGAGGAACAATGAGAAACAATGAGAAACAATGAGGAACAATGAGAAACAATGAGGAACAATGAGGAACAATGAGGAACAATGAGGAACAATGAGGAACAATGAGGAACAATGAGGAACAGCAAGGAGGATTGAGCTATGGATGTCAACTGTAGTCTCCGGACTGCACGGTTTTGACAAGCACAACCACAAAGTCAAGTGTATCTCATAATTTTTGTTTCGTTTTAACTTGACTGTACTAGATGAAAATGCTCATCAACATTTGAATGCCTACTTGCTCTATTTTTGCAATTTTCTAAATCAGACCTAACGGTTAAATGAATGTGGCCATCCAAGCGTGAAAGTCCAAACTTGATCTTAATTGCTGTTGGTAGAGTATTAATTTTTCTTCAATTTGGTATATATATATATTTTATTATATCCCTCATTGAAAATTTCTCGTTCTTGGATTGGTCAGGAGCACTTCATGTGATTAATCATAATTCTACTAGAAAAAGAAATTCCTCCGGGAGAAAAATAATTTCTGTGACACCAAACTTTTCAGAGTGAGATTTTTTTTTTACTACATGTATTTTGCCTCCGACTGCCCCTTGTTCCCTAGAATCATTTTTTCTGACATGTACGGTGAGCAGCCAGTAGTCTCCCTCGGGTAACTCCCACAATGGGACAAGGCAGGCACCAATGAAGTTATGCCGAGCCCGATAATTTTTTAAAAATCCATATAAAGAAAAATGGGGGGGGGGTGTGGTTGTGTAACCGGACAAACAAAAATTAAACGTCAATTTTGCAAAATATGCATCGAGTAACACTAAACCCAGTGAATAAGAGAAATGTCCTACCTTTTCTTCAGCTGAAGTGCAGTACCTGTGTGCAGGACACCAAGCTGAGAATTGTAGGCATATTCTGAAGGATTTTCTGGACGGAAGGCAGCCATTAGGTCTCGAGAGGGTGAAAGGGCAAGGGTCATACGTTCAGGTTTGGTGTTCAGCATGAGGGATGGGGCCTTAATCAATGAGGAAGAAGAATAAGAATGTCTTTTACAATAAGGAAAGCTTGCTGCCAGAGGATTGTCCAACATTGCATCAAATAATTTATTCATATCCACCTAAATTCATTATGATGCTAACAGGTGAATTAAATATCATATCAAAAAGGTTAGAGAATAAGAGAATATACAGATAAAGTACACTAATGAATTTGACTACTGATATGGTTTGATCAATCTTTTTTCGCCCTTGCCCTTTCATTACAAATAAAGAGAAATAATGGGCAATAAAGATTACATGGTTATGTAATTCTAGAAAACAAAATATTTAGTTAACATCAGAGTAAAATAAATTGTAAAACTAGGGCAAATGAGTTGGAATGTACAACAATGGTAAAACTACAATGTACCAGATCTGAATGAAGTTTGCACTGGAGTAGATTCAAATCACAAATGACAGCAAACCTGTGCATAATGACTACTAAAAGGAGACAAGAAAGTGGTCTCTGGAGGTAGGTGGTCTTTGAATACAGTTGGTTGTAATGTATAGGCTTCTTTAGTACCATTTAAAATCAGAAACACTGTTTAAGGGAAGCAAAATGTGTGATCTTTCTAAACAGGTGGTAGGTGAAGCAGGTTTGAGCATACTTAGTTTCAAGTACTCAAGCATTTGCTCCAGTGACAACTACTCCAGGCTCTAATAGCTATGCCACTGATGACAAAAACTGTTCAAGAGGGGGGGGGGGGGGGGGGAATTGATCTTGGTCTTTCTATACAGGTGGTTGCTATATCAGGTTTGAGTGTCCTTAGTTTCACCTACCTTACTGAGGTTGGGGTTCTTCACCACCAGACTGAGGACCAGATAATCTAAGACATGTGAGAAGCCTATTGGTTTACACCTCACCAGGTCTGAACACAGGATACCATCTATGATGGGTGTGATGATGGTGTGATGGACGTAGCTCTCTATGATCAAGCACGTCTCTGCTCTGGCATTGTCACTGACATGGTACGCTACGTTGAAGGGGAGTATGCTAGGAGAGACAGATAGGATCATAGGACAGAGTCAAGAAAACAAACACACAGGAGCAGTGAGCAAATTAGCTCTGGAAAGCTCTAAAAATATATCTCTGTTAATCCCAAAATCAGTTCTTGTAAGAAAAAAAAAAAGCTGGAAGGGTATCTCTTGTAATTTTTTAACGAAATCCTAAAAGACCTCCCGTCAACAAAAACGTAAGGTGTTACTGATACAGCCACATCCTAGACTCATTTTTTCTGATACAGCACATGATTGGGTGGAATGGAAACTTAATGGAAAGGCAGTACGATGTCACAAGCGCCAGCATTTTACCTATACAGATTGCCAGACATGCCTTGGGCTCTATTTTTCTAAATAGCTTTCTGTTTCAGACATATTTTAGTGAACAAGTTCCCAAGCGACCTTCTTAAATACTTTAAATACTTTCGATGATCAAAAATGTACTCCGAGCAATGAAAATCTTGTCTGAAATGAACATTATCATACTATAATCCTTTAAGCTTACCAAGTATAGCCTAGAACCCGAAAGAAGAGGTCCTGGACTATTTCCAAGTCTTTTGGATTCATGTTGATGGGGGTTCGGAGACAGATCGGCTCCGCTTCCTGAGAGAAGTTTCTGATCAATCCTGGACGGAGTAACTCCTGCAGGCTACACCTTAGCTCAAAGTTCTTGATTCCTTGAATCTTGACTGCTGGATTTGTGGAGCCTTCAAAGGACTGCAGAACTCTCCTTTGTACTTTCCATCCGCTTCCCAGCATGTTCAGAGAGCAGAACTGCAAAGGCATGCCACACTCGAAACCCTGGACCTGTGAGAGGCATTTCTCTCTCATCTTCCTCCTTTTCCTCAAGAGTACTGCAATGCGGTGATTGTAGAAGGAGTTCTTCTCAGAGTCTCGAAAAGGCCAGAGTTCAGCAAAGGTGTCATCCTCCTGAGCCATGCCACCAAGCAGCATGTGATCTGTTGCAGCATCCAGGAACTTGGCATCGCACTCCTTCGATCTGCGGAGAGGTACCTTTGTAGACAATGCAGAGCGCAGACGGATCTGCCCCGATGATTCAGCCCTGCGATACAGCTGGGTAGAAGCAAAGAACGTAAACGATGTCAGATTCTGAGCGATGTTGAAGGATTCAACTTCATCCTGTGGGTTCATGACGAACCATTGCCGCGAACATTCCCGGCGTTTGAGACATGCCAGGAGACGATAGCAGAGGTTCTGGTACAGGAAGGGAACAAGAGGCAAGGAATCAACATGATCCCTGTACTCCTTCAAGTCAAACAACAAACACAACTTCATCCACTGAATCTTCCTGTTATGATCAAAAGATACAAAAGACAACAAAAAGCTTAGTATACATCTCTAGTTATAACATACGACCAATACGAAAACCAAATTAATAATGAAACTGAATCAAACTTTAAGAAGCAAAATTTCTCACTGAGTATAAAAGTGACATGACCTATCATGACAGAACTAGATTGCCAACCTAGCAGATTATATAAAAATGATACCCCCAAAAAAAATATTTAACACTGAACACAAAATTATAGACCAAAAACAACACTAATTTGAGAAGAGTGTCAACTTGGAAGAGAACAAAATGACTGATCACATGTATTTTGTGAAGAAAATTGTGTTGAAAATTGACCCTTTGGTCACTTATACATGTACAAGCTTATCTGAAGATACCCTTTGGTATTTGTATGTGTGACTGGAGAAACAAATTAAATTTCAAATAACAGAGCGCGAGCACCGGCCTCCTCATTTTCAAAAAGTCTAGATGAGAAAGAAGAAATACATCTTCACTTGAATTTTTGAAGACAGCAAACAATACAGATCTAAAATCCAGTCCAACACATTGTGATATTAATTTCAGTATTTTCACCATGTTCAACTGCAATTGCAATTTAAATTCATTATGATTTATATAGTTTAATCTAGTTTAGAATTTTAGATCTTGTTATTGTTAAAAGTATGATGCTAGAATATCCTCGCTCCTGTAAGATCATATCTGGGTGCACTCACACAATGTACATACGCGAGGTTATTAATCATGATCTGGGTTGAAACCCCCAAGGCCCAAGTCTAACTGGGAGCGGCCGACATTCAGCGCTGCCGACCACATATCACTTCGGAAATGCGTACTATTATAATGCATGTATCCCTCAATTGATGGACACTGTCAAGCAATGATACGTACCAAACTGAATTGCATGAAAGTATTGCGTTGAGATATTTGCAGGTTGACTGTAATTTCCCAAGATCACTTAACGAACAAAATGTTGCTACATTCATCCAGATAGTTTGAATCGCAAGACCTTCGACAGCCATCACTATAAATAACTGGTATGATGATGAAACTGGGTGAACACATTCTCATCAGTACCGGTACACAGCCGACTACACAAAGGTGAACGAACTTTAGTTTTTAAACATTCATTCATGATGGAAATGTTTACAATTTGTGACGAGAGGTTGTATGATGTCGCTCTTCCCAGTGCACCATTTGCTGTCCATTTTGTGGGCCATTATTTGTTACAGATTTTCCTCCGATAGGAGCACGCACAGGCCTAAATATATATTTTTTAAAAATTCTTCCCTAAATTTGTTTTTCAAACCATGCATGGTATCCTTCTGTTGTCGTTTGTCAGTAATCATTAGCGCGATCACAAATCCTATGATTTATGAATGCATCGGGGGGGGGGGGGGGGGGGGGGGGGCGGGGCGAATATCAAGGCCCCTACTTCAGGCAGATTGAGGGCGACTCATACATCTAAATTGAACGTTTGTAAAGGCCTACATATTAAAGAACAGAAATAATTATCTACCATATTTTTTCATATGAAATAACTATATGTGCCATGATCGATGACTGTAATCGTAAAAATATGAAGGAAAATGAAAAACAAATGTTGAATAAGAATTCATTTGATTTTTGTTTTGTTTTGTTTTGTTTTGTTGGTGTTTATTGGTCGCTTCCGACTGAGTTCCTTCCTTAATTCTCTCTCTTAATTGTGTGCTTTCTTTTAATAGGCCTATTCATTTTTGCGATAAACTAAGTAAAATCAAGTAAATGCAGCTCACCGCCCTATCCGAAGTCTCGACATGGAGGGGCTCCGGGCTTTTTAGTTTAAAAAATGTTTCTATGTCACACGCTTCTAATTAAGTACAATGCATGCTGGATACGTTGCATGCTGGATGCATTGTTTTCTGTATGTTGTTTACGAACAGAATAAATAAAGTATTGATATTTCACTAATTTTACGCCTACACCTCATCAGATCACGAACCTCCACAAAACAACCAATTACTCAGGAAATCAATTTAATAACTTAAGTTTTTTTTTTTTAATTCATGAAAAATTTGATACTAATTTAATTTTCAAATGAAATTAAATAATTTCACACACCAAGTGTTTCATTTCAACATCTTACATGTGCCATGAGGGTACTAGGAGAGGGGCAATGTCGATTGCTCCCTTATTTATTTATTTATTTTTCTGGGGGGGGGGTTATATTAGGCAGGGATTCCCATTTCGGACATGGGGGTGGGGGTGGCTGATTCTCGAAATCATTACATTCCTGGGAATTTCCTTTTGATTTTATTCTATCATCCTTCTACAGAGAGAGAGAGAGAGAGAGAGAGCCTGGAGAGCGCCAGTGGGATTCTCGAAATCGTCTTAGGACAAATTAATGGGCAGGGGGAAAACAATTGGTCAGTCCTCTTTGTGACATATCCTAGATCCAAGGAAGCAAGTGAAAAAAGTGAAATTTCTTGAAAATTAGCAAAATGTGCCTTCCTGGCATGGGCGTCCATGCAATATTATGATGTATTGACCTAAATATCTCTCGATAAGATGAAAGTTTCTTATTATATTTGAATGGTTTGTCACTTGCTTCCTTTTGTCAAAGTAGGGTAGAATCACCCTCCTGATATTGTGTAATCGTATTTATATGTCATATTTCACTTTCTTGATTCTATAATGTGCTAAAGTATATCAATTGTTGTAATCGCACATTTGTATATAACAATTTTTGCCTGTTTTTTATTCCTAAAAATATTACAATTCAGCCACCAGGCCGCGAAGATATGTTCTAATAAACCTTAAATTGAATTGAATAAGAGGTCAATATTGCCTCTGGATATCATATAAAAAAAAAAAAATAGTAAAAATCATTTTTGCAAATTTGCGTGTACACTGTTGTATTGACGAATTATTAATTTGATGCACGTCATATTTGTGAACAAATTTAATAACGCTGAACAAAATCATTCACTCCAGCAAAATTCTTTAGCTGATATTCTGCCTTGAATTTAGAATTAATTTCCACAAGTATTAGGCTACTGCAATGTGAATAGATTTTAAATATAGCTATCCATTTACAGTACAAATTTTCGAATGTAGAGAGACAGAGAAAGAGAATAAACTTTTTTTAAAAAGGTGAGATCAATAATATAGTTCTCCCTGTTCATTGCAAAGTAAAAGAAGTCCTGAAAAGGGAAATGGGGGGAGGGGATATATCTCTACATGTATCAACTTTAATTCAGTAAACTAATATTTGTGAGAAAGAGAAGGGCAGAGAAAGGGAGTGGGAGAAAGGGAGAGAGAGAGAGAGGGGGGGGGGGGTTGTGATCTATTACAGAATGACGAGAAAGAAAGGAGGAATGAAAAAGAGATCGAGAGAGTTAGAGAAAGAGAGAGGGAGAGGGAGGGTTGTGATACTACAAAATGACGAGAAAGAAAAGAATGCATGGGAAAGAGATCGAGAGAGTTAGAGAAAGAAAGAGAGAGAGGGGGTTGTGATACTACAGAATGACGAGAAAGAATAAAGGAATGAGAAAGAGAGAGAGAGAAAGAGAGAGTATTGGGAGGGGTGGAAAGTAAAAGGAGAAAGAAATGGAGGGGAGGTATAGGAATAGGGATTAGATATCATCTTGGCATAAGAACAACGACCGTTTAATCCACTCACCCTCTTAATCTTCTTGTGAATAGAGCAACATAATATATAAAGCGTACTAGATTGCGTTATAACCCACGCATGCACAATGAAGCAGTGGGATTAAAAGAAGAGATACAATGTAGCTGGAAGCATACACTCACTCCCACCCTTAATCTAATCAAGACCCATTCCTATATATCCACAGCTTCGCAAAACAGCTTTGAGGCAAGATACAAGATACAAGGCCTGCAATTAGTGCCGTTTGATTTCAGCACGAGTAACGCTATATAAAAAGAGGCAAGGGGAAAACATTTTATGTATACATGTACAATCAATGCATCTTTTCCATGTGTAATGCTCTCGTGCTGTTTTGGAAGAGACCTCACAATTAACACGTGATTTCAATTTGGCTAGTTTTTCAAGCGTATTGTAGTTATATGAACGGTTTCTGATCGATTTTAATGCTACCAATGAAAAAAAAAAGTTGAACAAGGAGGTGAGGGGTGTGCATGTGCATGCCCAAATTATTTCATTGTTATATGGCTGGAGGATGGATGTGAAATTGCAAAGTGAGAGATTCACATAACAGAATACATGTACATGTATAATTTATGTATCTTGTGGAAATGTTGCAGTGGAATTTCTGATTTTCCATTTATTAATCTATTTATTTATTCATTTATTCATTTTTTTTAATTTTTTTTTTATTTTTGTATTTTTTTTATTTTTAAAAATTATTTTTTTATTTTTTTAATAGATATATATATATATATATATATATATATATATATATGTATATATACATAATTTTTTTTTTTTTTGGGGGGGGGTGAATAATTTTGAAAAAGGTGAATTACATTTTAGAACAATGCAGAACCTCCTTTTAAGGAAGATAATCTGGATTTAAGCTTCTTAACTTCTAGTAATACACTACAGGTCAGCTACTTATATTGGAGTTCATTATCTCAAACTGATAACAATTAACCATTGTTTTACCCAAAGACGTTGATCGAATTGTCTTTACATCTTTACATTACATGTGAACTCTGTACCTACAGTACATGCACTCAGTCACAGGGAGAAAGGAAATTATTTCTTCCTAATATTGTGCTTAACAAAACCATTAAACATGGCCGCAGCTACACACAAAAGACAATGGTCTGAAAGTGTTTGGTTTTGCTCACATTTTACTTTGACAGTCATATACTGCACATCAAGATGTTAATATACACATCAATCAAATCAATCCGGTTGCAGTAACAGGGCAAAAAACATGTATGTAGGGGAATAAAGATATGAATAATAATAATGCCACACATACAAAATGTAGCAATGGATAAGTTAGTTAACCAATTCATACTTTTATGAGGTTACAGTGCAAAGCTAGTTTATGAATTAAATCCCAAAATGACTAGAAAAAACAGCCCTTTTTTCAAATTTCGTGTGCACAAACAACAGTGTCACACAAACCCATGAAATATCCTTGAATTTCAAAATGAAGTCCACAGTCAGAGTATTATACAGGCTATGCCCTAAAGAGCCTCGCACTGAATATGACAATGAATTGCATGACAGATAATGCCTCTTTCTTTTCATTGAGTGTCTCTTATTTGAGATGTATATAAAACTTCATTGTGCTTGGAACATGAATTATACAGAAACAAATTTCTGTTCAAAACTGATTAAAAAAAAACCCCCAAAAAACCCCATCATCTCTTTCATAATTTCAATGGCCTATTGGCCTGTATTCCTAAATGTAAATGAAGTTGAAAGGGAGTTGAACTTGCTCAGCCATAACTTAGTCCACTGATTTATGGAGTGCCAAATGTCAACCTCTTCATTAATTCTGATCATATTACTGCAATTCTGTAGTGAGTGAATAAACAACATTAAGGGGTGTCTGTACCCTTTTTTTTTTTCAGATTTGATGTTTTCTTTGAAATCATTGCAGGAACTTCACAGATATATCATTTGACACGTCCAAATTTGAAATTGGGCATTATTTTAATTGAAGCAAGAATTATGAAACAGGAATAATAATGGTGTCATAATTTATGTAATTTATGATGTGAAATAACTTCTTTTTAGTCATTCTGAGGGTGAGTTATGATATGAAAAATTCACATAATAATATTTTAAGGTAAAATCAATAATATACAAAATTGAAAACTGAATAAAAATCATAATTTAGGGTATAATCAGGGTAGTCTTCCCATAATCTAGTTATGAAATGTAAAAGTAACGTCAATGTTAAATAACTCTATGTTTATTCATCTAGGAGTTACAAAATTAGGACTTCTGTAGAGAATGAAAAGGTTTACACTTGCTGCTCCATAAGTCAGTGGACATTCATTAATTTGTTAGTTTGCTGTACATTTGTAAATGTTGATTAAAAGTAATCCACTTTCTAATACCATTATGATTTTTTTCCCCTTCCAAGCAGCCCCATCATACATGATAATTTGCATTTCTAACATGATCACAAAGTCATAAATTTTTCATATTTTCATTCAAAATGCAATTTCACTGCAAGTAGTGAACATTACACCATGACAGGACAAAAACCATGCACCAACACACCGTGGAAGGTATTAACTATTACATGTACCAATAAAATAATAATAATATACACTTGTGTTGCCTTAACTTGATAATACATTACTCCTTTCTACATGTATGCTAGCAGCATCAAGCTCAGAATATTTTCCTTTTGAACAATACATCAAAACGTGTCATATATGTTAAAAAATATTCTATATACATCCATGAAACTGATGCATATGAGCAATATACACACAGGAGCTTGCAGGGTTCATCAATTGGTATACAAACATGTTTAATACAAGACATTAAATTGATTTGATGATCTACCGAGAACCAGGAAGGACATTAACTTACATTTCTTTGGCTGCCTGCAATAAGGTAGTTACAGCCATGTATTGTTAATGGCAGTAACGGCCATCTTGAAGGGAGGCAAGGATTTGTAAAATGATATGAAGCCCTTCAAGCTCTCAGAAGATTATGCTCCTTGTGCTTGGTGAAGTGACAATTAGGATCTAGATACATTAAATAGAGAGATATATACATGTTACATGAACTAGAAAAGGAAAGCAAGACCGACTCAAACTAAGCGTACCATGCAGCACAGTGAATGGGCAAGGGTAGTTCCACACACTTGAGTTCATTGTTCAATTAGTGTCTCTGCATATGTACATCTTAATTGAATCTTATCAAAAGCATGATGATTTGTATCTCTACACTACTGTTACTATTAATCATACTACAACATTTACTACTACTACTACCATGGACCCAGAATATATATGCAATATTTCAGCCTCAGTATAAAGCAAATTGAATAGTTTATACTCTGTAATTGATCTTGCAAAACTTAAACTTAAAACTTGATAAAATTGTGTCACAACAAATTAGTCCTGCACATGAAAGGAAAAAAATAATATGGAGGAAGGAAATAACATAAAAGTCAAGGATGAAGCATCCCTAATTTCCTAACCCCTTCTCTATAGATTACGAAAAAATATATAATACCTGCAGCAGTAAGCTACATGTAATAATAATAATAATAATAATAAAACTATCTGAAGATGTAAAAAAGAACTTGGCATGCGAGGAAACAAAAAGAGCATATATATGGGTTAGCTCTCTCGTTCATTATTTCAATGTTTGCTGCATGTAAGTTTGCTGAAGCCTTTTTTGATAACAGGTGCCTTGTGAGAGGTAGACAAGATACTATTAACACAAAAGTCAGAGTCAATAATTACTGCAACTTATACACTGTAAAACATGCATTAGTCTAATTCTAGGTATAAGATCGCTGTAGTTTAGATAAAAGACAAAGAGTAAAAGACAAATGGCATACAATGTAAATAAATGGATTTAAGCTCTACCCTTTCCATATTCTTACGAACAAATGAACATCAAACAGTTACTGATTACACTGATCATAATAATCTGGGGCTATATTCTGAAAGCTACATTATCTGTTTATGTTAAGGAAAATGATGTTAGTTGTCATAACAAACTGAAATTGTGCAGAATAAATTCTTTCAAACCCAGCTAGGGGTAGACATTAACCAATGACTTGAACTAATTTCGATTTGTTGTAACATTGTTTTACTAACATAAAAGATAACACTGTTTTCAGAAAACCACCCAAGATGGTGACATTATCCATTAGATGGATGTCACATGTATAATGGGACCACACAATACTTGCTTTTGTACAATACACATGACTGATGTTGACATAGTTCTCATATATATATGTGTGTGTGCAGAACACTTTTTACTGGAGGGAATTATCAGGATTTTAAAAGGGCTTTATGGACCCCAATGTCACATCTTTAGGGGATTGGGCTGTACATGTATGAATGTGACTGTTGCAATGCACACTGAGGATTGCACTACAAAAATTGAAAAGCTGGTTACTACACGGTAGAATTGCAGGTTGGTATTTAATACTGACATGATATTTGAGGAAAACTGAAGCTTTTTGACTATATTTAATCAGCAAAGTTCTTGAATTCAAAAGGATTTATTATACCTGTAACCATCCGAAGTAAGAGCTTTTGAATTTCTATCCTCTGCTACATACACAGCTGCAGTACTACAGGCATTATTCATAATATCATAATATCATAATAGAAAACAACTCAGAAAACATTTGAAAACCAACCCTTTTTTACGAATCCATCCTAATAACAGACACCAACCTTTTAAAAATCCAAATGGCCTGATTTCAGAACTACCAATCAATATCTATTGCTGCAATACCATAAATTGACTCGCTATGAAACATTTGGGTTCATGTGTAATTTGACCAGTAATAGGACAATTATAGGTGCTCAATTAATTACTGATAAGTCCAGATGGGACATTGTGTACATGGGCAAAACATTAGCACATGGTAATTTACACAAGTTTGATTTTAAAAATAGCCTGTGGCAGTTGGTTACATCAGAAATCTAAAATCTCCAGTAACTCTCCATGCCATATATCAACATGAACATGTCTGAAAACTGAACCTACTCACAATAATACAAGCTCACATATGATTGTCAACTATTAAAAGGCCATGAAGGTACATGCAAATAAGGTAGATACTTAGCAAAACTACACCACAAAGGCATAAATACATACTTCACTTAGCACTATTACATCTTTCTTACGGATGGTTCATGTATGTATTGCACAATTTTCATAAATCATTGTATAATAGCAATATCATCTACATACATTTAAATGTCATTCTGATATAAGATTCCAATGATCAAGTCCTAATAATTCAACGCATTCCTATATATCGAATATTATACCAATGCATTGAGTAGCACATACATTTACCATTAATTCATGCTTAGAAAATTTTACATACAATTTACAAGTACATTGTAATAAACAAAAAATACATAAGTACAATGCAGAAACTTATTTGTCACAAAATTAAATTCATCTTTCTATTTTACAAGGCTTTTATCATTATTAGGCTGTTTTAAAAACATATACAATAAGTATGTCTGGCGAAATGGCATACTCTTGAGTTTTAGTAAAATACTATGAAAAGTAGGGAAAAGAAAATAGAAAATTTACATGGAAGAAAGCTCAATCAAAAGGGCATGATGTACTTTAAAAAAAAATATTTGTGAAGAACCCCTTCACCATAATGCAAACTGAAACTGCTGCACACTTGTATGCAGCTAGATCGAAATATAAATGTAGGGGAATTTGGAGCATAGAACTTCCTTCAAATTTGCCAAACATCAACCCAAAGTCTCAACTCCAGAGTGTGAATACCTAACCCATAAGTTTCGAAGAAATATGAGTGAATCGTTATCTAACATGAAGTTAGGAGTATGAATGGCCTAATATGAACTCATTTTCATCTGTTGGAGAATGAAGGAAGATAATAATAATAAAAATAATAATTTTCAGATTGACTCCACATATTATTCTTCCATTGTAATCATAATCCCAAACAAGATCTACGTTTTGACACTGGATCTTGAAATTCAAACCTTCAGAAACTCCTCCAAAGACATTTTATAAAAAGACAGAAGAAAAATTTTGGAATGTTTTCTTGTCCATTAATGTAATTCTTTTGTTTGAAACATTTTTCACACTTTAAAATATATATTTTTTTTCAAGAGAATCTACCCTCTTTATTCTTGCGATATCAAGGCAAAAAATAATTTGCGTGCTTAAAGATCTTCAAATTCTTCATCCATTTTCCTACTCAAAAAACATTTCTGTGTAATGAGTTGTAATCTTGTGTTGAAACTGCATTTATCAACAAATACGATTAACATAATTCATGATTGGAGGAAAAGTAAAACAGATGTTCTTAGCTCTAAGTGAAAGAAAGATATTCTAAATCATGCTCTTTCTCACAGGTAGTGTTAGCCATTTGCAGATGTCTAGAATTAACCCACTGATTACTAAATGATCACATTCCCATAGGCTTAATACAGAGGACACCTGGTTCCTGTGGGCAATGGGTTAAGAGACTAACGCCGTGTTCAGACTAGGTCCCGATTATCGGGACTTTCCCTGGCAAACCCATAGTATGGACGCTTGCCGGGACTTCTCCCGGTGCTCCCACCAAACTTGGTGGGTTTGGGGACAAAATTCTGAGGGGAGAGCGACCTTGGGCTCGCACAGCTAATTTCGTAAGTGCGCATGCGCGAAATGTGGTGGCGAAGAACTACGCACGGTGACCCAACGCACGGCCGAAACCACTTTTGTCCCCGGATAACGGGGCATTCGAACAAAGTGTGGATGGTTGGTCATAAAAAAGATAAGATCTCTCAAAACTGCCCCCGATAATCGGGGGCCTAGTTGAACGCAGGGTAAATATAAAAGCCCAAGTCTACTAATTCACATAAAAATGTCTCACCTACTTTGCAATTATGTACTTTGTAGTTTAAAATTTTAATATATTTCAGCATCATAGTAACACATTGTGAATGTTTTCATACACACACTTTATTAAGAAATAAAGTGTATAAGATTTTGAATGAAAGCTTTTGTGGAACATCATCTAAACAAAGTAGGCCTACGCATTTACATCCTATTAAGAATGCACTCTTTGATATGAGAAGTGACGATCTAGACTTAGGGCAATTCCATGGTAATGGAAGGACATTCAGAGACACATTTTACCAACTTCAAACCATAACTACAAGTTTTTTTAGTAATGGTAGAACATTTCAAACATCAGAGATGTAAGAATAGATCAACTGCCTTTGATTTTCAAAAAAAAAATTCTGTTATTGCCAAGCAGTAATGAAATTTGCATATTAATGTGTTTGGTAACGGAAGGACACTTTGAAAAATCAAACTGTCCTTCCGTTACTGACATCATTAATAGGTATGCAAATTTCATTACTTTTTGGCAATAACAGAATTTTTTTTTTTGAAAATCAAAGGCAGTTGATCTAATCTTACATCTATGATGTGTGAAATGTTCTACCATTACAAAAAAAAAATGTAGTTATGGTTTGAAGTTGGTAAAATGTGTCTCTGAATGTCCTTCCGTTACCGTGGAATTGCCCCTTAGCAAAGGGCTATCACGACCTGATCTTTTACTCTGTGCATACATGTACATGTATTTCAAACAAAACATTTTTTATTACTAGGAATTAAAAACTGGCATAAAACATTGCATTCCTTAGCAGCATATCCTGGGCTTCTCATCTGGTTCTTCTAACCGCAACGTTTCCCGCGGTGCTGTAAATCCACCCTTGATGCCGTCCCATCCCTCCATGATGCGTAGATCGCCCTCTTTCAATTTGACGTAGATCTCTTTCGCCATGACGGAGAATGCTGCCTCCACGTTTGTACAAGCCTTGGCGGACGTTTCAATGAACCTCATCCCGTAGGCCTGGGCGAAGCGTTCGCCCTCTTCTTTGAGGACTTCCCTGGTGTCCTCTCCCAAGTCTGATTTATGACCCACCACCATGTATGTAGTGCTATGGGGATAGATTACATTTTCTTGGGCCTCTATCAGCCATTCCTGTAAATTCTCGAAACTCTGTCTGTTTGAAATGTCATAGACCAGCATTACGCCCACCGAGTTCCTGTAGTAAGACGTAGTAATTGACCTATAATAAACGGGGAGAAAAAAACAAAGAGAGAAAATACAAACATAGACTTAAAATTAAACTTTCATTCCAGAATAAAGAGCCTCAGGTACATGTACATGTACATGTAGATCTGCTTTGTGCCAAAATAGTCTGCACTAAAGTGTACCAACCACCTGAAAAAAGAATTTGTATACCGCTAGGAAGTATAAAATTAACCTCAAAGAACTTTATCTGAAATTCTATAGGTCAACAGTTTAGGAGTATGAAGGAAATAAAGGATAACATGAAGGTGCTCGCGCGGAACCGAACCTCCGAGTTGGGTTCCACGCGAGCCCTTATCTTGGCGAACACGTACAGGTGCGTTGAGTAGCCTACTCACGAGTCGCTTTTATGCTCATAGAGATTATAATTAAACTTGTAATATCTCTTTATAGAAGTGATATTCGAAGCCCATATTTGGAATATAGTAGAATGACATGGAACCTCTAACATACAGAGTATAATATTTTTTGGTGACTGGTACCCTTTAACAATTCTTAAAACAAATTCATATGAAATAACTGACAAGTATCATACACCTCTTTCGAGACAATGGACCACATTTTGTGGTTTGGCTTAATAACTTTTGATTCAAAGCTCAAAAAAATTATATCAGATGCATGAGTAGAAAGAGCAAAATTTTTTTGCACACACTACATGTATGTCCATTTTCGTTGCTTGACCATATTGCATTTGATGCCAAGAATTTTAAAAACGAGAATAAGCTTTAAAATCCTTAAATTGACAACACATTGAGAGGTTCAAAATCATTATTTTTTATCAAAATTGGCCATTTAAAAAACTTTTTTGACAAAATTCCCAACCATGTATATTGTTTCCAAAGACATTACACCTTATTAATATTAGAAGCATGGAGCACTAAAAGAAAAATATTATTGTTGCCAATTTGAAGAACAAAATGTGATCTAGTTAGCCCTTAAATAAATCCTGTCCTGAAAGGGTTAAAGGGCAATCCAACCTTGGTAATAAGATGATTTGTGTGAAAGCAGAAAAATAAGAAAAACAAGATGGTGAAAGTTTGAAAGAAATCGGACAAGGATTAAGAAAGTTATGGATGTTTGAAAAATGAGATCACTACATCTATGTGGATCTCAAATTGGCAATTTGGTGAGTCAATTATGACATTTTTGTGGACAACTCTCCCATTTGTCGTACACAAAATTATCATTAATTTGCGGTTTTCTTTGAGGCGCGTTTACCCTCGGGGCAGTACTCAAAATATATTGGAGATAGCATATTGTTATAGGTCCTCATGAGCGAAAAGATCCTACTGAGTAATGCATTTTGAAAAAAGGTGACATTTTAGTAATTTTGTGTGTTAGAGCGAATGGGGGAGTTGTCCACAGCTACATCACAGTGACATCACCTATTCGGCCAATTTGAAATTCCCATATGCATAGTGATTACAACTTTCAAAAATTCATAACTTTCTTATTGTTTGTCCGATTTCGTTCAAACTTTCACCAATCTGCTTCTCTGATTTTTCCTCTTTCTTTCAAAGCAACTTGCTATCAAGGTTGGATTTCCCTTTAAGTGAGAAAGTTAGACAGATCTAACTAAACCCTAGTCAAATCTACTGTAGATCTCGACCTAGAGTAGATGCTGCGAAGTGCAGACGGTAGCCGGTGTGCGGCTGGTCCATCATTTGCAAATTGCAAAATCACTTTGAAATACAGGGCATCATAATATAGCACATGATACATGTATATTATGATGCCATGATTTTGCAATGCAAACGATGGACTGGCCGCAAACCAGCTACCGGCTGCACTTCTTCTTCTGTTAAAGTACAGGCCACCTTGTTGTTGGTGTATCTTCGTACTTCGTACTTCGCAGCATCTACTCTAGTCAAACTACATGTAGATTGAGATTTAAAGTTAGAACATGATCTAGCTACACTGTACTAGAAAGATCCTGTTGCCCATGCCATGGGATCACAGGAACCAGCTTGTTCTCTTTTTTTACGACTTGGAATTATGGGAGCGAGAGAATTGAGAATTCCATTGTCAACTGGTAAATAATTAAAACAAAAAGTTTAAAACCTGTCTTTTTATACAGTCTAAATAAACTTGAGTTGATAATTGATATTTAAGACATAATCATAAACTTGTTAACAAATTTTGTTAGAATTAATAAAACTGTATGGTCAGGGGTCCTAAAGCTACGCACCCCGCAAATACGCGCAATGCGACGCGTTCAGTGCGCCAAACTTTTGGTGTGACTGAGCAACGAGATTATCATTTACATTCGCCAAAAAGGAAGAGCAATTTTCCTTTATTTCTGGTGATATTATCACTATTTGCAAATCTGGATGAAATTCACGTCAGTCAGCTTAAAAATCAAGAATTGCATTCATATATTACGTGTGCGTAGCTTTAGGACCCTTTCATTTTTTTGACCAAATTCGACATGGGTATCAACATCCAGGGTTCTCCACTGGTCTGTATTTTGTCCGGGGGCTCTTGTGTTCGTCGGCCTCCGAAGTCAAATTTGCGGTTTCGCGACGGCGTCAAATTTGCGGTTTCGTGACGGCATACGTATTATAGTGCACTGCGTCGAGATGGTGCATTATATGTCCACAGAGAATGGGTATATATATACTGAATTCGATCGAGACGACATTTTTGATTCATCGAATGAGTGGGCGACGCACGTGCACCGCGGATCCACAGACAGAACTCGTTGCGATCGATCCAGAGAAGGTGGCCGTGATCGCAATGAGAATTCGACGTGGTTCATGCAAAGAGATAATGCGTTCGTGCGGGTTTCCGACATGATCATGCGAGTAAAGTTTTTATTTTAAGTCGATGCTTGATTGCGCAATGCCGCACGGTCTTGATGCTGTCTTGTCTGTGCGTGAAAATATGTCAATTTTCATATCCGGGCGCGTCAAGTTTTTGTTCGGGCGGGGAAATTTTGTCCGGGCGCTAAACTGGTTTTTCAAATTTTACCCGGGCGGAGCCCCCGGGTAAAACCGCTAGTGGAGAACCCTGAACATCGACTTGAAAATTAATGTTATTGATATTTGTCCATCGTAATTTCCTCAGGAATTTAATTTAAGAATATGAAGACCCAAGATATATTAAAGAAATTCGCATAAATCATTGAAAAGGTAACTTTTTAGCTGCCAGAAACAAAGTGCGTAGCTTTAGGTCCCCCCATCATACTGGTAGGGTCTAAAAAGTATTAGATGTAGAGACAGAAAAATCTTGTCTGATTGGAGGAGTTTATCAACATTTAATGACTTTCGATGATCTCCTGCATACAAGACAGGGATTCCGTGAAGCCAGACATAGTCTCAATTCCCGAACGAAACGGACTGATTTTTCGGTCCATGTCGTTGACGTTACTCGTTTAGTCGTTAGCTGTTGCTGACTTTAAAGTTTGTTGACGTTACTCGTTTAGTCGTTAGCTGTTGCTGACTTTAAAGTTTGTTACTATTAGTAATTACTAACTTTGCATTTGTTAGGTTTTTTTTCTGTTCTTTTCATGATACTGGTACCATAGAACAAGATGATTTTATCAT
This sequence comes from Heliocidaris tuberculata, assembly GCA_025618425.1. NCBI lineage: Eukaryota > Metazoa > Echinodermata > Echinoidea > Camarodonta > Echinometridae > Heliocidaris > Heliocidaris tuberculata. The sequence continues at coordinate 15,209,156 of CM046837.1, forward strand.
AAATCATGTCAATTGTTTCCAGTTGGGATTCATTCTGCTGCTATTACCTGAATCTTTCCTGGCCAGCAGTATCCCACAGTTGCAGTTTGACGCGCCGCCCCGGCGCTACCTCGATAAGCCTTGCGTAGAAGTCCACTCCCACTGTGGGATCAGACACCTCCACGAACTTCCCATCACAGAAACGGCGGAGTAGTGAACTCTTTCCTACCGTCGAATCTCCGACTAAAATCAATCGAAATTGATATTCCCAAATCACTTCTGGGGGTAATCCCGCTAATTCTTCTGAGGAGGCTGTCATAGCTGCATTGCTGTTACAAATTGTATGCGAAAACAGCATATGTTGAAAAAACTAGGGAATTCTTGACTTACAGACGCGGGTAGATAAACGTCGTTCGACTTACTTCAATCACAAGGAGCTTTTTTGCACCCTTTAAAAATGAAGACAATACACTTCCGGGTCGCGTGTTTTTTTATTTACACGAAATCCTAGGGATTTTGTTGATCAATTCCAACAAACACGCACCCGTGGAGAGTCTAGACCCTAGTTCCCATTGGAGTGCAATGTGCTACAAAATCATGACTTTTGCAGATTGGTTTGTAGAATTCCCCACGCTTGGATAAGAAAATAATATTATGATAAAAGAGGCTCTCGGTTCATTACATTACCCTCTCTTCCCTCCTCCTTTCCCCCTCGTTCAGTGAGTCAGTCTCATTTAATTTACCCTTCCACAGGGTTCCTCATTTTCACAAAAGATCGAACATTCCATGCGTGACTTGTCATAAGTTGACATCAAGCAAGCAATAGAATATAAGAAAAGTAATCTCTGTAGCACTGCGACATATAAAATAATAAACTCAGCAAAATACGATTTGTTTACCAATTCTGTTACAAACAAACAAACAAAATGAAAATAAACACTCAGAAACATCATTTGGCAGTGGCGCAAATCCATTTTTATTTTTTTTATTTTTATTTTTTTTTTTTTTTTTTGGGGGGGGACATTCGACTCCAAAATTCTCTGACAAGCAAAAAAAAAAAAAAAAGGTTATTCAAAAAGGTAGGGGGGGGGGGGACATTCGCCTCCAAAATTCTCTGACAAGCAAAAAAAAAAAAAAAAAAAGGTTATTCAAAAAGGTGGGGGGGGGGGACATTTGACTCTAAAATTCTCTGACAAGGAAAAAAAAAAGTTATTCAAAAAGGTGGGGGGGGGGGGGACATTCGCCTCCAAAATTCTCTGACAAGCCCCCCCAAAAAAAGAAAAAAAAAAAAAGAAGGTTATTCAAAAAGATGGGGGGACATTCGCCTATCTTCAAAAAGGTGGGGGGGGGGGGAAGGACATGTCCCCCTGTCCCCCCAGGATTTGCACCCATGTCATTTGGTAAAATGAAACCCGATTGAAACCCGAAACCATTTTCAACCATACCATTAATGTACACTAAATCTTGTATTCTAAAATACTAATGTTGCTGAATAGAAATAGAATTTCTGTTGCGGTAAGGCCTACAGATTGGGGGGGGGGGGCATGATGTCACCTGAAACCAAGGGCGTCGATCCGTTTTTCGGATTGGGGGGGGGGCAAGACAGCCTATCGTAACGATGATCATTTCGCACTCAATTCAATCATCATCAGGGGCGGCGGTGCGTCTTCCAAAGTGGGGGGGGGGGGCACCAACAAAAAGGGGCACCTACAAAGGGTGCAAACAAGGCGGAAAATACCCCTCGAGACATTAGTATACCGGTACATTCTGATCAATACACAACCGAGGATAATTTTCGACACGCTATTGTTTCTATCTTAACATGGTTCTAGATTTAAAAAAAACTACTTTGCAGTTGAGTGTAATAGCCTGATTATTCACTTGCGAGCGAGCAAAACATTTAAGATTTATTTCTAACGCTGAAGGCAACGGGTGTTGAATTATATACAGCGATTTTCCTAATACAATAAGAAGATAATAGTAAATGCGAGCGAGCGTAGCGAGTGAGCTTTATAGAAAAAAAATTAGAAAAAAAATTGTCCTCGTTCCTTTTATAATTTAGGAGCACTGTTCATTCTTGTATAATTTAGGGCATTGGGCCCCTCCTACCCCCTGCTCTACTGCCTCACTATTGTGCTGATATCAGTAGGGGAATGTATTATTATGAAGCCTCTCTGATTATTTGGAACTATATGTATAAGGCTCCTTTGTGGACTTCATACATACCCATATATATACTTTATATACATATATATATATATATATATATATATATATATATATATACCATTATCCACCGATGTCGCATTTATCAGAAAACAAAAGGGGCACTAATTTCTGAGGTTAAAAGGGGCACTCATCAGAAAGTAAAAAGGACACTTATTAGAAAGAAAAAGGGGCACTATAGGAAGAAAAAGGGACTTATCAGCTATGAAAAGGGGCACTTTTGGGGTACTTGAAAAAGTGAGGGGGCACTGTGCCCCCTGCCCCCCCCCTTCCCCAGAGCGCTGCCTCTGATCATCATAGCATTGATAAAGATATGATGGTAATTTGAACTTAAGTAAAATATGCATATCGATATCATGAACAGAAAATGGAATTAAATATCACATGGAAAACGAAAAAATGATGGGAAAATATATTTTACATAACAGCAAATTGAGTAGAGAAGATATAACACAAAATGATAGAAAAAATAAACACTAATAAAATATGAAAAAATAGAGAAAAAACTAAATAAATATGAAAATTTAAACTTTGAATTGAATTATGTATGTTCAGAACGTTTTTTTAATGGCGTCATGATTTTTTTGGAACGCCTCTTAAAAACAGCTTCTCCACGGTTACATGTACACGACGCAGTAAAGATTAGAGAATTTGCGCGCGGAGCGCGCGGCGAAATTGAAGTCTGACCGTGTAAAACCTTTTGTATTTCATTGTTTGGAAGGTTTCATTTCCCGAGTTTTGCATCAGTTTTTCCTTATTTTATTTTACACCTCCGGATTTATTGGGGGGGGGGGGTAATGATATGTTTGCCCCCAATATTTTCTTTGAGGGCAATCACCCCCATGCCCCCCCCCCCCAGGATCGACGCCCCTGCCTGAAACTAAGAAAAGTGTCCCCGGCGGGAGAAAAAGTGTCCCTTCTATGTGATACCACTTCTGCGAAAGAAAAAGTTCAATTGCAGATAATATTGGATCAATTTCAACACATTTTATAAAATATAATTTCATTAATACAGTGTAATGCCCTCCAGAGGCTCAAAAACAAGGGGGAACCTTCATTTTTGTCACCTCATAGATGTCCTCACATTTGTATTTACTAGTATCAGAGGCGGCGCTCCGGGGGGGGGGGAGGGGGTAAAGTGCCCCCATTTTTTAAGTAACCCAAAGTGCCCTTTCTAAGAGTGCCCCTTTTAACTTCTAATAAATGCTCTTTTACTTCTGATATAAGTGCCTCTTTTCCTCTCTGATAATTGCCTTTTCCCCCTTCTCATAAATGCTCTTTTCAAATCTGATGAGTGCCCCTTTTTACTTCGATTAGTGCCCTTTCCCTTCCTAATAAGTGCCCTTTTCCCCTTCTAATAAATGTACCTTTTCAAATCCATCGAGTGCCCCTTTTTATTAAGATTAGTGCCTCTTCCCTACATGCCCATTTCCCCTTGTGATAAATGCCCTTTTCAAATCCAACTCGTGCCCCTTTTTAAATCTTATGAGTGCCTCTTTGTTTACTTCTGATAAGTGCCCTTTTCCCTTTGTGATACTGCCCCTTTTCAAATCCAACGAGTGCCCCTTTTCAAATCTTTCCGTTTTCCCCGAAGTAAAAAATATCCCTTTCCGCTCGCTGGCATGTGCCCATAAAATTAAGGCAACTTAATTTTCTTTAAATCCCAAAATAAAAGCTCGCTCGCTATACGCTCAATCGAAATTGTTGTTTATGGAATCAAGCAGATCGCATCAAGTATAAGTTGACATCAATGTTACCTTCAAAAGTAAATTGATTTGATGAGATTGTGCTTAATTAAGACCGAATCAAGTTTGGTTATTTTCTGGGATAAAATATAATTGGTTGCATATTCTCACATCACAAATGCATTGAAAATTATTGCTGACACAATGATAAGAAATTGGACAAGGTTTATGTTCGAAAACTTCCAGATTGAAATTTAAAAAGGGCCTTAAAAATGAATTTGCGATAGTCATTATCATTATATCAACCTAAATAATGCATAATAGTGTCCTTCAGGATTTGGAAAGGTCTAAAATCGCACGCAAATGAATCATTAGGCCATTACATTGACTGCAATTTATGGAATTAGTACTGTATATATAGAACCACGGAAAGATAGAAATAACAAAATGTTTAAGTTGATGCTTGATACTTTATCAATTAGAATGTAGAGGTATACCAATATCTCACAGTCATATTTTTCCGCTTCTTGTTCACCCTGTGCAAGTGCCCCGTTTTCGTTGGCCCCCTCCACTTTGAAAGACGCTCCGCCGCCCCTGACTAGTATTTCATTTCAGAAATGACAACCCCCCCCCCCCCCCTCCCGCGTCCACCAGGTAAGTGCGTATAGAGATCATACATTCTCGTAAGCGGCCGGTGAAATACATGTATATTAGTCCTAAATTATAAAAAAAAATCATATATCTCAGACCTCGGATCGAGATTAACAAAATTAATAAAAAATATTCTTCTTTTTAGTTTGGTTTTATTTGGCAATTAGTCAGAGTTGCCTATTTCCGCCATAAAATTTGCTTTCATTTATTTCAAAATTACATATTCCTGCATGAGTGAATAGTTTTTCCACATATTTACTCTTTTATATATTTGTTTCCTGACATTTTCCACTCGTGTGTGTGTGTGTGTGTATTTGGGTTTTTACAGACGTTTTCAATCAGATATGATTATTTACGTCTGGGGACCGACCTTTAACGTCACCATCCGAAAGACGTGACTCAGTTTAAAACCTGGGGGGTGTTTCATCAACTAAAATCGATTTCGATTTTAAAATTGATTTTAAGTGCATAAAATTGATTTTAAGTGCATAAAATTGATTTTAGGCACTTAAAATCGATCGGATCGATTTTAAGATCAATTTTAAGGATTGATGAAACACCCCCCAGGTGCCGTTGCATAAAACTTGCTATTATAGTAACTTTGCTATTATAGTAACTTTTCATGGAATACTGGATTTTGATTGGCTCTTGAGCAACGTTACCATGGTAGTTACCATTGATGGCAAAGTTACTAAAATAGTAAGTCTTTATGCAATGGCACCAGTTTATAAACTTCCACTGTTAGCTGGATTACAGACGCACACGCACGCCACAACGCCACTCAAAATTAAAAGTATTAGACTCTTCCCGAGCGTACACGTTGGAATTAATCAACGATTCCCTGTACTTGCATGAGAATAAAAACTCTTTCAACGCAAACGCGCTCGCGCTCTGCTGGGTACGTATGTATTTTACCGTATCGGCCCTTCAATCGTGCATGCATGCTTAGCTTTAGCTTTTAGCTTGGGCCGCCGGCCGCGCCGGGGAATTGATAGCGCAAATCGAGTACGACAACATGGCTTACGGCAGCGACGTTCCGTACGTCAGTACGACGGAAGAAATTCCTTCCAGTTGTTGGACTAAAACAAAGAAATTATTTTCACCTATGTTTACCCTGTAAGTAAAGCTACGGAAATTTAGTTATGGATTACTGAGTTCGAGATCAAGGAGTCTTGTTATGTTAATTTTTTTTTTCTTCACAGCGCTGGAACTTGGATGTGTGTGTCCTTCGTTCGGCTTCGCACGCGCGCGCTACCACCGGCATCGGCATCGCCGACATTGCATTGCCATCGATGTACTGCTGGCCTGTGTTCTTTTCTGGGGAAAGCATGTGTGTAAAGATATAAGTGTGTGTGCTAATTAATTGTCTACAGTTAAGTTGCACGTGGTCGTATATGAAACCAGTGTGTTAACCCAATACTATAGTAGTGCTAATGACTCCTTTATTTCAGGTAGCACCGTTGAAAAGAAAGAAAAAAAGAAAGAAGAAGAAGAAAAAAAGAAAGAAGAAGAAGAAGAAAAAAACACCCCAAAACCCCCACAACAAACAGCCAGATGAAGTTTGCCTCTTTCAATTTCATGTCTTTTATTTGTTTTAAATTTTTTAAATAAAATTTAGTATTTTAGACTGTAGATCTATGTAATAAAGTTTACTGCACTGTTTCTTGAATATTAATCTTCACCTTCAAGCCAGGTGTGATTTGATTGATTCATTGACATGATTGAAAATGCACTAATTTGATTTTCACCCGTTCACCCAGTCAGGATTGTGTATTTAGGACTTGTGTGTTGTTTTTTAAAATTAAATGTAACTTTTTATGCAAGAGGGCCCAGATAAATTTTGTTTTTACTTTTTGTTCAATGTTTTTTCGATGAATAGACCTAGGGCCCCGTTGCATAAAACTTACCATTAACAGTAACTTTGCCATCAATGGTAAAGGGTGGTATTCTGAAAATTGTTGTAACTTTTGTTGTAACTTTTGTTGTATCTTCCAGAGATAATACCTCGCTAATATTGTAAGTTGGTATTCTGAAAATTGTCTTAAGTAGATATTATCTCTCTAAGGACCGCCTTTATATTATCTTTGACATGCCCATTTTTCGACACTTTACCAATCAAGATGGATTTTATATAGGTACAACATGTAGGTTAACCAATAGGAGAACCCCTTATGTCAAACATAAGGATGGGCTTTGCACGTATATCAAATTCGGGCGTAGTTATTAAATTACGCGTTTTATAATGCGCTATTGGGCTGCAATTAATTAAAGTAGACATTCATTGATTTTTAAAACTGACTTAATTTTCATTTTTGCGTAGATCTAGGTGAAGCTTAGACCGGACAAGTTTTTCAAAATTCGACACTTGCAAACATTCGAAGTAATGATTATTATCAATTACAAATTGCTAAAATACAGCCCCGACATAGCACCTGAACAGCTCTCCGAAAGCTGCTGAAATGTGTGACGTCAAAGGGAGGACGTTAATTGCACAAGCAGACGATGTCCCATAACATCTCACATATTTTCAGTGCCTGTTTTGTCATCTTCTCCTCAGTTATTTCACTTCACTAGCATTAGTCTATTATGTTTAATCCATATATTGCCTCACTCTAAACCCTGTGCATGGGTTTATTTGGATGGAAAATGAAGCGTTACAAGAATAAAGGAATCAGTTGCTTGTAAACAAAATAGACGCCATTTCATTCACAGCTGCATACACCGCTGGACGTTCGGCGTTGAATGAGGGATAAATACCGTCCTTGCAATCATTCAGCGGGCATTTCAATTTGAAAGTGTGGTTTCTTTGATTGTTCATTAACCCTCATCCTATATATTTACAAACAAAAGATTTCAGTAATCAGAATCTGTTTCATTCCCATTTTAGAATGGTGTGAAATATGGGCACGTTTGAATACACTAAATTCTTTATAATTTGAGAAATAACTGCACTGCACTTATGTTCATTCTTTATGGGACGTCGTCTGCTTGGACAGGATTGTTCCCTTTATTGACGTCATTGAAACATTGTTATTTTTTTGGCGAAGCGCTTGTATATCGCAGATGCTGGGAGGTAGTTTTATTTGTATTATTGTTTAATTACCTGATATGTAGTTGACTTTAAATTGATACGATTGCTATCTGTTAACTTGCCAGTTTCTAGTGATACATTATTTATCATATTTGTGATTTTCTTTGAATGTGTACTTTAAAATAATGGCTCACCCTCTTCTGCTCGAACCAAGTCACATATTAATGTAAAATAATCGAATTCCACCTGTAATTTCTTTAAAAATGTCTTCTCTATGAGATCTTGAATCACACAAAGTCACCATCTTGCTATTCGAGCATGTACTGTCTGATTCTGAGCTAGAAAAATTGCAGAGATCATGACATACAACAGCTAGAAACTGTTGTAAGTTTCGTTGTAACTAGTTACCATGGAAGATAAGACACAACAAAAGATAAAATAATTTTCAGAATACCAATTATCTCATGATATTATCTTCAGCGCGCATATGTAAATTAGGATCATGCGCAGAGTGAACAAAGGTACAACAAAAGTTACAATTTTCAGAATACCGATTTTATCTTAAGTGTGGAGATACAACAATATTAGAGATAAAACAGTTTTCAGAATAGTGAGAATACTGCCCAAAGTCTTTCATGGAAACCTTGATTTTGATTGGCTGTGAGTTACCATTATAATGGTAAGTTTTATGCAACTGGGCCCTAGTCTGTGTATGACCTAGTCCGAGTATGACCAAGTCTATGGACTATGGTAAGATTTGATCCCCTAACGCTAACTAAACTAAGGCATGTGGGCCTAAGCCTAGGCCTAACTGTAGTTCTCTGTTAGGTTAAGGTTAGATCAAAATTGTAATGTTCAACCTCTAATCCGGGTTATCTGGCTCTAGAAAAATTTAAATAAAATTAAACTAAAAAAAAATTAATAAAAAATTAATTGAATTAATATCCTTCCTCCCAGTAATCAGTATGAAAGTTATTGCAAAGTGAGAATGACAGTGGATTGTGGAGTGTACATGTAGGTTTCATACAATTAATAACATTTAATGGCATAAATTTGGCATTTCCTTTGCAGAACAGTATTGCACTCGCTTTGAAATACTTTAGTCGTGTAAAAATATGTTCAGCTCATGTCATACATACTCTTGCTTTGCCACCCAGTATTTTTAAAAGGCAATCCAACCTTTGTAGTAATTTGATTTGTGTGAAAGCAGAAAGATCAGAGAAGCAGACTGGTGAAAGTTTGAACAAATACCTACAAGCAAGAAAGTTTTGGATTTAAAAAAAATTGTAATCAATGCATGTACAGTGTAGACTACATCTGGGAATTTCGAATTGGCCAAATCGGTACGGTCACTGTAATGTACATGTAGTGTCGGTCAATTTTCCCATTCGTTCCAACACACAAAATGACTAAAATGTAAATTTTTCAAAATGTTTAACTATGTAGGATCCTTTTCTTTTTAGAGGGCATATATATGCTGTATATTTTGAGTACTGCCCCAGAGGAAAAGGTGCTCAGGAGAAAACTGAAATATAATATTTTAGTGTACTGTATGACAGATGGAAGAGTTGACTGTGAATAAGTCACAAGTGGTTCACCGAATCGCCAATTTGAGATTCGCATATTATAGATGTAGTACGTGATCTCATTTTTCACACATTCATAAATCTTTCTTATTCTTTGTCCGATTTCTTTCAAACTTGCACCATTTTGTTTCTCTTCTTTTTCTCTGTCCACAGAAATCAGCTTTTTACAAAACTTGGATTCCTGTTAAAATAAATATAGTAATGCTAAAGGTCATTTATACCAAGCTCTACACCATATGTACCATAGCCCTTACAAAATATGTATCATAGAAAGAAAAAAAATTAATGCAGAAAAAGTACATGTGTAGGTCTACAGTCGATATATTTGCTATTGTTCAAAGTGAGCATGGGACATTGTTCCGAATTCTAGAAGCAGTTACCCTAAAGCATTTTTAGGTAGTAGTAGTAGAGACATTATTCTTTATCAAACCTCTTGTTGAATATTTGCTTCGATCATTCGTCTCTGATTTATCTCTCTACATGTATATATAATTGTTCAGAGGTTTTTCATAATTAATACCTTCCCTTTTTTGTTTCAGCTCATTTCTGAAGATTCTCCTGGGAGGTCAGCTCCTGTCCTTGCTGATCTGTGGTACCGCAGTCACAAGCCAGATCCTGAACGACAGCCATGGGGTCAATGCCCCAACCACGCAGAGCTTCGCAAACTACCTCCTCCTGGCACTGGTGTACTGCACCCTCCTGTGTCTGCGCAAGACCAGGGAGAAGAACTTCTACCACATCTTCACCAAGCGATGGTGGAAATACATCCTGGTGGCGCTCGTCGACGTGGAGGCAAACTATTTGGTCGTGAAGGCGTATCAGTATACCACTCTTACAAGTGTGCAGGTACAGAGCCCTCTTTTCTGTTCATTGTTAGCAGCTCAAAGTGTTGTACTAACACTACTTTTATCATTATTTTGTTTGTTTGCCTGTCTACATGTATGTTAATAATTTGTTTGCATGTTTTTGACTTGTTTTAGTTGTTTGTTTTCATTTGTAGATCATTTCTTAATGAATTGGAAATACATGTAAATACTGAATTGAATTGAATTGAACTAAAAAAAGGTTAAAAACACATTTACAATTGTGGGCAAAGGATGATTCCCATTTTCTCTGTAGGTCTTTAAATAATTTAATTTCTGGATTTTTTTTGGGGGGGGATCCTAATCAACAGAACATTCTTCATGAGATCAAAATATTTTTCAAGTGTTGGTTCTATTGCATGTCACAAAACATCAAATTAAAATTGATATTTTGCCAAATAGCTGATGGACATTTGTAATGTATAGGATGCTATATGTGTCCATTCAAAAATTTTGAAACAGGAATGTTGCAAGTGAATGATCAGCTGATGATGTAGTGGAATATACTTGTATGTAGTGGAATACAGTCTATGGCCTGATTTTATGAAAGAGTTTATCTTCATGGTTTAAAGGGTACCAATCACCAAAAATAATTTTACTCTGTATGTTAGTGGTTGCATACTATATTCAAAATATGGGCTTCAAATATTAATTCTAAGAGATAGTGCAATTTTAATTACACTCTCTAAAAGCGTAAAAGCGACTCGTGAGTAGACTACTCGACGCACCCGTACACGCTCATCAAGGTAAAGGCTCGCGCGGAACCAAACTCTGAGTTCGGTTCCGCGCGAGCATTTTCATGTTATCCTTTATTTCCTTCATACTCAAAATTGACTGATATAATACCAGACAAAGTTCTTTGAGGTTGATTTTATACTTTCTAGCTGTACACAAATTATTTTTTCAGGTGATTGGTACACTTTAAACCTTTAAACCATGGACTGAAATAAGCGTACATGTATAAGATCATTACTCTCCTCCCTTTGCACATGAGGACATACTACGCTTATGGAGGTTTGAACCATGGGTTAGATAAATATCTTTTATAAAGTCGGTTTATATTTTATATCTTTGTTTACTAAGCATTTCTAAGTAATTTTTGAACAATCATCGTTTTTCATGTTAAAGTTGTTGCTAGGTCAGACAAATTTCAAAGAAACTCTCCAGGTTGTCCATCATAGTCACTTTGCATGACAGTATATGCACTGGACTGAAATGCATTGAATATATCCCTATTATTTGGCATCTACATTGCGTATGTATGTTAGCTAGGTGTGTTGTATCACATTAGCATGTTAATGTTGGGGAAGAATTTGTCACTCTTTTGTCTGGGTGCTAACAAGTACATTGATGTCCTTTTGTGAACTGCACCAGTATGAAATTACATTGTGACGGTACCAGGCTTCACATTCACTCTGTTTGCCAGTTTTATTGGTATTGAACCCTGGATATGGAATTATGGATGTACATGTATGTGCTAATACTGGTTTATTCCAAGCATACTATGAAATGGCCTATATTCTTGAGAGAGAGGACAAAGTTAAGGCTGGCATGATTTAATCAACTGATTTACATAGCAACAAGTATCAACCCAGCCGAGGAAATTATTTTTTTTAGGGAGCTACTTTTTTTTATTTGGTGGCCCTAGTTATCAATTTAGGTCTTTTATGATATTGCGATTGCTGTTAAAGTGTTACTGTCATATCATACTGCCCAATTTAATTGGTAAATTTAGATATTTTAAATTTAACCCCCTCCCCCCTTTAATCAGAATATTTTTTTTCTTCAAATTTTGAAGGAATAAATTAATAATTAGGTAAATTTCACCGGAATTTGTTGTTATTTGGCGTATTTAGGAGATGTTTTTATATTTACACGAAAAGGCAAGCTTGGTGGTTTATTTCTTACACATAGTACTCCTAAATCCGCCTGGACGTACCTTGTTAATGTGCAGGCAAAGGTGGGTTTCCCGCTGCACCGGCACTGGCAGGTACCAGGTGATTATTTTTTTATGCCTCTGCCCACCGAAGGTGGTGCCAGAGGCATTATGTTTTGGGGTTGTCCGTCCCGCTTTCTCGTTCTTGGGATAACTCAAGAACCACTTGAGGTATGAACTCAAACTTGGTGCTAGAATGTATTAAGATAGGAAGACTGTCAAAGGTCAAAGGTCATAGAGGTCAATTCTGAAATTGCAGGTTTTAACATTTATATTAACATGATGTCTCAAGAACCATTTGATTCATTAACTTCAAACTTGGTACTAGTATGTACATGTATCACCATAGAAAGCCTGTCTGATTTTGGGGTATGTAGGTCAAAGGTCAATTCTGAAATTGCAGGTGTTAACCTTGTTAACACGATATCTCAAGAACCATTTGATCCATTAACTTCAAACTTCTACTAGTACATGTACATAGGAAGACTATCTGATTAGATTTTGGGATATGAGGGTCTAAGATCATAGAGGTCAATTCTACATGTATTAGCCTTGTAAAGTTGTTAACACTATATCTCAAGAACCATTTGAGGTATGAACTTAAAGGGAAAGTTCACCCCGAAGATTACTTGAGTTTAAAAAATGCAGAAAAAATAAAGAAAAATATTGGCGAAAGTTTTGACAAAATCCGTTAAAGAATAACGGAGTTATGGACTTTTGAAATTTTGATTTTGTGACGTCACATGCGAGCAGCTCCTCCATTATGTAATGTGATAAATATTCCATAAAAAACAGTTTTCTCAGAAAATTTAGAATATTTTCGTCTGTGCATTTGATATATTGTCAGAAATGTTATTCAATACTAGATTCTGAAAAGAAACAATATTAATTTATCGTGGAACGTAAAAAAAATGCGAATATATGGAATATTTATTACATGACCAATGGGCAGCTGCTCGCATGTGACGTCACGAATCCAAAACTTTAAATACTCATAACTCTTTTATTATTTGACCGATTTTCATCAAACCTTCGCAATATTTTTCTTTATTTTTTCTGCATTTTTTAAACTCAAGTAATCTTCAGGGTGAACTTTCCCTTTAAAACTTGGTGCTAGTATGCATCACAATTTAGTGAGTCAAATTGCTTAGATGTTTGGGTAATTCGATAAAAGGTCAAAGGTCATATAGGTCATTTGCCTTGAAATTTCAGGTTTTCAGCCATGTTATTGCAATACATGTATATCTTGAACGATTTGAGCCATTAACTTCAAACTTGGAAATTTTGCATCACTATGTAGTGAGACGCACTGATGAGATTTTTGTTTACATAGGTCAAAGATGACAGGTCATAGAGGTCATTATACACATGTATGTGATTTTTTTTAAAGCTTTGTTATCACCATATCTCAACATTTTTGTATTCATGACTAGGAGGAGATAAAGCGATCAGACTTTTGGCTTATAACGTCTTAAGTCAAAGGCCAAAGAGGTCAATTCACATCTAATTGTAGGCTTTTTATTCTGGTTTAATATCACAATTTTGAAGAACAGATTGAGCAATAAACTTAACTGAATTTAGGCAGAGGCATATATAGGAGATGCAGTCACATTCATCTTGTTCAGTTTTTCACTAATACCATCACACTCGTATTTGGCTCACGATGAGCAAAAGAAATCATAAATCGTTATCGGCGACTGTTTCTCACTACCTGACTTAAGCGCAGTGTGCTTTGAAAAAATGGCACCAGTTCCGCATTTTTGAGGCAGACTTAAGCTTTTCAGAAGGATATTTTGAAGTGACTAATGGACTTCGATGTGATTATAATATAGACAATTTTCCTCTGTGTGTGTAATGATATGACGTGATACAGTGATAGTCTCATTACACAGACGATGGTAATATTCGACTTCGCATCGCAACAGTGACAGTGCATTTCAGAAAGTTCAAAGGAAATGATTTTCACAAAAGGTGCCACACAAAGACTAAGTAAAATGAAGCTTTTGATAAATTCATACAATTCTAATTTCAAATGTGTATAGTATGCGTGAAAAAAGCACTATCTTTAGTTTCTGTATTGATATCCCGCTATGCATCCGTAATTTTCATCTGGTCTGGCGTTCAGACGCTACATTTGCGATGTAACGAGTCTGAGTCAACAGCGAGATAAAATGTTAACTTTACATTGTACATGTAGCTGCTTGTTTTATAAGCATAATAGTGATTTATTTTTTAATCATTGATGGGGGTGACTCATGAGAAAACGGGTGCCCCCCAAAACAGGGTTGCCAGCAAGAGGGTGAAATCGCCTGTGACTACTGTATTACCGACACTGTGTCAACCTTTGGCTTTGCATTAAATGAAAGATAATTGTAATTCTGTTACAAAATGCAGAATGAAATTGAGAAATCATTAGAATGATATTTATTTTCTTAGTAACAGAAATGTAACATAAAATGAGATATTAACACTTTGCTCAGTGGAGTAACTCAACCCACTCGGTGATGTACATGTAAACCTGGTCTACAGTTAGAATAGTTTCACAAACATCGGTCATGATTCTGTTCAGTAAAGGTGCAGATTTACCTGGTTGTATACATGTAGAAGTGGTGTACAGTAGGTTTGCCATTGTATTGTTTAATGCACAGCATTTGCCTCTTGGAGCCATATCTGTATACAGTTACATGTATGATTGCATTGTGAGGAATATGAGCAGTCATTTGTACAAATGAATACATATTGGTATATATTTTATAAATATTTAATGTCATGCAATATTTTCTTTATAGCTATTGGATTGCATCACCATCCCTGTTGTGATCTTACTCTCGTTTCTCATCCTGCGAGTCCGGTATCGCATCATCCATATCGTTGGCGTGGTAACCTGCATTGCTGGTCTGGGAGCGCTAATTGGAGCCGATGTTCTCTCAGGCAGAGCCAGTAGTGGTGGTAAGCCAATTATTCATTTGAGGGAAGGTTCATTGTACTCTCTGATCTACAAAGGCTATTGTGTCACTGTAGTACGCTACAGGGTTGGGGGCAGGGAGAGGCATGTGTCCCCCCCCCCCCCCCCCCTTCGAATGGAAAAAAAAGGAAAGGAAAAAAAGAGGAGAAAAAGAGGGAGAAAAAAAAGGAATGACGGAAAGGAAATATGAAATAGAAATATTGCAACCCCATCCAAACCTTTCTACTTATCAATGGCCTTGTTGATTTGTATTTCATCCTTAAAAAAAACAGTCACTGACATTTTGTTTGATGGATTTTAGATCTATTCACTTACTCGCACTTAACTTTGAAATAAACTTACAGACAGCGCGCCACCCAACAAGCTTGTTGGAGACATCTTCTGTTTGCTTGGTGCCAGTCTGTACGGTGTCTCCAACGTGGCCCAGGAATACGTGGTCCGTCAATATACAAGGACAGAGTTCTTGGGTATGGTGGGACTCTTTGGGACATTTGTATCGGGAATACAGCTGTGAGTATAACATCTACATGTATTTGTTTGTGTTTATGTTAAATATATCTTTATTTTTGTGAATGACCAATAAATTTGAAATGAATCAAACTGAATTGAATTGTACTTATTTATTGATTGATTGATGTGCATTTATTCATTAATTTCATTCAATCATTCATTCATTCGTCAATTCTATATTACTAAATAGTGGTATATTGCCATGTATAGAACCACATTTCCCTCATCTGCGGCTCAGGACAATGTAATTCTAGCTTGTGCTATTTATTTCTCATAAGAATGCATATATATATTATCTTGAAATAAAAGCTCACTTCCAAATTTTGCCTCCTCTGAACTGAACCTTCAGTATATTTACATGTACAATATTGTGTAGTTTTTGTAATTTCTGTAGGAAGAAAAATAAATCCAGACATTTGTGACTTGTCTCTGGATTGTTCTCCCGCAATAAAACTGTTTACACCTAATCATAAAATCCCTGAAAATAATCTTTATTGCTTAACCTTATCAAATAGTGGGTTATAAATTGTGTATGTGATGATGATATTGATGGGAAAGCTTTGTGTTGCTGGTTATTCAACCTTGCACCCTTCTTGTCTTTGATGTCCTTGTTCTTTAACTCTTTCAAGACAAAAATGACCACATTTTGTGGTTTGGCTTAATAACTTTTGCTTCAGAGTTTTAAAAAATATACCAGATGCATAATTAGAAAGAGCAAAAATTTCTGCACGCAATATAGTGTGTGTCCATTTTTGTTGCATGACTATATTGTGTTTGAATTGATGCCAGGAATTTAAAAAATGATTAAAATCCTTAAATGGGCAACATGTTGAGAAGTTCAAAATCATTGTTTTTTAATCAAAATTGGCAATTTTTCAACTTTTCGACAAACTTCCTGGCCAAGTATATTGTTTTCAAAGACATTACACCTATTTAGAACCATGTAACAAAATGTGATCAATTAGCCCTCAGATAATTCCTGTCCTGGAAGGGTTAAAGAACTAGGGTTAAGCGAAGGGATAGTTCAGTCCTGTGAAATGACAGTATACACATGTATATGCAGGGCTCCATACAAACAGTTTTTGAGAGGAGTCATTTGACGGGTCTTTCCTAAAACAGTGGGGGTCATGTCATCTTTATGGAGTTAATTGTTCAAATTTGATGATCATTGTAAAGTTTAGAGGTCTGTTTGCCCTGGAGTCCTGACAATTCATCTCCAGCTTGACTAGAGAATCAGATACAACTCTCCTATTTTATTGCATGGATTAACTCATTACATAAAGAAGGTTTTATGTAGTGAGTCAGGCCAATGGATTTGAAAGAATATTGGGGGAGGGGTGGGGGAATGGAGGAATGAGGGACAAATACCAGGAAATAACTGTGGCCTGAGACAGTTCCATAGATGACTAGGTCTTTTGTGTTATTTGTATTAAGGTTGCTCAGCTATGCTTGAGTACCCTATTAGATCCCAAATTCAAAAAGTATCACTTGAATAGTTTACACAAGGTTAACCTGTTATGGACAGTCCCATGAAATGTGTCCCATATGAAATATGTCTATTGACCATTTATTTCAGCTAAAATTTTAATATCCCCTTATTGTTTGTTGTATGTATATATTTTGGCTTGAAAGGGTTAAATCCGCTTTTCCAACCTCTGACAGAAATTTGCTGGAACTCTCAATGTTTTAAATGTGTGCATGACTTACAAATGAATGAAACAAAAAAAAGTCTTCCCCCCCCCCAATTTTTTTTTTTTAAAATTGAACATGCAACATCTACTACTAATATATCATTTTCTCTTCTCTTTTCTAATATTGCAGGGTAGCCCTGGAGCGTCAAGAACTGGCCACATTCTCCTGGAACATAGAAGCTATCTTGTTGCTCCTTGCTTTCGCAGCCTGCATGTTCTTGCTCTACTCCCTCTTCCCTGTCGTCATAGGATGGAGTAGCGCCACCGTTGTTAACCTTTCCATCCTGACGGCCGATATGTACACACTCTTCATTGGTCTCTTTCTATTCCACTTTACGGTAAGTTGTACCAGGGACATTCCGATAGACCTACAGCCCATGAGGCCTAAAATGTCGGTCTCTTGAACCATTAGAAAAGTTGTCAGAAGACCAGGGGGCATTCCATCAAGTGTTTTGTCAGTGATTTTTACCAACAAATTTGCTCTCAGCCATTCCGATGCAAGGATTTCAGTTGCTTATGACAGTTGTCGGTAAAAATCACTGACAAAACACTTGATGAAACGCTCCCCAGGGCCCTGTTTCATGAAACTTGCTTTCACTGACAATTTACAATAACTGTTATAAGCTACTGAAATCCTTGCATCTGATTGGCTGAGAGCAAATTTGTCGGTAAAAATCACTGACAAGACACTGGATGAAACACCCCCCTGGTCTTGTGGGCAATTGATCTCATGGGCTGTCAGTCTCTGAACCTTCAGATAAACTTGCAGAAAGTCCACAAGACCAACATTGTTAGTCGTGTGGGCTGTAGACAATTGCACCAGGTATAACATCTCTGAAAGTTTCAAGAAAAACGATCAATGTTTATTGTGGTAAAATAGAATGTTTTCTTTTCAATAAGAATTGGAATTTTTTGTTCTTAAAGCAATACAAATAGTCCTTAACTTCTTTGATGCTATTGTCACCAGCCATATATTTTTGCTTCTCATAACCACCTAGGCTGATTTTCAACATGTATTTTCCATTTTTTTCCAGTACCTTCAAAACTGTCCAACATAAATATTAGGAAGGTTGATTTAAACAGTGAAGAGAGAAGGAAATGGAAAAGGGAAGTATAGGAAGGGCACCATGTTTGCATATAACATTTCTGAAATAACACAAATAAATTGTTGAACATCATTAAGAAAAAAGAAAAAGAAAGTCATATCTGCTACAATAATTTGATGAACATTGATGTATCTGCTTGGGTGTAGTGCACTTCCTTTGATTTCCTTTGATGCTAGGTCACGGTTGATGAAAAAAACATGGAGTAAAACAGATCAACACAATACATATTCCATAGTGTAGAGTACTAGTATCTAAAGAAAACATGAAGTAAAACAGATCAACGCAATGGAGTACTAGTATCTAAAGAAACTAGTAATATAAACTAGTTCGGTGATGTTTGACCATTCTACATTCTGACAATAAGTGCACTAATTTCCATTTTGTACAGAAATTATTTGTTGAAATGTTACAAGGATATACAATGTTATGAATTTTCTATCATTAAGTATTGTTCCATATGTGCAGTGCCCAGGTGCATTAGAATTTAACCCTTAGAATTTATGCAAAATATATGAAGCATGTTAGTTACATAAAGGTAGATGAGCAATATAACTAACACATTTAATAGCATAACTGGAAATCTTCATCTGTTAGATTTATTACTTTTTGGGTTGTTTTTTTTTGCATTGAAAGAATCTGTGTGTCACTATTTTCATTGAGATCTTTGAAGTGGACAACCAGTATTTGAAAGTAAAAATTGTTAGGGCAACAAATCAATGTAGATTGGAAACCATTTGCAAATGTTGCGATCATTAACTTTGTGTTTCACTTGTCCTTTTTCAGTTTTCCGCCCTCTACCTGTTTGGCTTCGGTCTTATCTTTGCTGGAGTCGTCGTCTACTCTCTGAAACCCACAAAGGACTCCCCCGCTGGGCCAAGGTCGTACAGTCTATTCCACAACAACCAGTCATCGGAAAATATCACTCACATCAGAGTTACTGACGATGACGACGCTACCGCTGGGACGACAACGACCTTGACCGATGGTGTGGACATTGAGGCTGCAGCAGCACCAAGGGACGATGATTCAGAGCAGTTGCACAAAGAATTTAACAAGAGTCTTAATGGAGATTCGAACTGAAGGAGTAGGCAGTCTCATCTGCGGAGGTTGCCTTTTTTTCATGTATTCTTTTTGTAATTTATTATGTATGATAGGACTTCACCCTCGCTTTCAGGGGACATGATTGGATTCAAGAAAAGATGCCAGGATTGGATTCAAGAAACATGCCATCAAGCCATAGAGCTTTTTCAGGTTATGGTTCCCTGTTGCTTTATCTACACTGGCTGGATTGCAGATCATTATTTGCAACAGTGGTATGGTCTTCTTCATACCAAGTGTCTGAAGGAAATCTAATGGAAATGCTGATCAATACTGAGAGGAAAGTGTTACAGGAGGAGCAATATCATTTGTATTTAAATCTTCTATTTTTTTCTCTTTTTAAAAGAAAATTATCTGTGCTTACATGAATTGAGAAAGACTTAATGCCCGTTCACATATGCATCAATTTTTAAATGTTTAAATGAATGGCAAGTGATGATGGAAAAAAGGTCCTGCGTGTACTCACTTTGCTATGTGTTATCAAGTACACAGATGTGAAGCGCAGTTATGCTTAAAAAACACCTGCGTTAAACCGCCGTGGTTTACCAGGGCATATGTGAATGTGCCTTTGGGGACGGTTCCCTTATGGACTGGTCCGTATATTCAATTGTGTATTCTATCCTCCTGACTGCCCTACTTTGTACATGTACAGCAATGTCGATGTCATTATCCTGTAAGTACAGTGGAACCTCAATATACAGAACACTGTTATAACAAATTCTCATTATAACACAGTGATTTTGCCAGTCCCACTTCTTTGTATTCTATTATTTTCTAGCCCTGATATAACAAGGTTTCAATATAAAGAGGTAATTTCCTTGTTCCCAAGGAGTTTGTTATAACGAGGCTCCACTGTATTCTCTTAATTTAAATATCATGAGAAGATATGCCAACCACCAAGTATCGAGTCATTTGCTCTTCATCTTAGTGTACATGTAGATAAAAAAAACACTATCTTAAGGAAGTAGGAAGTAAGTTGGATTAAGGTTCTGAAAGTGTTTTCGATGTGAACATTTGTAGGAGTCTCTTGATGAAAGTCTCCTTCCCCATAGTATGATTTTAGATCTTTATGAGATACATGTAAGTTTGCAAATACAGACGCTAATTTGATAATTTGACACTTCAACAAAATACAGTCTCGAGTGAAGCCTAACTCCACTTCTGAATGACTACCGCAATCTGAGCAGCTTTTGTACATGGCCAATGGGATGCAGTCTACAGTCTAGTAATCTAGACCCTGTGCAAGTGTTACGAATAACAAGGGATGTTCCTATTTTGCAGGCACAAACCCTGGTCAGTCGTAAGAGAGTGTCTGCACTATAAGACTACCATAGGCCATGTACTATAACTACTCCTGACACGACCAGTAGGTAGCTGGGCTAGGCTTCTCCCAACACAAAATGATTTTCTGATAAAGTGTCAAATTAGGGTCTGTGCTTGCAGACTAGGATGTTCTTGCAGACTAATGTGCTATGACTGAAAATTTCCTGTTTAGATACTATTTTGAGAGCTTCATAGAGATGGATTTTTTCAAAATGAAGTTTTATCAGGAATTGCATATTGATTGCAATAAAGGGTGAATATGGTTGGGATGATAAATAACCAATGGCTTAAAGGGCAAGAAGTTGTCGTTATTTGCAATTGTTCTAGAGCAAACCTTGCACAGTACCCCCATCAAATGGGAAAGCTATTGACAAAAAGGATGGATTCCAATTAAAATTTACATTTCATATTAATTTCTTTTTAATTTGGAAAAAAAAAAAATTACTTCTTAATATCGTAGATTTTCTAAGAATTAACAACCTTTTTTCCCCTCAAGTTGAATTATGTCAAATATAATTCTCTGTTTATTTTGGTGAAAGTGAAATTCATATCAGACCGTTAATCAAATCATGTCCTACTCTCAATTTCTTGCTCAAAGAGAAAAGATGCCACCCCCCTCCTAAACAAGACATTGACTCAGAGATAACTTTTTTTATATTCATGTAAAAAGTACTACATGTATGTCTCTAGTGAGTACTGGTATAAGAATATAAATCACTCTTGTATTCATATGTTTTGTTTCAAAATGACATGAAAGCAGGCATTTGAAAAAAGTGATTTTTTTTGTAAAAATATGATTTTGTATTTGATATGATTTGTTTATATTATGAGTATGATTGAATATTTATATAATATTGAATGGCCTTGAGTGGGATACAAGGATATATCGCACGAGCTATGAGCATATTTCACCAGTCGGCACGACGAGTGAAATATTTTCAAAGCGAGTACGATATATCCTTGTGTCCCACGAAAGAAAAGCCATTCAATATTATTATTATTAATTGTATGATACCTAGTTCCTCTATTTTTACCATTACATGTCTTTATGTTTTTGTATTGACTTCGAAATAAAACACAGGTAAAAAAACATTTTTGTCCTTACCCAAGCATCTTGCAAGAGCTGCGCGCATACATCCATTGTCATAACCTTTGCGTATTTAAGCGCGTATTCACTTTTTTACGCGTCACGCACACCCCAAACCATGAGATATGGAGATATATTGCACGGTCATCCGGGTACTTTTACACAAACCATGAGATATTGTTGTAAAATTTCACGGTCATCCGGATACTTTTGCGCAAACCATGAGATACGCCAATTTTTTCTGGTCGCCTGAAAACCGTTCATACAAATAATAATGTATTTTATTTTAAGAACACGATCATGTTACCTGTAATCTTATACACTGTATGAAAAGTTTGTTGGAAGCACAAATATCCCACATAATCATGCATCATAATGATCGCTCAGTCCAAGTTTCTCTTCTCTTGCTCACTTTTTTAACATTTTGCACTTTGAATCATAATGGTAAATATTTATTTCACATAAGAAATTGTGTTAGCAATGTGGAAAGTAAATATAGTTTTAGAAGAACTCATGTAGAATTACAAGTATTATAAACACATGTAAATATAATGTATCCAAATGCCGAATTTTGTTGCCAGTCGGAAGAGAGCCATACCCATTTTCATCATTGCTTAACCCTTTCAGGACAAGAATTATTTAAGGGCTAAACTGATCACATTTTGTTCTTCAAATTGGCAACAATAGTATTTCTCTTTTAGTGCTACATGGTTCTAAAAAGGTGTAATGTCTTTGAAAAAAATGTACATGGTTAGAAATTTGGTCGAAAAGTTGAAAAAATTGCCAATTTTGTTAAAAAACAATGATTTTGAACCTCTCATTGTGTTGCCAATTTAAGGAATTTGAAGCTTATTCTCCTTTTGAAATTCCTGTAATCAAACGCAATATGGTCATGCAACAAAAATGGACATAGTGTGTGCAGAAATATTTCCTCTTTCAACTCATGCATCTGGTATATTTTTTAGAGCTCTGAATCAAAAGATATTTAGCCACACCACAAAATGTGGTCGATTGTCTCGAAAGGGTTGTTTAACATGAGGCTGTTTTTCCTGAAAGGCAAAACTATATCCACAGTGTTCATGTTACATGTAATAATTGCTCTTTGAAAACAAAAGTAACAGCTTCCCTGGATTTTCCCAAAAGTAAAGTTATCAGACTTTGGTCAAAATTATGTTCAGCTCCTTACTCTTAATGCTGGAAAACGTTTCATCATATATTTCAAAGATACCCATGAAGAGATGAAGAGAGCTGTTGAATTATGGTTACTGCACAGAGTTTGTTAGCTCTAAGATCAATTTATCAGATTATTGTTATTATTACTATTATAATTATTTTTTTTTTTGGGGGGGGGGTGGTGAATAGTGAACAGAATGATAAGAAAAGTAGAAGTTTATTTTTTTTATGAATTTGTACCAGGCTGCCAAATGTATTTTGTTTGTTCTCCATTGTTTTTGTAGCTACTGTAACTTCTTTACACATTGGATTTCAAGTAAATGGCATTTTATCAATTTTCTATATCCAAAATGTGGACAGGATGGCATTGTATTTATTGCATTGTGATTTATGACACTAGCCATTAATGTTTTTCATCTTCAGTATCCAGATACAGAATATCTGTCATATTTTTATTAGTGATTTTGATAATCATGGTTTATCAATTGTACTATTATGTCTTTTCCAGTTGACATCATTTACAAAATCTTCTACCTGTATACCATCATTAAAACCACATTTTAAGTTTTTCCTTCTAACATATTCTGTATTTTATTTGTCCACTGTTACACTTATCATTGAAGCAGATTTTGTACAAATATGCTCAGTTTCACCTTGTAATCAATAAAAGTGCTTTGAATATTCATTTCTGTCCCTGTTTCTATTTTCTACAGAAAAGGCATGCTTTGTTGGTATTTTGCAGATAGAGACTATTTTACAGTTCTTCGGAGTTGAAGCCTGAATTAACTTCAGAATAGGTGGTTTGTAAAATAATTATTTAGCAAAAATCCATCTGCGCAAATTGAAAACTTGAGTTTTACATTTGAAAAAGAGTTAATATCAGTTTTAGAACACCCAATAACAGTATCATCACATCACAATAGAGAGAGAGAGAGAGACAGAGAGAGAGAGAGGAGAGAGAGAGGGAGAGAGAGAGGGAGGGAGAGAGAGAGAGGGAGGGAGGGATACAGAGGGCTGGGGGCGGGGGACTTATCAGAGCTGAAGGAAATTAATTTTCTCGAATTTTGCATTTGTATAATATAGAAGGGGATGTGGGGGATGTGGCATGAATTAATACAAGTAGGCTATAAATATGATATGTTTTTACTGTTGATATACTTGAAATTAATAGATATATACATCAATCGAAGCAAATGCTTTTATTCTGCGCCTGATTATTTACTGTTCTGAAGCATTTGACTGCTCTAGGCCCCCTTCCCCACCACTACCACCAACTACTATCCGGGATGCAGCTACTTCGGATACACGCAAAAATATTGGATACGAAAAGTACAGGTACCGTATATATTTCGGATATGATAATTTACAACCGTTGATCATATAGCGTGAAGCGTTGTGTGGCCATGGCGACAACTATGGCGATTATCTTCTCCCATTACGCTATTTTCGACTAGAAACGTTTGGTTTTGGTAAAAAGCTTGCTCATGAGGTGTCATTGAGAAAAGAGGATCGCTGAAACATTGCCGAAATGTCGAATTCTCCCACGAAATCAATTCCGCGGCCTAGGACCAGCAATCCGCTAAGCAGGTCGCTACCTTCTTCGTCCGCCGGAGCTTCGGGGACGGCCCCTGCTGACAGGGTGCTCCATTACAGAGCGGAGCACGCTGGAGATCGTGCATTGAAAAAGACGGCTCAAGTATCACCACTTCAGCTCAGTACACCATCCATGAGAACAGGCACTACTTTCAAGACAAATAAACTGCAGACAAAGAATAGTACATGGACACCGATTCTACATAAACCATCAAATGAACAGGTAAACTAGTCCCTAGCTTAGGATGCGGGCTAACTCGGCACTAGGGCGAACTCGGCCTTGGCGGAAAATCGCCGCGGAGTGAGCCCAGAGAGTTAAAGTGATCGCAAACACTTGTGTTGAATTTTGCATTTAATTACACATTTCAAAACACTTATATTCAAACTATTTGATATCAATGTGTAAAATGATTAGCAAAGAAGTAATGTTGACAATTTCAAGAAGTGAAATTATGCAAAGCATGAAATTTAAGGCTAAAAAAGGGTACGATGCGTAGCGTGGACTAAGTTCAACTCTTGAAACATAGTCACCGCGCAGTGCCGAGTTCGCCCTAGTGCCGAGTTAGCCCGACCCCCTAGCTTAGACTAGAGTGCCTTAGACTAAAAAGTTCAAGAAGTCACTAGGCAGTAACACTAAGTAACAAACACAATCCGCACTAGTTTAGTAACAGTTGAGTTAGCTAACGTTAACGTTAATGTTAGATTATTACTCTTGAAGAATAAAAATATCAGGTTAATGAGTCAATGATAATGACAATGTTACTAGCATTTTCTTGATTTTGCCATAGCATCATCAGATTTCTTTTGCTTATCAAAATAATTATAATTATAAACTTTCCTGAATTTGTTTTCATTAATGGTATCATTGGTAACATTGTATGAAAGCAAAAGTTCATGATGCATTGATGTAAAAAGTTGCATTGATGTAAAAAAGTTGGGACAAAAAACCTGATAAAATTAATCGTAAGACAATAATTGGAGATTATGAAGCAGGGGGGTTAAAAATGCTACATATACAGTCAATAATTATGGGCTTAAAAATTGCATGGATTAAAAGATTTTTAAATGATGATAACAAAGGCAACTGGAAATGTTTTTTCAGATTGTTTATGAAGGGTCTTGGTGAAGATCTTTTTTGGTACTGCAATATTAAAAATAATGAAAAATCTTTGCAAGTGAACAATACTTTTGTGAGAGAAATATTACAATCTTGGTGTGAATTATCCTTTAATGAAAATCCCCCTAAAGAGTTCATTCATAATCAAATTATATGGAATAATTCATGTATCAAGGTAAATGGTTCTTTAGTCTTTATAAAGGATTGGATAAACAAAGGTATTAATAGAATTAATCATTTACTGAAGCACAATGGTAATTTCCTTACATATTCTGAGTTCGTCGATAAGTTTAAATTGCATTGTAATTTCCTTGATTATTATTCAGTTATATTTGCTATACCATTAAAGTGGAAGAATATTTGCAAAGAACCTCCTACAAAAGATGTTAATTACCAAGAAGAAATTATTTATAGCATGAAAAAGGTAACAAAAGTTTGTAAACTTATACATAAAATGTATGTTGATAAAATATTTAAAACTCCAATTTCACAAAATAAATGGGAAGGTATTGTTTCAGATCCAATAGTTAACTTGCGTAAAATTTATATAATTCCTTTTAAATGTACTTTATCCACAAAGCTAAGGTATTTTCAGTATAAACTAATTCATAACATACTCGGTGTTAACAAGTATTTAAAGCAAGTTGGCATTTCCAACTCTGATTTATGTACTTTTTGTTCAGTATATACTGAAACTATTGTCCATTTATTTTGGGAATGCCCCTTTACACGTAGGTTTTTGGATGATTTTGAAAAACATATTCTTAAAAGTGAAATTAAGTTGACTTTTAATGATTTTATCTTCGGCATACCAGGTGGTAATTACTCCTCATTCAATTTTGTTATTCTGTATGTAAAATATTATATATTTTCAACTAAATGTTTAAACGGCTCTTTATCATTTTCTTCGTTTCAAAAGAAATTAGAATATCAAAAAGAGTTAGAAGAAACCATGAATATGCAACAAGAAAAGTTTATTTTATATCTTGAGGGACAGAGGCCCATCCAACTCATTTGAATTCTACATTTTGTTTATGTTTTATAAGATTTTATGTTATCATGTACATTTTGCATTTGTATATATTGTTTATGGAGAAATATTGAATAAAGACTTGATTTGAAAAAAAAAAAAAAAAAGTTGCATCAATGAAATTTATAACAGAAAATACCTAGATGATAACAGATTTAAACTCTTTAATTTAGGCTAGAGATTAATTTGACAGTTTTGTTTGTTGATCATTTCACAGATATTTTAGTAGGGGGTCTACTGCCTGATACTGATAGTAAAAATACAGACCCTAAAATGAGACTCGTTTACTTGTGAAGCCATTAAATTAGGCAAAGTGTAATCTTGATGAGCTACCTTTGTACAGGAAATGTATTTTGGGTTTACATGTTCAGTATTCTAACATTTCTTTCCTGTCTATTTCAGCTCTACTTAGAAAGGAGAGATTTAACTGCACATTGGGTAAGTGTACACTCATACATTGTAGATGCATACTATAAAGAAGAAAAAAAAGAGCATCAGCATTCACTAAGTAGGAAAACTAACTGGAAATTAATAAATGGTAATGGATGTCATATTAATTAATAGACTACATTAATATTTATTGAAAAAATTATTATGTCAGCTAGCTCATGATTGTTGAGCCACTTAAGCACAGACAGAGACCAATGGCTCATGATAACTTTAATTTTTATGACAATTAATGGAATATCTATCCCTAAAATAAAAGGTAAGATAGTTCTCTGATATCTCAGTTCTCATTTCCAAAAACTACTTATACAGCCAAAGTGGACCTTTCTAATGCAATCAGCGAATATTATGCTTTACAACCATGAAACCATCTGTCCACTCTTCCCCCCATTTCTAGTTTGACCTGTGGACCGACTCGCAGAGGAAGCGCTTCCTGCAGTTCCTGCTGGTGCACTGTAAGCGTAGCCAGCTTGTCTTCCTGCAGCAGTTCTTTGACAGTAAGATTCCCTTGACCCATGTGGACTTCACGAAGATCCTGCCACGTTTCCTCTGCCTCTACATCTTCTCCTTCCTGGACCCTCGTAGTCTCAGCCGTGCGTCCATGGTCTGCTGGCATTGGAAGTTTGTCACAGAACAGGTAACTCACAGATCAAGGTTATTCTATTATTTCTCAATGTAAAACTGTAGCAAATCTGGAGCACTCGACTAGATCATGAAATTTTCTTAGATGGGAGTGAGTTTTTTTTTTAAAGGGGCTGCATCATGCTGTTTTGGACATACATTTTTTTGAACACCAACATTTTTCTAGGAACTTTCATTGCTTCCTGTCAACTGAAACTTCTTCAAGCAGGAGTGAAATCACAAAGACTGAGTTGAAACACATACCTTTCCAAAGGGACGATAAGTCAGAAATGAAAAATGGAAGACACACATCTAAAAGATTGGAATATGTTTTGAGCTATTAGATATTGAATTGTTTTTGATAATTTTACTGTACTCCCTCATCAGCCTATTAAAGTTGAAACAAAAATATACCTCCATACATATTTTAAAAAACATCTTGTAAATCACCAATGATTAATGATAGGGTGTGTTAAGAATTTGGGTAGGAGAGTCAATGACCTAATTGGGCTGTGGACTGCAATTTAATATATATTATATTATGTTATAAATTGGTTTTTATGGCTTATATCTTTGTTCGATTGACTGCAGGATGAGCTGTGGATTCACAAGTGTTTGCGACATGGCTGGCTGTTGCCATATGTCCCTAGAGAGAATGAGTTTGGAGCATGGAAAAAACACTACATCAAATGTTTCAGGTCACTCGATGTCACTCAGCCAAATGAGAAGGTAAACTTTCTGTTGAGTTGTTGAGAGGGGATGAAAGGGATGACCTCGCTCTGACCTTATTCCATGAGGAGTATAATTCAAAGAGTTCATTTTATCAGTATTAAATTTTTCTTTATTTTTCCTAAAGTTATTACAATGTGACATGGTCATTTCAGTAGTTGATTTTTTTTCACTTAGAATTTAAGAAACACATCTCTAAAAGTTTTAAGAAAAATGATATCCCTCATATCAAAATGTTCTGTGTATTGAAAAATCATACTTTTAATGGTAATTTGATGTTTTAGTTTAGAAATCATAAAGGCCCTGTCACACCTTTCCGGGCAAGCCTTGCGTGTGACTTGCGGGGAACAGTTTTTGCTACCCGGAGGTCTCCGCAGGTGGCCCGCACCTGACAGTACCTAGCACGTATCTCGCCCGTAGTTGCCCGGAGGTGCACACACTAGTCAGATTTACCCGCAGCCAAGTTTTGAGCATGCCCAAAACTTGTTGCGGGTGAGTCACGGGAGATTGCCCGCAGAGGTCCACGCAGAACACCAGTAGGAGGCCCGTAGCGGCCGCAAGTCACAGGCAGTTAACCCGCTTGAAGTACGTAGGTTGCCCGTGGATCTGTGGCTATGCGCCGGAAACGCGTGTCATCTGCGGGCATTCTACGAGCATAATACGGGTGTTTTACTGGCAAGGAACGGTGTCGATACTGCCAACATCCGTGTAGCTGGTCATTTCTGCGGGCGTGGAGCGAACTGTACGAGCAAATTGCGTGCATGTCGCGGGTCACTTACTGCCTTTCTGCTGGTTAGTTGAGGGTCGCCTGCGACCAAGATAATGACGTTCTGTCATCTTTATTCCAACTGAAGAAAACGAGAAATGATGGTCTCTCCATCCACTCGACCAGTATTACCCAGGCTCGCACCTCGCAGGCAACTTCCACGCAGGTAACATGCAGTTGTGACGCAGGTACCTCGCAGCGCTATGTCGCCCGTAACTAACACGGATCAGTTTCGAAGCTCTCACGCGCCACCCACGCGCCTGACACGCAGGTCACACGGAATACACGCAAGTAGAACGTAAGTAGCACGCGTCCAGCAGGTAAGACGCACGCGAAACTCGCCAAAATCCTTGTCCGCCCGCAGAAATTATTCTGCGTGCTGGAAAATCCATACACGCAACAAGCCCGCGTAGCTTGCCCGGAAAGGTGTGACAGGGCCTTAAACAATTTAGTAGGGACTATAATGGAAGATTGAGATGTAAACTAAATAATTTGTATTATTTTCTTCCAGTCTGATAGGTACGGTAAGCTGGGGGATGGTTCGTCTCTAGCAGAGAAAGAGTATTTAAGGAAATTGAAGGCAGGTAGAACCAAGGAACCTCCTCTCAATCCACGTGAGTCATTCCAGTCAGACTTTGTAGAACTTTTTTTTTTCTTCAAAAACTTCAATTTCCTCAAAACCATTAGCACGGCTGTTGCAAGCAAGTAGTACAAATGGGAGTACAATATAATGATCTGTAATAGATTTAGTTTTGAAGAAATACTGATTTCCTCAAGAAAATATAGATGTTCAGCCAATATAATGAAATGTTTTAGTAAAAACTGGCAGCTTTGCCAAGACATTTTTCATTACTCTGTGTTAAACCAATATTGTGTAGATTACCGTAAGAAAGTTTTAAACTTTAAATATGAATATATTTTATTAAGAATTTATGAAAATTTTTGTGTATAGATGTTTTCTTTTTGTATTGTTAAAACACTTTAAATTTATAGTCAACTGTTGATGCACTACATAGCTGTATAGTGAGAGATGTATTTATCAAAGATATACATTATATAATTTCTATAACAATCATAGTATAATCATGCTTGACAGAAATGCCTGATACTGTGGCTTAATTGCAGAATACCCCTCCACGCCTCTGTACAGTGCCTTAGGGTCAATGTGAGGTTCAGGGTCAGGGTTACGGGTTTTGGATTAGGGTTAGGTTCAGTGTTAGGTTTATGATTAGGATTAGTGTTGGGTTAGAGTCAGGTTAGGTCCTAGTGTCAGGGTTAGGTTTGTTTCTTGTGTGGTTGGTTTATTCTGAAATTTGTTCTCAAACTTTTTATTTCTAGATCCCATTGCTGAGAGGGGGCCATGGCTTGACCCTGACCCACGGCCCCAGGACACAGAGAAGGCTTTTAAAAGCATGGCAGACACGGCCAACCCTACCTTTGGCTCACCCCTCCCCAAGGTGCACCAGCGATCATGGACGGAACCTGCACGCAACTTTGAATATGGCCTGGAGTCGGGCGGCAGAAAGAAACAACATAGAGTGATTCAGGTACTTGGAATAGCAGGGTTTGATCTTTCATCAGGTTTAAATTTAAAGATATAGTTGAGTTCTGGTCATGAGATTGAATTGTGAAAAAACTGTCTCAAAGCAATTGGGAAAGGTTGATTATATAGCACATAAGAATTGGTGTATGCTGTAAGGTTTTAGAATCACCAAAATGATAAAACATTGACGCAATCCTGCTGAGGGTCGCATGCACTGCACACAGAAATGTGTATATGGGACTACACACAAATGTTCGGCATGAACATTTCATCTGTTTCTTGTCATATTTTGAATGTGAGGGCATTCGAAGAGCAATCCTTTTCAGGGGACATTTCTTCTATGATCATCTTCCAAACTAAAGTAAAAAGAATGAAAAAGCTCACAAATTATTTTTTTACCTTTCCCAAAACTCAACCTCCTCTTTAAAACACAGAGAGAAGTGTATAATCAAATTTACTATGTGTAAATCATAACCACATTACTAAATTTGAATCACACAAAGGGTGCCTGGTAGTGCATACGAAGTGCATAGAGATGTTATATGATAATGTGATGTACTTTATACAAGAACGGAATGTTATTTTCATTATTACAACCTTTTGATAATGGCAACATCGGATGTGTTCACAGTGGAAATACATCAATCTACATCAGCCAAATTAAACCTAGGTGTAGTAAGTGGGTAACTGGTAGGAATATTCCTTGAAATGCACTATGTGCTGATAGATGTTGAAGGAACCAAAGTTGGGGTAAAAATTTCCAAAGATTTTTGGAAGTGCATGGAGACGTTATATCATAATACGATAAACGCATATACAATAGCAGAATAATATTATTTCATTATGATTTTACCTGTTTTGTTTTTTAATATTTGTATTATGCTTGTTTATAGGATGTGGAGGAAACCATAGGTAATGATAGAAGTCTAGCTGCCTCTCTATCAGCCTGTATTGCACTGGAGTTGAGTGAGAGTCCTGACAAGATCAACAAGTCCTGGGCAAAGCCTGACGTTCAGCCAGTCTCAAGAAGGTATTTATTTGCTATCCCTTTGTGTGCTGAATGTGACTTTAGACTCCCTGCAGTACCCCCTTCTTTTTACATTCATCTGGAGTTACATCTCTGCAAAACATACTTCTCTCTTCAAAGGTACTTTGAAGCCTGAATTCAATTTGCATAATATATAGTGTATGAGGACTGATCTGGAATAACTGCTACTTTTTCAAAACAAGAAACATTTAAGTGCATAAAAAATGTTGTAAGTGGTCCAGTCCAACACAGTTTCATGCTGTCAAATGATTGAAACACAACATTGAAATTTTACCACTGGAGAAAGTTTATTTCCTGAAAAATTGCTCTTGTTAACAATTTGTGAAACTTTCTGGCTGTTCATTTTAATTTGAACCATGTATAAAGTCGAAAAACACATCAGTCAGAGCAAAGTTGAACTTTGGTTAGTATCCAGTACAAGAACTCCTTGCCAAGAGCATGTTTAGGGAATCCTTTATATTGCAGATTTGAACTTGTCTATTCGGAAGCACCGTGAAGTCTGCATTCAATTTTATTCAATATATGATGAAATAATCTAGAATAATCGCTTCTTTTCAGTAGCTATATATATCGTTTGATTAAATTGTAAAGGAGATCAATGGTGCAAAGATAGACACTTCTATTCATTATATTTGTATGAAGTGAAAGACCTATCTTGTAGCCAAGAACATACTTAGTTAACGAATCACCTGCAGATTTAATCCAGCCGTTAAAGCTTTATCATCGTCTTTTTCATTTTGAAATTCCTGGATTCCTAACTTCAACTCTGGACCAAACATAATATAAATCCCTCACCCTAACTCTAAACCTAACTTCAAACCCGGTTGCAGCTGTAACCCAAACACTTTATCTTTGATGTAATGAAGCCCAGAGCAAATGTGGCCATAGTAAATGTCAGTTCACCATTTCTTGACATTGCCATCAACTCTTTAACATTTTTTGCAGACCTGACCTGTCCAGAGGTGGAGACTACTCTGCATTCAGGAAGACATCCAAACACGATGTTGGGTCAAAGGTCATTAGAGGGGATTCCCCTTTCAGGATTCTGCTCATATCCAGTGAAGTACCAGCTTATCAAGTAAGTTTTCGAGGGTTTACATTTTTTTATCTCTCTCTCTGTACTATGAAAACTGATCATTTTACCAGCATCTACTGATCATTAAATACTCACCATATCTTTATTTGGTTCTATTTATCCATTTTCCTCCTCTCTCTTTCTCTGTCTTTCTCTGTCTTTCTCGGAATGTCACTGTAAAATGTGTTAAACTTTGAGGGAATATTGCACGTTGCTGAACAAAAGTTATTATTATTAAATTTGCTGATGCCAACTTGAACTTTTGTGTTTGTCTGTGTCATAATTCAGTCCAATGAATCGTATCTATACTGTAACACAACTGTCATTACTAGTGCAATAACTTCTTTTTGTTACTTATCATGCATACAGTTTATTGAATAATGTGTTCTCAAAGTATAATGTACCCAACCATATACATGGTGGCAGCTTGTTCTTTAAAAGTTGATACATGTAGGAAACCTTTACTATTCTATCTTTTATTTTAAAGCTCCTTGTATCTGCTGCCAAACCAGATGTGTTACCCATAGTATACGAGTATAATGGGAACACCATAGAGTCTCTACTGGAGATGTTGATGGCTACAGTGGGTTCACATCAAGCCAGGTACGACCTGCTGAAAACTTTTTACTGTGGTCCCACCTGTGTATAGTGGTCATTGTCTCTGTTCTCCCTCAAGGGGAAATGTTACCTACATAGAACCTGTCCAGAAAGGCCACTTGTTCCTGGTGGCCACTATTGCCGTTTCCTGGTGGTGTTCTTTATAGGCAGGTTTAGACCATGATATGGAAGACTGCCAATGTATTCCAGTTGTCAGAAATGTTTGCCCACACAGTGTGTTAAAGGTGTTGAGTTATGCTAATGGAGTTGACATGTTGATAGATAATTTTGAATTATATGTCATGCAGGCAATATTAGGTCATTTGGGCCAGCAAAATATTGAAAACAAACTATTAAAAACTTGCTTGAAATCACAATTTACCAAAGAACAACTCAAATTTGCATATATGGGATGCTATGTTGTGCTTATGCTTGGAATGACTAGCTCAGTTTTCTACTCTTTATTATTATTCAGCCATTTTCTTAATCCACAACTTTCAGAGATATCGTCTATTTTGGTTTTGAACATATGTTTGATTATGTTAGAAATCATTTACTGTCATCACCAAAGTGCAAGATTATCTTTACACTCCCTGTCCACCCTGTTATCAGACTATAACTGGATCTGGGAAGAAAAACTTAGGGCACTTTGTTTGAAAGATTATCTGTAGATTTCAAATTGCCTTCACTGAGGCTTCCAAACTTTTCATTTGGTAGTACAAAGTTTGAGATCACAATTGCAGCAGTCACTTTAGTCCTAGCCTTCATTCCCAGAGAAAGCTCAGTCAGCTATGAGTTAGGGTATATATAAAGTAGAATTTTTTTCAGCACATTGATTTGCATGAATTAATGAATACCTTAATACCACCAATGCCTTGAATCTTTCTCTATTTATAAAGACAGAACATAAAATCACCCTGTGATATTGTTTCATTGCCTGTAGGAGTATTGGCCTATTCACTCTCGGAGAGGACTCTGTACGCATCATCAGAGAGACGGCCATCACAGCCGAAATGATAGAACATCCAGATATCAAGAACTTCTGGGAATCCTTCTCTCAGTGTGTGGAGTCAGCCAAAGAGGGAGGATCCATTGATTTCTTTGCACCCTTGGAGGCTACAGGTAGGGGCATCTTGTTAACCTAAGGTATTCTGACATTTGCTCAGACAAAAATTGCTCTGGATTTTATTTCATCAGCGATATATATAAGCAGCATTAGGTTGCAGTTAGGCTTTAGGTTTGATTGATTGATTACGTCTAGATGTCGTTGTGAGTTCACCCGCGAGATTGCCACTTTGCACGGGTGTTGAAGTAACCCAGAATTTGCAGTATATTGCTGCATGCAGAAGCGAGGTCACTATATGCCTAATCCCGCATGGTCCCCCAGGATTCATCTCAGCTGATAAATGTTGCTCTTACAACGCTGCGTGCGGTTTCTGCGATTTCACCTGCAGGCATTTTCTCCTCTCTCTTGACTCCTTCCTCTTCAAGTCCTTCAGTTCGCTATGCTCCACTATATGTTCTTCGCTTTTATTATTTCCATGTATTTTCATATATATGTTTTACCAAGGAGTTACTCCTTGGTTTAACTTTTTTTTTTACTGCTGTGAACGCACCGCATGATTTGATGTGTGTACCACCGATGCAAAGGTGTCTGTTCAAATAAATAAATAAATATCATTAACATTACACACCCAAGTCCCCTTCTCATGATCCGTTTCTTTTCTCCTTTTTTCCATTTTTCTTTTCTTTTCTCTTGTCTGTCTAAAAGTGCAAATCTTTAATTGACCCCCCCTCTCTCTCGTCTTTTCACCTTTTATCCAGTATTCTTTCCCTCACTCTCTCACTTTTTCCAAAATTCTCATTCCTCCTCTTCTGTTTCCTCTTACAGGCCAGATCCTCTGGCTGTCGCCTTAAATTGGTAATGAGCTCAGTGTTATTCGCCTCTCTCTGGTTATGTGATCATCCTTTTACTGCTTTTTACCTTCCTATAAATGGAGAATTAAAAATTCAGCCAGCCCCGACCCGTAAGTCTGAGGGCCACCATATGATTGAAACAACGCTCTCCCAATTCAATGCGGGTGTCAACAAACTTTGAAACAACCCAGCACCCGCGTTCCGACCCAAGCAGTATGACGGCAAATAAGTTTTGTTGAGTATAGCACGGCAAGTCGGAGACCCTCTTTCCGCTTGGCCCCTCGTGGAGATGTTTGATTCTCTCACTCTCTCTCTCTCCCTCTCTTCAATTCAATGCGGGTGTCAACGAACTTTGAAACAACCCGAACACCCGCGCTCCGACCCAAGCAGTATGACGGCAAATAAGTTTTGTTGAGTGTGTTTTGTGATTGTTGTGTTGGGTACTTTTACCCTTTCCCCCTTGTAATGAAGTATAGGTTTTCATTATCGAGTAGTTGTAGTTAAGTACATATATTCATTTGTTTCCTTCTTTTGTTCACACATGTATGTTGTGTTTAGTTTTTCAATAAAAAACACACACAAAAAAAAGAAAACAAAAATCGGAGACCCTCTTTCCACTCGGCCCCTCGTGGAGATGTTTGATTCTCTCTCTCTCTCTCTCTCTCGTCTTTTTCACCTTTTATCCAGTTCTCTCTTTCCCTCACTCTGCCACTATTTAAGAAAAAGTCTCATTTCTCCTCAGTCTCCTTCAAATCGTTCCTCTTACAGGCCAGATCCTCTGGCTATCGCCTTAAATTGGTAATAAGCTCAGTGTTATTCGCCTCTCTCTGGTTATGTGATCATCCTTTTACTGCTTTTACCTTCCTATAAAATAATGGAGAATTAAAAATTCAGCCAGCCCCGACCCGTAAGTCTGAGGGCCACCATATGATTGAAACAACGCTCTCCCAATTCAATGCGGGTGTCAACAAACTTTGAAACAACCCAGCACCCGCGTTCCGACCCAAGCAGTATACCACGGCAAGTCGGAGACCCTCTTTCCGCTTGGCCCCTCGTGGAGATGTTTGATTCTCTCACTCTCTCTCTCCCTCTCTTCAATTCAATGCGGGTGTCAACGAACTTTGAAACAACCCGCACACCCGCGCTCCGACCCAAGCAGTATGACGGCAAATAGTTTTGTTGAGTGTTTTGTGATGTGTTGTGTGGTACTTTTACCCTTTCCCCCTTGTAATAAAGTATAGGTTTTCATTATCGAATAGTTGTAGTTAAGTAAATATATTCATTTGTTACCTTCTTTTTTTCACACATGTATGTTTTGTTTAGTATTTCAATAAAAAAAAAAAACCCCAAATTTTTTAAATAAATAAAAAAAAATCGGAGGCCCTCTTTCCACTTGGCCCCTCGTGGAGATGTGTGATTCTCTCACTCTCTCTCTCTCTCTCCCTCTCCCTCTCTCTCTCTCGTCTTTTTCACCTTTTATCCAGTTCTCTCCTTCCCTCACTCTGCCACTATTAAAAAAACAAAGAACGCTATGCCAATCAATGCGGGTGTCAACGAACTCTGAAACAACCCGCGCTCAAAACAGCTATGCACTGTACACGTGTGGGACCCAAGCAGTAGTATACCACGGCAAATGAGACCCTCCTTCGGCTTGGCCCTACCTTTCTTGATTCAACCCCCGCCTCTCTCTCACGCTCTCTCTCTCTCTCTCTCTCTCTCTCAGACGGCTGCTTTTTTGTCGGGCGTCTCTTCGTCATCATATTTATTCTGCCTTCCGACCTCATCCTTTTCTTCTCATTTTCTCCTGTTACTATCCTCCTCATCATCACAATCATCATCATAATAATAATCATCATCATTGTTATCATTACTATTATTGTTGTTGTCATAATAATCATTATCATAATCATTATCAAGTTCTTCTTATCCCCATTTTCTTCACCTCCTAACAGCGCGGTTTTCCCCCTCAAGGGCCAGTGGTGGGCACCGTGACCACCACTGATCCTCGCTAGCTTGCCTCAAGATTGCATTTACCCATTCCCATTTGGAAAAAAAAGTCGTCAAGACACACCTCCAAATATATACCCATTCTCTCTTTCTCTCTTTTTTGTTTTTTTAATTCTAATCATACTTCCTCTTCTTAAAATTGTCCCTCTTAATTGCATACTCCCACCCCTGTATTCGCCTTTGAGTTCTGTACTTTCTTTCAGTTGCAAGTTCAAGTGATTTCTATACTGATTTCAGTTGCCAATCCGTTTCGGGCGTCTCTTTGCATTTCACTTTTTTTTGTTTTTGTTTTTTGGTTTTGACAATGACTATGCATCCAGTAGTCTTACTACATGAAGTTCTTCTGATAGCCAAGTCATTGTGTATAAACGCGGGATGGGGGGGGGGGGGGGGGGGGGGCGGCGACAAAAAAAAAATTTGCCAGCCCTCCAAAAGTCGCTCAGTGGGGGGGGGGGGGGGGGGGGGTTATGTATTCCACTTCCCTTCCATAATTCTCTGAGAAGCAAAAGAAAAAAAAAAGGGGGGGGGGCACAATCGCAAATAGGAGGGGCACAATGCATTGTTTTCCCTCAAAGGGGGGGGGGGGGGGGTACGGGCCGGGATTGCCCCCCCAAATCCGCCACTGTTTTAAATTACCATGTAAAGAAGAGAGAAGGGGAGATGGGAAGAGACAGATTGAGGGGTGGACAATATACAGATTTTATGACATGTAATAACAAGAAATGAATTATATATCAGACAGAAACCATCAAAAACTCGCCAGCATTCAAGTTTTAGCTCATCGATTTTATATGAAAGAGGATATTAAGAGATGCAGAATAGGTTTTCTCAAAATTATGTTTTTGAGCTTAGAAAGTAAAATTTCAATTTTGCAATATTTTTTCATATATAGTGGATGGTTAGGGTTTTTAAATATTAACAAATTGCAGGTATTGTGCGGTTGTTGTTTAACTCTTACTGTGCCAAGGGGTTTAGCTCTCTTCAAAATTTTACCAAAATGTGATCAATGCTTACTTTTCAAATGTCTGCACTTCATAAACCATTTATTATTTCACAAAATATTGCATACAAAACTTGTAGGAAATTTATTACCATTTTGTATGATACCAAACATTATTACTTTACCCAACTTTATGCATAAAAATAATTCAAAATTACATTCGAGATTCTTTTTTGTCCATTAAATTTTGGTTTCTCATTTGTTTACTATTGTTTAATGTTGAAATAAGGTAATATCTTTTTAAAAATTTCCAATTTTCTCTGAAAAGTTCTATGGTAGCATATAATTATTATCATATATTTAGAATGCTTGCTTTATGCTCAAAATTTTGATATACATTGACCACCATATACCTTTTCTGTGGTCGAGCAATTGGTGAATGAAAATGACAAGTCTATCTGTCACATATACGTGTCATCGGCACTGAAAGAGTTAAAACAAATTTTGGCATGTTAAAGTGTGATGGCCTGTGGCTTTGTTTTTGAAAAAGAGAAGATAATTGTACACACTGACATATTGGGGCACGTTGTAACAAGGTGTTACAACATTCCCCAGTGGTTTTACATGGGTTTCATATCACAATTATAAGACAATGATAATATCAATAAACACCATTATTTTAATCATTAACTGCAAAATAGCCACCAGTTTAAAAACTTCAACCACTCAAAATCTTTCTTGTGTTTTTCCCAAAATGATTTTAAAGTATTAACGAATATGTGTTGTTGACTATTTTGGGTCATGTTACACGTCAGTTGTTGGCTTATTATTACCGAACTCACAAACTTAAAATACATGTACCACTACTTTGTAGTCCTTTTTAGATTAAAGAGTAAGCAGGCAAAAACAAATCTTAAAATACTTTGTTAATGGAGATATTACCCTAACTTATTCCAAGATGTACTGTACTTTTCCCTTCTCTTTCTCTCTCTGTCTCTCACTTTTCTTTTCTGTTTTTTTTTTTGGGGGGGTGGGGGGTGGGGGCAGGGGATGGGGAAGGGTAGGCCAAGACCCGCTCAGCCCCCGCCCCTGAATTGAAATCCTTGCCTGAGACTAGCACAACTTTGCAAATCGCGGTTCATTGAATTAAGAATGAAAGTCATTATGGTGTATGCTAGTTCATTCGAATTCATTTCAGGAATCCATTTTAATAGACACAAACAAAATAGTAGCTACCTCCTTTTCAAATCACCACATTGGGCAGTGGTGTAATGAGGCAAACATTTAGTGGGGCTGAGTTTTGCATACAATGCACTAAAATTTGCGAGGGAGCGATGCGCGAAGCGAGCGAGACAAAAATGCCATTTTTAGATTCTGTCATAGACTTTGTTATTGAAAAAAAATGAAATGGGCCAGATAGTATTCAAGGCAATTCTATGAAAAGTATGTTTAAAAATACAATACAATGATTTTTCACAAAAAATATACCATTCTGGTAATAAATTTGGGGGATATTGGGGTATTATTTCTACTCCTATGCAATTGATCCGTATTATAGTAAAAAATTTTAAACTCAGAAAGTTTCTTTTTCTCTCTTCCTCTCCCTGTTCCATCTCTCTCTCTCTCTCTCTACCACCTTGTCAAGGTCACTTCTCGGCGGGGGAGTGGGCAGGGGATTAAATTGCAGGCATTTGTCATGATTTATGTTTACTTTTAAGCTTCCTGCAATCTCTAGCGTCTGGAAGTGATAAAAGTCAAGTGGGGGTTTTCCTTTTAGACGAGAGCTGTTCCTCATGAAAGCGCGCCTTTTTCCCAACCTTGGCTGGTCGCAGTCTGTATTTTCAAGGAGCGTATTTTTCATAGTTTATCCTCCGTTTCGTATCTTCTTATTCCTTCTGGCATGCAGAAGAAAAAAGAAGAAAACAGAGTCGAAGTCGGACACTGGAAGTTGCTATTCATCTGAAATTTATTTTGAGGACGAGCAATCTGAGGCTGAGCTTTCGAATTTGCAGTCTGTTTCTGATTACTCTCAGTCTCACTCCGACCATGCCACACAGGAATGGAGCCCAGCGGATGCTGCTGGTCACTTGGCCCGCTGCTGCTCCGAGTCGGGCGCGTTCAAATCGTGGCCAAATGTTACCGTGTAATGGCGGCGGCTTCAGGGGCTTGGTTTTTACAGACGTGTATCAATCAGATTTGATATTTTACGCCTTGTTGGACCGACCTTTGTTTTACGTCACCATCCGAAAGACGTGACTGGATTTTTAAACAGAATATTGCATTTCAGTTGGTTTGAAGGTTCCTATGTATTCAGAAATTATTGTGAAATTTATAGGCCTACCTCTAAACGAAATTCTTTTTTCCAAGCACCCTAATTCTATTCAGAACCTCAAGTGCTCTGTCACTATAAACTTTTAATACTGAAAGTGAAAGAGTTTCTCTCTGTACAATGCATATAAAACAAAAGGTACGCATTGTCTACGTAGGTACATTGTAGATGCCATGGTCAGACTCGGCGTGCTTGAAGCCGGTCACATTCACATTACAGCGTGTAAATGTTTTGACACCAGCACACCGTGCTGGAAGCCGGCCACATACACAGCGTGTGAAGGTGAGACACCAGCATACCCTGCTGGAAGTCGGCCACATACTCAGTGTGTGAAGGTGAGGCACCAGCATATCGTGTTGGAAGTCGGCCATAATATACGCCGTGAGTGAAGGTCCGACTGGGATATCGTATTGAGTCGGCCGCATAAGCAGTGTGTGAATAATGATTAAAATTATAGATTTATTTTTTTATTTTTTATTTTTTTTTTTACAATTCCAAAACTCTCCCCTTCGGATTAGAAATGAAAAAAAAAAATGTTTGATACATCAAACATATTTTTAGTATCAAGACTACTCATATTTATTTAGTGAAGCGCGAGAAGCCTAATTTGGGTCGTATTAACACATCGTTTGTTCTTGATGTACTAGTTTCCCCCCTTTTCTATTTTTAATGTGGCCAAAGAAGAAGAAGAAGAAGAAGAAGAAGAAGAAGAAGCTAGAAGAAGAAGAAGAAAAAGAAAAGAAAGATTTTTAAAAAGCTTAATTTACTAAATGTGCTAGTTGAGCACAGTCAGGGTTTTGAAAAATATAGTATTTATTTATTGGCCCAATGTTTAAACACGTGTAAATTAGCACTGCTCACTCTTACAGTCAAATTTACAATCATGAGTACATACAATATAGGCCAAACATTTATAAAGATAAGTATAAACATAACATCACTAGCATCGACATTTACTATAGGCTTGTTTTTGCTTAATATGAGTTATATTTAATCTTGTTAATATTTACCATTTAGAATCAAATTATTACGATTTATCTTATGCATTAAAATTGGCATTTAAGGTAATATTACTATATCACATTCATAGAAATAATTCAGTAGGGGGTTTCAGTAGGTTTCAATAAATATATGAAATCATTAGGCCTACTTTACTATCTTTCTTTCTCCTATCACTCTCTATTATTTTTTTCTTTTGAAATTCATTTTTTCTTTAATACTCAGTCTTTGCCTTGTATACTTATAACCACCTCTCTTACTTTCAGCCTTCTTATCCTCCCAATTTTCCCCCCTATATTATCAAGGCTCACATTCTTCGACAATTTTAAAAAGACTCCAGTGACGTTATTCTTGAGCATTCTGATTTTAAATTTCTTACTGACCCCCCCCCCCCCCCCCCTCTTCCTTTGTGGTAACCATGGTAAGTCCATGCCCAAACAGACGAAGCATTGTATAACAGACAAGCAAATGAATAGGCAGGGCATGAACAAAAAAATTAATGAAACCATGATATGCCATCCTGACGGTGCATTCCAATATATTATGTAATAATGCAATTTCCAGCTGTTGCAGACAACCGCCGGTCAGACAGTGAATCTGTCATTCTCTCTTCCTCCCCTCCAGCAACGATCGCTGGCAAACCGCATTGTTGACTTGAGATTAGGGTTTATTGGCAAAGTTGACTGGCTACTCCTGCTTCATCTACTGATCCTTCCAAGGGGTTGTTTCAAATTCACGAGGAGTTGACGTCATGTTGATTTATTGATTGATTTATTGATTTATTTACACCAACAACATTTAAGTACAATACATTTTTTTTTATACAATGATGTTTACATATAAAGGAAGAAAAGTATACTATTAATACATGGTTGGAGTGCGTTAGTGCGATCTGGCAACACAAAGGTTTTTATCGTGGTGTACTAACGCACAAGGCGTAGCCGAGTGTGTTAGACACCACGATAAAAACCTGCGTGTTGCTGGATCGCACTAACGCACGAACTCACAACCATGTATTAAAAGTTTTATAAAACGGGTCTACAATCTTAGTGTTTGATCCGGATTAGCCATGCGTTAGTCCCCTCTCCGTGCGTTAGTACTTTTTTTTTGCACGGTCACGTGGTGTTATTTGACCAATCAGGATGGCTACATTCTTGAACCCGTTTTATAATATTGGTTGGTAAAGGGGGCCAGATAATAGCACATGTGCTAGTCGAGCCTGACCCACAACAGAATAAAACACAAGTATTTTGGGTCTAGGGTTAGGGTTAGGGTTAGGTATAGTGTTTTGTCCAAGATGTAAGTTATGAATATGCCTAGTGTATTGATCGTAAAGCAGTTGTTGATGGAGCATATGTCAGAGAACTGCCCTAAAGGGCAGGTGGACATGCAGATCAGGTTGTATGGCACAGATTAGAATTGGAATTTTATTAGACTTTGTTTACCAATAGATCAGCGAATTGCCTAGTGGTGACCCAACAATTGCTCTGTGTCAGTATCCTACTTCAACCCTAGTCCAATGTCTAACCCTTTTCCTAAACCTGACTTAAAACCCAAGTACAACCCTAAACCCTGACCCTATATCTTTGAAAAAAAAAATGAACCCCTTACCTGTTGTTGCTGGAGCAAATGTTGGGTCAACACTAGGGCAATTTGCCAATCTATTGACAGACAATTCTAATCATCTTCGCTTTAGAGCAAAGCATCTCACTCCAAGAAATTTTATCTCAAAAAGTTGTACTGATACTGTGAAAGTGCGGTTACTTTGTGTGGGCACTACGTATTGTCTGCTGAGACCCAGTAGGGTGGTAACTTGAATTTAAAAACATTTTCT
This sequence comes from Heliocidaris tuberculata, assembly GCA_025618425.1. NCBI lineage: Eukaryota > Metazoa > Echinodermata > Echinoidea > Camarodonta > Echinometridae > Heliocidaris > Heliocidaris tuberculata. Next base: position 15,252,658 of record CM046837.1, read on the forward strand.
TCCAGTCATACTCCATTTTCTTGATCTATGATCAATTCTCATACATGGATTACTTGATTATGGAAAATAAGGAAAAAAGTTGAAGACTTGCTAACCTTTATAGAGCATAATCTTTTTTGCTATTTCTTTTGTGTAATCTTAAAGATAAAGTTGAGTTCTAGTCATGAGAATGAAATGTAAAAGAAACTGTCTCAAAGCAAATGAGAAAGGTCTAGTGGTCTATGAGGCCCATACCGATAGCACTTTTCACACGTTATGGATGAAAAAGCACTGATCGATCACATATCTGTGATGACATTCATGGTATAGTGCACTTTACCATAAATGACGTCATGGTATAGCATATTTTTCTTCATCGGCATCGGCATTATCCATTAATGAGGTATATAACAAAAGCTATACCATATTTTAATTTTCCAATAGCTGAATAAGCAATACAAAAAAGTGAAAAAAAAAAAACAAGAACATTCAAACTGTATCATAGGCCAAACTGTGACCTGAATTCCACCTTGTTTACCAAGTTAATGTGCATTTCACAGGACTTGCAAATGACTTGCTTGTACATTTCTTCCTGCTTGAAAGTGAATTTCACTATTTGATTGACAGGTGGAATGTTGAATGTACAACTGCTTGTTGATTTCTTGTTGATTCTGCAGCACTGAAATTCATTGCTAGTACATTACTTCAGATGGTATTTGTGAGTGTGTGTAGATTACCATGAGCTGTGAAGGACATTGACTGTGACCTTCTAAAGAGTTGAACAAACTTTAAACTTTCTCTCTCTCTCTCTCTCTCTCTGCCTCAGCATCAGCATATTAATCTTTCACAAATGATCTCTCATAATGAAATTCTCATTTGAACATTACTAGATAAATAGAAATATATGTCCCAAGAAATAAGAGCATATGGACATTTACTATATAATTTTTTCTTCACAAAATACAGGTATGTACATGTATTACCATTGACATGGATATTAGAAAAAGGCCAAATGGTTTATACTCTCCAGATTTTCAGGCAAAAATATGTAGCACCATGGAAATAAATCCCCCAAGTGTTGAATTTGATAGACTGATCCCGAATCTTGCCAAAAGTGTTGTACTTATTTCATGAATGAAGCATAATACTTTTGTACTTCAATGCTTTTGAAAATATAGATGATTAGACCATACAGTAAAAGACCAGCTCTGTATCTGGGGGATTAAAAATTAAAGTTTTCTTACTGTTGAATGGGTCATGAATCTATTCTAAAATGTCCGAATACCTACTGAAAGTTCATTATTGATAAGTATGCATTGACTATTCATCCTTAATTTAAGTATTTCATGTGGTGCTTGATCTCTTGTTATTAATTTCTTTCGCCTGCGTGACACTTTGTACTAATTTGGTACAATTTTTTTTTTCACATTCATTTAGCGGGAGGCCATGAAATGTTGTCTCATTTATCTTCTCTGATTGGTCTCCGCCTATCCAGCCCTGCTACTCTCTCACCCACTCGATTTGACTATGGTAAGTTTCAGTTTGGTTTCAGCTGCCACAGACTTTGCCTTTTCATTAATTTCTGCAATCAGAGGTGCTTGATTATTAATATTCTTATCCAATCTCTCTCTCAGCGATATAAATTTTCAGGCTTTAGCCTGATTTCAGGCCCTGACAATTGTTTCAGATTTATTTCATACTTAGTTTTATTGTATAGAACTTATGAAGCTCCAGCATGTATGGGTCTCTTTTAAGGCTGTGTAAATGAAGTAAAACCAAGTGGTATCCCTGTACGATGGGGCTATCGATTCCAGCAGGGTTGGCAGAAAAGAACAGAAGACAAACAAAGAAACTCAACAAAAATTGTTGATAAAATGAGAACATCACTTACCTTCCCATTTAAACACATACATCTGCTTATCTTTCCAACAGTCACCGGCGAGTGGCAGGACACGTCCCACACACGTCCCAACCCTTTGCCCCACTCCCTCTACTTCCAGTCAGCTCCCCTGCAGGCATGGCAAGCCCTCGCTGGACGAGTGGCAGAGGCTACGACGAGATGCAGTGAAGATCTGAGAGGTTTCTTTGTCAACAGGAGGGAGCAACTTCTCCACAGAGTAACAGGTAGGTGGGACTAAAGAGCTGAGTGCTGTTTTATTTGTTGAACTTCTCAAACAGATAGCTTACATGTATTTTCCAGTTAAATCCAGGTTCTTTGAGTGCACTAAGGATAAATTTCATGCCGTTATGAATTATAATTTTGAATGTATTTGTAGTCCTGATTGTTTTTACCGAGGATTCTTCATTAGTATACGTGTCAAAATACAATATGAGTGCCTTTGCCATTTCTCTATACTGCAAGCCAGTAACACTGCATACTCTGCCACCATTAGATATTTGTTTATGTAGTAGATATGTCCTTGAATTATCTAGAAAGAGAAGTTATGAGAGTTTATTTTTCAAGAACTTATGTTGCTATTTAATGGTAGTGTTTCATTTTTCAGTCTCTTTGTTTCTGTGAATTGTAGGTGATGTAGTTCTGCAGGAGTTAGGAGAAGATGGCCTGAGTGTATGTGATCAGATCATGGTAGCACTAAGAGAAGCTCTGGAGGAACTAGCCAGACATCCTGATCAAGTAAGTACCGGACAGTCTTGCCTAGGGGCTATATTCATCCTTTAATCTAAAGCCACTTTGTCTTGCAGCTTAAATATACAAATTATTTGGAAAAAAATGAATGAATGAATGAATTTGCTCCACTTAAGAAAATGTTTGCCATTTTTGTTAGAATTCTGGATATCTTGCTTTTCATATTTTAACATCAAAGAAATGGACAAATAAATTTTTTACCAGTTTTAAACATGGGCTCTCCGAGCGCTACAGTTAAAAGCCTTTGGTGATCTTACTACCTTTCAGCCTTACCGAGCATTGTGCTGATAACGTTAGGAACACTGCCATCAATTAAAAAAAAACAACATCTTGTTCTCTTATCTTCTAGCCCAATCCAGCAGCTTTCCTGGGAGAAACCCTTCTGAGAGTGTCTGGTCAACCTGTGCCACCTCAAGGAATGACCAATGGCATCTCAGATGGAGCCCCAAGTCAGTCCAAGAAGATGGCTGGCTTGAAACTAGTAAGCAAGGCATTTTATCTACATTACTTCTCTCTACCTAGGTGCATAAATTGGTAATCGGTAGGATGCAAATGTCATTGAGTTGTGGATGAGCATGCGAGTGACTGGATTGTTTCTGACTGGTTGGAATGAGAGAATACCATTGAAGAGAACTGAGGAAAGCAGTCGCTGTTGAGGCAGTGGGTCTCCAGTACAGGGCCCCCTTTCATGAAACTTGTTATCAGTAACAACTGCCCCATTTCTATGACGTATTTGGTCTCACCCAATCAGATGCGAGGATTTCAGTAGCTTATTACAGTTATTGCAGCTTGCCTTTATTATTGATAAAAAGTTTCATGAAACAGGGCCCTGATTTGATGTAGAAAGACCATGCAAGGGAAATCAATCATTTTCACTGTTTGCCCATTGAATACAAAGCCAGATATATCTTGGAATGAAAGCCAGAAATTCATGTTGAATGGAAATCATTATGTTACTTGTCTTAAACACAATTACATTGAATTTATGCAATATGTTAATGTATGGGAGACAAGAAGAAAGGTCATTAAAGATAAAGTTAAGTTCTGGTCAAGAGATTGAATTGTGAAAGAAACATGTCTCAAAGCAATTGGGAAAGGTTGATTATATATCACAAAAGAATTGGTGTATGCTGTAAGGTTTTGGAATCACCAAAATGATAAGAAATTGACTCAATCCTGCTGAGAGTCACATGCACTATGCACAGAAATGTGTAAATGGGACTACACACAAATGTTTTGCACAAACATTTCAGCTGTTTCTTGTCATATTTTGAATGTGAGGGCATTTGAAGAGCAATTCTTTTCAGGGGACATGTCTACTATGATAATCTTCCAAACTAACATAATAAGAATGAGGAAGCTCACATAATGATTTTTTAGTTTTCCCAGAACTCAAGCTTCCCTTTAAAGTCTGGTGATCTTTATATACAGGTGCTTACTAAGATATATTTTTTTTTTACCTCAACACGATTTTTCTGTTTCTTTTCCGCCAGGCAAGTGCAAGTCAAGATGACCTCTCCATTGAGGAAGACATCGAGGAGGAGATTGAGGAGGAGTACGAAGAGGAGAGCGAACAGGAGCTGTTCAGACCCACCAAGTCTCGTTCTGAAACCATCAACTCAAAGACATTTTTAAGGACACATTCCAAGCCCAGTACTATGAAACAGACATTTCAGTCTATGCAGGTGATTTGGGTTTAATAGCCTGTAGATTTTTGCAGGTCTCCCCCCCCTCCCCCCCCCCCCCCCCCCCCCCCCCCCCCCCCCAAAAAAAAAAAAAAAAAAAAAAAAAAAAAAAAAAAAAGAAAAAGAAAAAGAAAAAGAAAAAAAAGTCCTTTAAAGAATTAAGTGGTTGTAATGGATGCCTGATATTGCAGATAAATGGCTAAATATTTCAAAAGAGCATGCTCCCAGAATCCTTTTCACCTTAGCAGCTCAGGTATATTTCCCCCCATTGTATCAATGTCTGGATACACTACTGTTTACCAGCATGAGCTAACTTTTTTCTACTCAAACCTTCAGTTGATTGATGAATATGATAAGGAATAGGTAGGAGAATGAGTCAAGAACAATATAAATAAAATTTTGTTTCAGTCCCAACCCAGAATTGATTATGTAGGTGTATCTCGTGTCACCGTTATTTATCGCTATAGTTTTCTTGTGTATGAAATAAGTACATCTATGCATTTACTATGAATTATATGTTTCATTATTAGTTGACCACGCCTCCAGGAAAGACCCAATCAGAGCGCAGGAGAGCAATAGCCAATGAGATTCTTGAATCAGAGCGGGTTTACATGCGAAGACTCAACATCATCCACAATGTTTACTTTGAGAGACTGGCAGCAGCACTCCGATCGAATCATGCCATCATTGGACAGACAAATATCAGTCTCATCTTTACTGATACAAATAATATTCTTAATGTAACAAGGTGAGTGAAGTATAAACTAGGTTATAGTCGCACATTCCCATATGACCCCTGAATATCTGAAGCTCTTTGAAACATGACATGATCCCACTCTGTGCATTTATTGTCAGAAGTTAATGATGTACTCCATGACTACTTTTGGAACTTATTGATAATGAATACTTTTACCTCTCAGTTAAGGAATGCATCATTGGTGCATACAGAAGTTATGATTACATATCATTCATGAAAAAATACATTTATCTATCCTTTGAATTGTTTGATTTCACAGTTTACTCAAAGTTTCCTGTAGGGCCTGTCTCCTTATGCTTTAGACTGGTACCACAAACTGGTCTTTGGTTTAATATCCTTGATCTGCTTTCCTGCAGTAATATAGAATCTGAAAATTGTACGACTGATAAATTCACAATTTCTTGGCTCTACCTTCTCCTGATGAAAAAATTAATACAAACACAAAAGCATAAAATCACAATACTATATTCTGAAATCTATATGTGTTCCAGAAAAAAAATTGTTGAGATCAATTTATCCTCTTTTATGACTAATCTATTTTCAAATTCATGTGACCTTAAAAAACTTTGACCTTTAAAATATAAAAGAACTTGAAAAAGTGCATTTTATATTTGTGATTTTATAGGGGTCTTCTGGAGGAAATCAAAGGTCGGGTCGAGAGTTGGAATGCCCAACAGTGTCTAGGAGACTGCTTTATCAAGTTCCAGTCGAAACTCAAGGCCTATACAAATTTTCATAACAACTATGCAATAATCCTCTCCACAATTGACAAGGTAAGCTTCGGTTTTAGACTTTCAGGATGATTCCACTGCCTTCCCATTTTAACTAGAGTAATTGGTAAACAGTGGGGGGGGGGGGGGGGGGAGGATTGTGAAATTTGTATAGTCACTTGCCCTTGGACTGCAGTTTTTGATGACCATGATAGAAGTATAATTTGATATTTGCTGGAAAATAGCATTTTGTGAAGCTATTCTGGATTGCACATTTATTAAATCAGTATCATCATGTGTAATTAGGTTGTATATTTATATTAGGAAGATAATAAGTGTTATATCCCTCATTGAAAATTTCTTGCTCTTGGATTGGTCGAGAGCACTTCATGTGATTAATCATAATTCTACCAGAAAAAGAAATTACTCCGGGAGAAAAATAGGTTTGGTGACGTCAAACTTTTCAGAGTATGATAGTTTTTTTACTATCATGCCTCCGACTGCCCCTTGCTCCCTAGAATCATTTCTCTTGACGCGTACGGCGAGCAGCCAGTAGTCTCCCTCGGCTAACTCCCGCGATGGGACGGCGCGGGCACCAGTGAAATTACGCCGAGCCCGAGAATTTTCATGAATCCATATAAAGAAAAGTGAGGGGGGGGGGGCGGACACTGAACAAAAAAATAGCCGTCAATTTTGCAAAATATGCTTGAAGTAACACTAAGTCCAGTAAATATTTGCAATGAATAATTCTGTCAATCTTTCTTGTCAAAGATTCTTGACAATTGGCATGAAATTGTGTTCAATTTACTGTTTAAAAGTGACCTGTCCGGACACAAGACGTGTTGGTTATGGAAATGTAATTGGATGTAGGTCAGTAAATCAGCTGTTTCTCATGCATGATATGCGCAATCGTACTGACTAAATGCGCGTCGTAACAATAACGCGCATGTCATCAGTCGAAATCAAAACATGGCGACCTATTCCTGTCTCTAGCCCAGAGTACGTCGAAAGGAAAAAAGGATTTGATTTTAATTGACGAGGACCAAAAACAAACCAGGATTGGAAACAAATGAAGTAGCCTATGGGTATTCAGTTATCAGGTAAACTTTATCTACCGTGTTCGGTTATCAGGTAACATTTAATTTGAGTGTAAACTGTCATAATTACCCGGTATGTCGTTTGACCCTTTTTAACTGTTTGTAACTTTGTTATTCGACGGTACTGTTTGTCTTACTTTTTATTTAGTAACGAAGTTAGACCTAAATATAGATCTATTTACCGTTAGCCTACCAGACTCTAACGGTAGTAGTAATTAACATTAATCAATTACCGGTAAGTTTTTTAAATCTATAGTTTTGATCTAACTGTGCCCGTGCAGTTCATTATAATACTAGCCATATACTTTTCACTTTCGGATTTTCACCGATTACGTTACGGTATAGATCTAGATCTAGGCCTAGATCTAGATCTAGGCCTACCCTTTAACAGTTTATGACAGGATTAAAATTAACTTGATGTTATCTAGGCCTAGACTACCTAGTCCTAAAAGTTAGAGGCCTATAAAAGAAAATTGATATACAGGGCCTTTATTCTGAAATCTACTTCGATCTACGGGGTCGGTCTCAGGCTCAGCGTCAATCTGTATAAGTGGTTATTTTCGCGGTGGTTTTATTTTCGCGATTTTCGCGAGTCGGTCCTCGCGTAAATTTCCACTTCAATATATGGCTATTCACAGTAACAAAAACATCACAAAAATCGCGAAATTAAACCCTCGCGAATTTCCCTACCTAGAGGTCTAGATCTAGTCCAAAATCGCGAAAATATCTACGCGAAAAAAACAGCTTATAGTACAGTATTCTAAGTAAGTAAGTTAGCGTCCACTGTGTTTTACTCTATCCGTATAGATTTAACAACAACGCGAGATTTATACCATCTAACATTAATTGTCATATCTAGATCAATGTTAAATCCAAATATATTTAATTGTTGATGAGGGATATAAAACAAATATACAGGGCCTTTATTCGGAAATCTAGTGCGGTCTATGGGGTCGGTCTCAGCGACTACAGTCAATCGTCTATTTCTCTCGGGGCTCTCGCCCCTCGAGGAAATAGACGACTGTAGTCACTTCGACCGACCCCATAGATCGCACTAGATTTCCTCGGGCCCTGTATATTTGTATATTATCACTAAAACATAAACACACATTGTAAGAGCTCATATCCCAAAAATATTCAAACAAGTTTAATTCAGTTTCAAGGGCTATCTTTTTGTTAAATGGCTTGAAAAGGAAATCAAGACTTTTGGATATGAAACTGAGTTTTGTTTGATCATTTTCTTTTCAAAACTTTTGCTGAAACACTTAGTCAGTTATTGAACCTACAGCACATTAATGCTGTTAATAATGACGATACTATGTCTTTCTTCACTCTCCAGTGTCGAGAGCAAGAGCCTTCATTCCGTGCCTTCCTCAAACAACACGACAGCTCTGCCTCGTCTGAGATGATGACTTTGGATGAGCTTTTGCTAGGCGTGGCCCATCACATCCACCACTACACTCGGCTCCTCCTAGCGCTGCACCATGCCACACCCGACGACCACCCTGACAAAGAGGACTTGATGACAGCTATTAACACATTTAGGCACCTTCAAGATCTTATCAACCAGGTAGAAATATTTCTGTCAAAAGTTGTGCTATTTACTTTGTATGTGTCATTTGTCTCATATTTTGCTTCTTTTGTGAGTGTTGAAAATTGATATAGAAGGAAACAGAGGATAGAAAAAGACTGAGAAACTTTTGGGTGAGGCCAGTAGAAAAAGATATTGGAGAGAAGCATGGAATAAAAGCAAATAAAATGTAGTACACAGGGCAAAGTGGAGAAACTTATCATGGATGTGCTAAGCAAGCAAGGCTACCTGTTGCTTTTATAGGGATGAAATACAGTAAAATTTTTAAAGTTATTAGTGCATGTCATTCTCAGTTTAGATTTTTTGTATCAGTGTACAGTAGCTTTTCCTCCCACAGACAACATACTGATCACGATTTGCTTTCCTGCTTTTCATCATTCCCCCGAAACCTGTTGTTATAGAACAAGCAGCGAGGTGAAAGAGAGCGTGTCTTGAAAAGTCTTCAGAAGCGCATTGTTGGTTGCCCCAGTCTGCTGGAGGCCAACAGGTTCCTGGTCCGACAAGAGACGGTTGCCCTGATGGAGTCAGTATCCCTGGGCAAGTCTAATGAATCTAAAGGGTGAGCTTGTAATCAGTATTCTCACTGAATTTTTGTTCTCACCAGTAAGATAATTGAAAACAGAAACTGAAAGGGATAGCGAACCAGGATTTCACCAAAGGTGTCGTTGAATGGCCAAAGCATTTTTGCAGCTGCAAGTTATCAGTTGTCATATTTCTCAACCATATTGAGATGAAATTTCATTTAGATATTTCATTTACATATTTCTATGTCTAATAGCTAAATTCAGCCATGCTAGGTATTTTCCCAGAGTGTATTATAATACTGTTGAGAAGCCTGGTATTAATACTTGTCGTTATACACCAATTTGATATACTTTCATCTTTGAAGCAGAGGAATTTATGAATGCATTTTAGAGTTTTTCTATTAAGAGCTGGAAAAGAAAACAATATATCAACATTTGTATAAGGGCAAAGAGATTGATGAAAACATCTATGGACTTAATATGGTTAGGGCTCTACACTAGTTAATTATTATGTCTCTGTTTTGGAGTAAAGAGATGTATGAAAGTGTAATATGAATTTGTGTATTGGGAACTGTACAAAACTTTCATACATTTTCCCGTAAAATTATTTTTTAAAAGCTTTCAAAACAGTTGGTACATGTATATATTAATGGCTTTACAATAATCAGTTTTATGTTTTATATTTAGTACAAGATGTGTAAACATAATGCACTGTCCTATATGCATTTTATGAAAATAGATTGTTATAGTTATTCTGACATTCTCTTTTCCTTCTTTGCAGGCCTATGAAGCATGTGAATGACCTTTGTCTGTTCCTTTTCAACGATGCTCTAGTCGTTACCCACGAGGGCTCCCGCCATGTTCCTTACACCCGCCGCTCCGAGACCTTCTATAAGTTCATGGTGGCTCTGAGTCTCACAAGATTACAGGTCCAGGACGTTCCAGATTCTAAATGTAAGTTCCTGAATCACCATTTCTCATACAAGTACTCATGCTGACTCACAAATTTCATCACCGACTATATAATGAATCCCTGCTGGGCCACCAATTTTTGGACAGCGGTCATAAATAAACATACAAGAGTGAAATTATGACTGAAGATGCCTTGCCTCAATTATAAATAAAGTGTACAATATCCTCCTAGGATGTAAATTTCACAATTTATGTTTCTTGGAGAAAAATGTAGACCTTTGTTACAGTAGTCCAAACAAATTCTACGCTCAAAATCTTTTGTAGGATTTGCCCATTGGATGTTCTAAGCTGCATTTTATTTACAAATTTTGATAAAGCATTGTTAAAAAACAGAAAATAACTGCAGGAGGCAATTTTGTGACATATTACAAATTGATTTTGGTGTTTTAACATGATACTATGAATGCACTTTGACCTGCACAGATTTTTAGAGGTATATTCTTGATGGGTTTTAGACTGGTTAATGCAGGTGAAATACCAAGCCACCGCTTAAAATATCATACCAATGACATACTCCATGTCCTTGCAAGAAGCTGTACCAGATAATTCTGTATTAAACACACTTCTGTTGTAAACCTAACAGTAGGATATTAATTTTCTTTTTCTGAGGAGTCAAGTACACTAGATGTCATAATCAAGCTGTTTTCCACCATTTTTTCCCTTCAATGTATTACAGATGTCCAGCATGCAATCTTGTTGATCTCACCTAAGAAGAGGCTGCTGTGTTCAGCTGAAGACTACTCATCCAAAATTGCCTTACTCAGCATACTGGAGGAAACAATCCGTGCTGCTTTAGATGTGGATTGACGAGTTAATGGATGAATGATAGCAGTAGTGATAGTAACAATATCCATAATGTCTCTATAAAGCGCTTTACAGATGTATCATTACCCAGGTCATTTGATTCCGGCTTGCATCAAAACATTGTGTGCATATTCTCCTCTCCCTGGGTAGTATTCTAACTAGTCACCTTTTTACAGGTGCCTCAATGGTACCAAACCATGGTGACGATTCCATCCTGCTGTGTACCCAATTAACACCTTGGTGGAGAGAAACATTAAAGCTATGGAGATAAAATTGCCGGTTATGGACATAATTGCATTGCTGAGGATGGAACCAACGACCTTTGTCTCTGCAGTCAAGTATTTAAACCCCCTGGACTATGAAACCTTTTACTACTGAATGCCTGAGATCTATGCAAGTATAGTGCCTTCGGGACAGAAGAGAGTGGATGATTGATGAAAGGGTATGTCTATGAAACCAGTGTATTTTGGACTGATGGTAGAGTGCGACTGATCTGGAGATACATTGCAGTATGGACATCGTTTCCAGAAGTGCCTTTGGGACTAGGCACCCGAAGTATGGGATGACTGAAGAAAGTCAGTGCAAGTATAGTGCCTTCATGACAAATTGTGCTGAAATGGTCGTTTTGTCTGAAGTTTATTTTGTAATAAATTCCATCAATCTCGTATATTGTGTGGCTCTGCTTCAACCACTTCAGAGCGAGCAGAGTGAGCAATTGTATATAAAGCTCTCATGCATGTCTGAGCTAGCCACGTTTGATGAACCCACCTGATGTGACTCCGAAGACAGTAACCTAAATCATGGGAGCTCCCTTTTCCGTCCAGAGAACTGCTCCACCCTTCCCGAGCCCTGAAGAGCAAAAGATCGTTGGTTACGAACCCTAATTGATACGTGTTTTTGAGCCATCTTTATGTTGTGAAACAAGGAAATCTCACATAACCTACAAGAGTGCTTGTACAATGGAACCACCGATTTAATTCCTGCAGCTACATGTGTAAACATATTTCCACAATTTGAGGTCATCAGGTAAATCTGCTTGCTCTTCCAATACAACAATAATTGTTTTCATTGGTGGGGTGGGGGGGGGGGGGGGTGTTGAGGTGATTTATGCATTTTTCTGGAACTCTTGGTCAGGTAGCTTTCCAGAGCTAAATCAATCTCCGCTTTCATGTATTTTGTCACTGCACCTGTGATCCGTCTGTAATGATCTTATTGCCTTTAAGACAGATCAAGCTTTGTGTCAATGAAAGGAAAGTTCTTCAACATCATTACCACAAATAAAGTGCCTATGAGATTCATTTGTGTAAAATTCTATCATGTAGCTTGCAAGTTTAGAGTTTACAAGTATCTCAGGATGGATGTTTTTGTGATGCAGTCAAACCTATTTAGCCCACCATATGTACAGAAAAACAAGTATAACCTGCCTTGAAAGACCAATTTTTTTTGTTTCCCTCAATCTCCGTTTCTCATTGACACCTTGCTTGAGTACCCTGTACTTACATGTAAAGACCACCTGCTTATAAAGACTACTTTTCTTGTCTCCCTTGAGTTGTCTATATATTTTTGTTTCACTATACTTCCCCTCTCCTTTTTTTAACCCAAAGGTTTTGTGTCTACAGAACTTTTCAGCATTTGAATTATGCCAATATTTTTCATATTCAGTGTGATGTAATTGTAAATGAGAGTACAAAACCTCTTGAATCTAATTGCAGGGGGTTTCCCTTTTTGTAGGGGTATTTCCCCTTAGTTCACTGCTGCATCGGAAGCCAATGTTTATTGCATCAAGTTCATTTTTCCTCGTTCAAATACATGTAGTCAGAAGTATATGCAATTATTCGGTTGATATCTGTCAGCATATATAGGCATTATGCACATAATACTCATGGGTGAAAATATGATGTTCAGGCTCTGTAAGTAATGAGGTCTTAAGATGAACTGAGCTGCCTGTATTAGGTCACTTCCATCTACATTTATATAACTCTGTTTGAAAGATTTGAATATAACAGTTTTGGTAATCAGGTATTTTATATTTGATGTGCCTTTGGCAACTCTAGTGTACTAAAAGAGGCTACAGTGTTCCATAGTAGGGTAATACCATACTACAAAAAACTATTAAAAAAAAATGTATTCAGTATGCATACCAGTCACTATATGTGTTTACAATGTTTTCAAATAAAATTTTGAGGTTATATGCAAAAAGTAACTCCATGTAGCACAAGAAAGAGAGAGAGAGAGAGAGAGAGAGAGAGAGAGATAAATAGAGAGAGAGAGAGAGAGAGAGGGAGATAGATAAAAAGGCAGATTGAGAATAAGAGACGACCCAAGAGTACTGAAATGGTAACAACTTATCATATAGATATAATTTAATAATCAATTATAAATTGTAATGATGATATAACCAGTTTGCTGTGGATTCATTTTATGTTCATTGATGATATACTCAGAGTGCTATATATTTATCAAAACATTCCAGTAATTTTCTGAAGTATTCAATAGTCATTTATGAACAAATTGTGAAATTGTATCCTGCCTTTTGTACCGACTGCCATTCTGATCAAATGAAATAATTCTGTAATTTTGCTGTTGGTTTATGAATTAAGTATCCAGTAATGTATTCCATTAAGTATTGATCAAAATCAATATACATGTATGCAATGGTCTTATTAATTTATTGAATTTGTTCACAAATACTATTGTGGAGTGTGCTTGTGCTGCCAGGTTTTAGAGGCCGTAGTATTATTCCTTGCTGTAGTATAAATTTTGTTGTGTGGCCGAACATTTATCCAATCAAAACCTCTAATTTTGAAGACAAGGTATAATTAAACATGAGAAAGAACATCACTGAAATTACAAACGATTTACATGTATATGTTCAAAGCACCCAAAATGATCTAGCAAGTTAATTTGAATGTTGGCCAGGGGAGTGTTTCATAAAGCTGTTCGTAAAGTTACACACGACTTTACGAATGACTTGAATATGGCAAGCCAAATGTGATTCTCAATCTTTTTTAATCGCGTCCGCTAAAGTTCGAATATGCAGACGTAGATTAAAATTCTTATTCTTAACAAGCATTTTTCATGCAAAGTATATTTTTTGCCACGATCTAATTGAGATTATTGGAAATACAGTCATTCTTTGTTAAAACATCAGGAAAAACTTTGGGCATTTAATTTGGCACTTCATATTAAAGTCCTTCGTAAAGTCATGCGTAACTTTACGAACAGCTTTATGAAACAGCCCCCTGGTTTGCAAGTACCTTGCAAGATTTTGTATTCTTTGGTTAGCCTTGTTCTCACTTGAGGATGTAAACTGCTTTTCAAAATTGTTGCAGCAAAACAAGAGCTTAGTATTTATCATATACAATGAGTAGGCATATAGGGGCTCTTGTGTGCTGCTATTTTTATTCCCCCGCCACTGTGGTGCCAAATAACGTTATGTTGTCCATCAGTTTGTTCTTCCATCCGTCCCACTTTTTGTTACCGCAAGAACTTTAGAACGATTGAACAGATGGTAACTGAACATAGATCAAGTATGTATAAGCATGAAGCGAGGATTGATTGATTAGACTTGGGGCTTCAAAAGCCACAAGGTCATACAAATGTGAAAAATATTAGAAAATATCTCAGTACTGCGATAGTTTGAGAACCATAGACTGGTAGGCAATTCAACCATAACATGGAACAAATGTGTATTAAGAATTTAAGATGAAAAGGTGAACTGAAAGCACTTTCTCTTACGAGAATGGGGATTTAATGTCCAAAAGAGTGAGGAAAAAATCTGAAGTAATACATATAATTATGTTATTCGGACAATGCTATACTCTCCTTTTTATGGTATAATTTCCACCAATATTATACCTTTTTTTCACATTTACATGTTAAGTTAAGAATACTGCATGTACATCAAATTATGTATAATTTGTATTTTTAAAGCCAACCCAGCATTGTGTGCTGATTTGATGAGCAGAAATATGAGAGTAAAAGGACAGTGTCTGGATTGATTCAAATGAAAATGATTGTTGGTTTTGTGGTTTTTATTTATGACTGAAAGGAGTTTGAGAAAGGGATGGAAGTAAAAATGAGTAGAAAGAGGAAGAATGAAAAAAAAAAAAAAAAAAAAAATACAGATGAGAGAAAGAAGAGAACAGCACAGTCAGTGGTAAGGTAATGCAATTTAAATAGTATACATATCAACATCATCCCCATTATCACCATCATCACCATTATCACCATCATCACCATTATCACCAACATTATCATCATCAACATCATTCCCATCTCATCACCATCGCCATTATCATCACCATCATTATCATCACCATCATCATCACTATTATCTTCACGATCATAATCATCACCATCATTATCATCTTCACCATCATCACCACCAATATCATCACCATCATCATCACTATCATCATCACCATCATTACCATCATCACCACCATCACCACCATCTTCATCATCATTACCATCATCATCACCATCATCATGACATCACCATCATCACCATCATCATCGTCATCTTTTTACCCCCTCCTCCCCCTCTTCTCAGAGAAAAGGAGAAGAGGTCAAAATGGGTGATTGAGCTTGCTATCAAAAGGGGATGGAAAGGAAGACGGGTAAATTATACACAATGAACTGAGCACAGTACAGATGCCTGACAGTATCGCACCTTAAATATTTTATAGTCCATAGACATGAGCTTAAAAATAATTACATAAAATTCTTAATCATTTGAAATGATTACACATACACACACACATTCAAAAAAACATCACTTCCTTTAACAGAATAATTAAACACAGATGGGGTATTTGATGTGGCTAAGAGGGTAACTGGCACTACAACTAACCTGCATTTTATATTTTTAAGTTAAAAATGCTAACAAACTCAGGTGCTGAAGGTACATGTGGCATATTGTAAAAACTTCTACAAACTGAGTTTGTGGGAGTTTCATGCTGCAGAATAAGTGCCAAAATTCCCCACCGAGAAAATGGCTAACATCAACCGTTCACAAAGTTTTATCTTGTAAAAGACTCTGGTTTTACAGTATTATAAAGCCTACATGTACATCACATATCAATTAAAAAATGAAAATATTCTACTGTCACAAACAGCATCAACAACCCAAATCTACATATGTATATCCTCTCAGCATATTGCGAAAACTTATATCCTTCATATCTGTAGTGAGATTGATCCAGATATTGCATATTAATGGACCATTTCTCATTACAAGAACAAGGACAAGTGTTCTTGACATGCAGTATTAATAAGAAGAGTAATATGAGCTAAATCTATATTATTACGCACCAGCACAATACACTATGATTAAAAGCAGCATTAACTTTTTAATGTTATTTGAATAACTGTGCCCTAGGTCTTTGAATGACTGATAAATGAGGTTCACTGTGAATATTAAGAAGGTAATTTGCTCTGCACCCCTGTTTGTGCCAAACGTATTGGGTATGAGCAATAAACTCCAGGGCCCCGTTTCATAAAACCTGTTATCAATAACAAGTTGCAATAACTGTTACAAGCTACTGAAATCCTTGCATCTGATTGGCTGAGAGCAAATTTGTCATTGAAATGTGGCAGTTGTTACTGATAACAAGTTTTATGAAACGGGGGACCAGGGGAGCGTTTCATCAAGTGTTTTGTCAGTGATTTTTACCGACAACCATTACAAGCTACTGAAATCCTAGCATCTGATTGGCTGAGAGCAAATTTGTCGGTAAAAATCACTGACAAAATGCTTGATGAAACGCTCCCCAGGACTGAATGTACAACACATGCTCCTGCAATGACTGCTCCGTCATCAGTATTTCACACTAACCAAATTCGTGATTTCAACCCTTGACCAATCATTACACCTAACTCTAACTCTAAAAAACCTATCCTAAAAATACAACAGCAACCCACACCCTAACCCTTCTATGAAAAATGAAAGCCCAGATCAAATGTTGCAAGAATACATGTAAATGTTGGTCACCCCCAAGACTATAAGATGTTAAAGGAATACAAGTTGGTGACAATAATAATAATAGTACTACTACTACTAATAATTTAGTAGTACTACTACTTATAATAGTACTACTGCTACTAATAATAATAATTATATATAACTATAATAATAATATTAATAATACTAATATTAATACTACTACTAATAATAATATCAGATTTTTGAAAAGAGGTCATGTCCACCACACAAGGTACTCAAGGCGCTCCAATATTATCCCAGCTATTGCAATGCTACCGAATCCTGTGCTTAACAACATTCAAGGAATTTCTTCCTACGAGGTACCCATTTAAATTTCTACACCTGGGTGAAATAACAAATTAGGTAGATAATTATGTATACATATTATTAGCCTTATCATTATATTCATCTAAATAGCATAGAGAATTATTTGTATAAACAAAAATTTATGATATGAAAGGAACAAATATGCAAATACCATGTTTTCAAGAACTACAATACTGAAATGGTAGCACGATAAGTTTCATAAGAATGCTGATCAAATAAATGTAAATTGTAAAGCTGGAGTGTGTGGCATCTTCCTAAGAACAATTAAACCTAGAAGCTACAGGATTTTCTTTGGGACATCTTGAGGGGACAATGTATATATATTTATACAGCTCTTGAACTATCTTATCACTAAAACTCTTTCCCTCAATTAAATAAATTTTGAAAATGGTTACATAACTTTGAATGTATGATATGGACAAATAATTTACAGATTATGATGGCATCTGTAATACTGTACCTCCATGTGTTTTTAAAGAACCACTTTGATTTTGTATTGCTTATTAGTGCAATACCAGGGCATTTTTTCATAAACTCTTCAAGTTACAATAATTGTTATAAGCTAGCAAAATAATTGCATGTGATTGGCTGTGAGGAAAATTGTTATAGAACTTTGGCCATTGCTACTGATAGCAATTATAGCAATTTTATGAAACATGGCCCAGAAGTTTCACTCTACCAGGCATACTTGGCTTACTAATACATTGCAATCACATCACTGAAATATATCCATTATACAGAGTGCATAGATCAGTTTTTGTTAGCACTCATTCAGGTATAAATTTGCATACACTGCACCTACAAAGAGCAAGATATTTTTTCCACCATAAAATTAAGTTTTCATGATTATCATTATAACAATGAATTGTGCATATCAGTAAATGTAGGAACATTTAATGATTAAGAGCATACTTTCACCATATTTTTACCATATTTCTACAATATTTTCACAAGAAGAACATCACCACAACTACATTATCACCATACCTTTTTGGTCTTATTCAATACAAGTATAAAAAATAAAATATCAAGACATCAAGATGGGCCTTACTGAACTTCAAGTTATGATAGATCGCATATCACAACCAAGCACAATCTACACTGCATTACCCAATCACAATCCAGCTATTACAAAGCTTACAGTTCCTATATGTACCTTGATTCTGAATGATCAATACTGCCTTGGAAACCACCCGAAAAGACAACATGTAGTTCAAGACCACCGGTATATAGCAGTATTTATCATTAGAACCGGTAGTAGATGAAAATGTGAGCCTGTCTGACTACAAAGATACCCTATTATGAAGTGACCACTTTGCTTCCCTTGAGTAGTCTTTGAATATAAGGCCCCATCTTATAAAAAAGTTGCATTTGATCAGAATTGATTGCAACTCTGTGTGAGTTTGATATCCATTGCAACTCCTTACATAAATGTAATATACAGGAAAATGCAACTTTGTGATGGAAATGAAGAACTTGCGATCCATTCTGATCAAACATGGAGATGGTCTAGCACAAGTGCAATTTGCTAAAATTATGCTTCATTGAGATTTGTGATTGATCATAAGTCTCTACCCAATAGGCTCCTGATTGCACAATCAATCATTCTATCACTACATATCCTTACATGCATTTGCATGATTGTGAAAAGATTTAAGGCAATATAAACCTGTACAGAACTTCTTGAAATACATCTACTCATAGAGTCAATAAATTACAATAAAATGTGTTTGTAACTGAAGAAATCTCAAGTCAGAATTAATCAAGTATTTTATCCACTATGGTCACTGATCACTATTTCATAGGTATATGTATGTGCAATCTGTTCAATGAGAAAGCGACGGAGAGGCAACATTGCCCTATTTCAATACCATTTCCTGAGTGGCTATGCAAATACTTTCTTATCTTAACTTCTCATAAACTACTCCATCATTCTAAGGTTTTACCATGTAAGTGAGCAATACCTATGGGAGCAGTCCATCCACCAAAACCTTTTTCTAGTTCTCGTGCAACAGCAAGCGTCAGGTGATCGCAATACTTG
Source organism: Heliocidaris tuberculata (assembly GCA_025618425.1). Lineage (NCBI taxonomy): Eukaryota > Metazoa > Echinodermata > Echinoidea > Camarodonta > Echinometridae > Heliocidaris > Heliocidaris tuberculata. Next base: position 15,271,778 of record CM046837.1, read on the forward strand.
TTACCAACCACCTGAACGCCAAGGGGTAACCCGTTGGTGCTGAGTCCCAGCGGTACTTGGGTGACGGGAAAGCCCAGGGCATTGAAGATCGCTGTGTACGCGACGTTGAATGGGTAGAGGATGGGTGCATTGTGGTAGAGCGCCATCTTGGGGTGAGAGGGGTAGAGGAGGACGCCGTCCTCGCCCAGCATGGTGGAGAGCTCGTTGCGTAGCTTCTGGCAGGCCTTGAGAAGCTTCTCCATGTTCCCTGCTCAATACAAAACAGTTCATTTCATTCAGTTTAGTAAAGTTCAGTGTGATTCAGTTCAGAGCAGTTACATTCAATTTCGGCCAGTTCACTTCAGTTCATCTACATGTTTATTCAGTTCGGTTCAATTTACTACCGTTCAGTGCAATTTAATTCAATGAAATTCAATTCATTTATTTTCCTTTCAAGTACATTCAAGTAAGGTCACTTCAGTTCAATTTAATTGATAATGTTAACCGTAAAATAGTACATAATCAAGGTCCAGAGAGTGTAAAATAGCCTTGCATTGAATTAAAAAAAATACTAAAGAAATAAAAGTTAGAGAATTAGAGGTTCATTACAATGGGCAGACTAGGCTACCATCAGAGAGTTTGAAATCAGCATGTCATTCAAAGAATTGTAAGATTGTATCATTTACAAAATCTACAAAGATTGCAATATAAAGAGAGTAATATTATACATACATTATGGTATCCCAAAAACTAGAATTAGATAGAAAAAGCAAAGATTTTACCTGGCATGACACGGTCAATGTTCTCTATCAATCCCAAGAGGATGGCTGGGACGGTGTGGTCAGATTGACCAAGGCAACGCTTGAGGAGCTCGATGATCGGACTGACTGGTGATCCATGGTCACCCATCTGACTTGTGAAGCTCTCCTCATCTGAAGCGGTCATCATCGCTGTCCAGATGCCCATGGAATAGAAGAAGCGGCGGTTAGTGGTGTGGGTCACTCGAATGTCCAGTTTCTCCTCAAGGTACTTTGCAGCCTAGAAAAACATACATCATTGATGAAAATAGTAACTAAGGACCATCTATGATAGTCTATTCTTATCTGGAGGACAGACCCCCCTCCCCCTTCCAGTAAAAAAAGGGGGTCACTCAAATATTTAGTATTTCCTCATGCATGGATGCCAGTTGTCAGGTTTCTGCCTAATTTCAGGCTCTCCTACTGCTTTGTTCATATGTGACAAAGGTCCAAAAATGTGGCACTGGTGCAGGAGGGGTTGAATATTGTACCAGATTCTTTTCTTCCCTGTAACAAGTTTTGTGACATTTGTTCCCAGTGGGAAATATTTTATGCTCAATTCAGCATTGTCAGCAATAAAACAAGTACTGAAACTAAAAATCTCTCTCATGGCTGTTTTAACTTTATAATGGTTAAAGGGAGATCCAACCTTAAAGGCATTGATTAACTTTGCCCAGGATTGAAAAAAAAAATCACTGTTCCAGCTAATGCTGTAATCATAATTGCAAACCTTTAGCTCAGACAGGAATCGCCTGAGTTTTATAAGCTGATCGGTCGTTTATATATCAAGATATTTACAATTGAACAGTGATGTCGGGATAGAGTACCACCGAACCCTAAAGAACTCTTACGGTTGGCATACCTCGCTCTATCACAGAATACCGTATGGGCTGGAAACCCGCTCTGAAATCGCCAAGCGCTGGTGCTTGGTTTTTGTGACTGCAGCGCAGCGTAGAAGCCGAGCGACTTGCGCTAGCGATTGATCGCGATTTTCTCTTTTTTAGGATAGTAAACGGGTTCCATTTTTCTTATACTTTCACATACCCTTAATTATATATGTAGTTAGAGGACTGCACACAATTCACTGGCATTTGAGCTGATTTTACAATTTTTCACAAAGTTAATCAATCACTTTAATGGCAAGTTGCTCTGAAAGAAAGAGGAAAAATCAGAGAAGCAGATTTGTGAAAGTTTGAACAAAATGGGACAAGCAATAAGAAAGTCATGAATTTTTGAAAGTTGTAATCACTGTACATATGGGAATTTCAGATTGGTCGAATAGGTAATGTCACAGTGATGTAGTAGAAGACAACTCCCCCATTTGCTCTAACACACAAAATAACTAAAATGTCATATTTTTCAAAATGTATTACTCAGTAGGATCTTTTTCTCTCATGAGGACCTATAACAATATGTTATAACAGTATATCACAATCGACTCACCATATTGCCAATTTGAGATTCGCATAGATGTAGTGATCCCATTTTTCAAACATCCATAACTTTCTTATTCATTGTCCGATTTTTTCCAAACTTTCACCATCCTGTTTTTCTGATTTTTCTGCTTTCACACAAATCATTTGATTACCAAGGTTGGATTGCCCTTTAATTACTACAACACCCTAATTTATCACGTCATAATGCCACAATGAAAGTGAATTTCCTTCCTACTTCGTGTGGTAAACAACCATCACATGATTGACATAATCTTATGGGGGTCAACTTAGTGCTACTGAAACGGTGAAAATATCCATCATCATACCCTGAGTTGGGCATCTCTGAGCTCCGGATCTAAACCAGAAGCGAGCATCTTCCGTTCGTCCGTCCCCATGCTGAAATACTTGACCCTTCGCAGGTCCACATGATCATCAAGTCTCAGCTTGGCATTGCCATGCGGACCAGCCATGACCTTCAGCAGAGGGATAAGGTCTGTGGAAAACCTGCACAAGGGACCAGTCACCATCAGCTCATTACCCTTGGCGGTGTGGACAGTTGGGTACTGACCATCATTGCTGACGACACCTACAGCAGAAAAAGAAGTGTCAGAAGGCATTTTGAATAATCCTTTATAATAGCTTTATATATCTTTCCCTTCTATCTCCCATTCATCCTCAGAGCAATATCAATAACTCCAAATAAATTCTATTCTAAATTCTGAATAATTCTATTTAACTTCTAAATAAATTGCATTTGTACATAATTCCAAATCTATTCTCTTTATTCTTCTAGCTTTATAGATCATTCCCCACTATTTTCTCTTCATCGTTCCGGTTACAGAGCATTCTTTTCTATCTTCGCTTCATCCTTCCAGTTTTATAGACAAATCTGCTCTCGTTTTATCCTTCTCGTTTGTCTATTTTGTTTTTTTCCATTTCCACTGCAAGCTTATATACCCCCTCTATTCTCTATCGCATATTTCACCTTTCAGCTTATCTTCCCTTTCGATCTGTTGATTTCATCTTAAGGTCTATTATATCTTTGTGTTCTTTTAACTTGTACATCATTCTCTCACCTTCTTTCTCCATCTTCTATCATGTTTTCTAATTTTCTTTTCATCCTGTTTCTTGTTAGTCACGAGTCGAGTACCGTTCATCCCTTTTGCCATATTTTCATGATCGTCATTGAAATTTATTGATCATTTAATCTACACTGTTGGTTACAAGAGTAAACTTACCACAGCTGGGCTTGTGACCGAAAACGCCGTTGAAGAAAGCCGGCATACGGATACTGCCCCCTATGTCAGCTCCTATGCCCATCAGGGAACCTCCGGCCCCAATGATTGATCCTTCACCACCTACATCAAAAGTAAACAATTTGTACTCTTGATATGCACCTGTCATATACCAAATACAAGTAGACAGTCTCAGTTATGTTTTGATCATGCGGCCTGCAGTATATCTACACACACCTGTCTGTTGAACACCTTTACATCAACAATTTGAATTTAAGAAATGAACTGATGAGAAATAATAATTGCTGACTTTGTGAAATTTGAAGTGATCTTTGCTTTTACAACAACAAAATAATAATCAACGCAAATGATCATTTTCAAACTTCGTTATCTGTAAAACAGTGAACAGGGAAACTAGGTTTAAATGGGACAAAACTTTGATTTTTTTTTGCTAAAAATATACTTTTTCCAGGATGCAGATCCTTTTTATTTTTTATATACATGCACCATGACTATAAAAAATTACAAGGGATCTGCATCGTTCAAAGGGGAAAATATTTGTGTAAAATTGATGTACCCAGTTACCCCATTTGAGGAAAGCAAATGTGAAAGAAAATTTGTTGAAGAATACATGTAGCTGATTAATGCAGCTATTAAAAAAAACATCCTACAAGTAAAGAAAATTACTGTACCTGAACTGCCTCCAACCATCCTCCTGATATCGTAAGGATTGCATGTCCTCCCGTATACATAGTTAGCAGACTCGTACCACATGCAGAGCTCACTGCAGTTGGTCAGTCCTAGAACGATGCACCCAGCCCTCTTCATGTTGGCAACAGGCGGGGCATCACGTGGGGCTTTCAAGCCCTTGCGGTTGACCAGACCACTGGTATTAGGCATACCTGTAAAAGGCCCAGGGAGTTTTTAGGGGTTAAACTGCTATATGCTTTGAATCATAAAATGGATTTGTGGTCTACTGTAGAGGTGCTGTGGTCTGGTGGAAAAGTCACCAGACAGTAGATCACAAGGTACAAGGTTCGAATCCTAACCCGGCACTACCGTCCTTTGGCAAGACATTAGTCCACATTTGCCACTCTCCACCCAGGTGAAGTAATGGGTACCAACAGGAATTCATTCCGTGAAGCTTCAGCACCTTCATTAGGGCAGCTTGGCTGAGTCATGCAAATGATCCAAATCTTTGGAAGCGCATACAGACATTGATAGATATGTGATATGCGCTATACAAGAACTGAGTAGTATTATCATTATTACAGTCAACCCAGCTTTAGCGACCACCTGTACAGAAAGATCACCTGTCTATAAAGACCACAATTTTTGTTTCCCTTGAACAGCATTTTCCACTGAAACATGTACTAAAGGGACCTGTCCATAAAGACCACCTGCTCATAAAGACTGCTTTTCTTGTCTCCCTTGAGTGGTTTTTATAGACAGGTTTCACTGTATTAATATCTTGCTGAATGAGTCATGCCGATCTGTGTCTGGACAAGCTTTCTAAACTGAAAAGACACATGAATTTCAATCAGACTAGGCTTTCTTAGGGTATGTTTTGAATAGTTGGGGGTTGATGTGATATCCTTACAATCATGGCTGTAATAGATCCAAATGAAGGGAAGTTGTGTATTCACTCGACAGATTTCATACCAGCATATTTTTGTCAGAAAACTATAACACTCACTGAACCCCCCAGGTAATGCTAAATCAAATTTAAAGGGATTTGGTAACTTTGTGGAGGCTTGATTTAATAAATTGTTGAATTTTGATATCTGTCTTGTATAATGATGTTCAGAAGGAAATAGCCAGGCATAGAAAGGTTTTCAAATATATAATGCTATTATTAAGATATCTATGACTGAATACTCCCACTGACGAAAGCGTATGGCCATACCCTTTAGTCTAATACTGAGTCTATGGGGGAAAATGAGTCTGGCATTTCCGATCACTTGCATATGTTTACTTTTGTGAAGCACATGATGATTTTGAAGTGCTTCTTTTTTTTTCCTGGGCTTCATTTTTACACCATATTACATACACTGATAGCATGTAAGGCCAGGCAGCTCAGATTTTATCAAGCCTCTACAAAGTTACCAAATCACTGTAAGTACAGACCACCAGTATTTCAAAACTCCAAATGGCCAAATGGCAACTCAGTTGGCAGGAAGAGAGAACTTTGTTTCTGTAAAGAGTAACAAAAAATATAGCAAAAAAAAGAATAAAAATTACAATTGTGAGGTCCATGCATCTTTTTTTTTCTTCAAATTTACCTGTTACTTCAAATGCCTCCTTCACAGAAACAGGGACACCAAGAAATGGGGCATTTTTTTCGGAGTACCTCTCTGGTACATCCCCCGACTGCAGCATCTTGTCGACCTGCCTGGCTTCTGAGAGAGCATCGTTGAATCGCTCGACGACCACAGCATTGAGGAGGTCATTGACCTCCTTGATCCGTGCGATGTAGGCCTCAACAACCTGGGTGCAGGTAACCTGACAATGGTTTGGGAAACAAACACAATATCGGTCACTTCAATTCATTGTTTATCATTCATGTAGAGTAGAAAATTTACAGCCATTTTAGATCAGGATAGACCTATCTACTACAAAATTATACACTGAAGTGGAGATTATTTTAATTGCTCTCAAAAGCTTCAATAGAGCTCTGGTAAAGAAAGTAATAAAATACTTCAAAATCAATATAAGAAAATCTTTTTCAACATGAATCCAAAGAAGGTCCAATGAATAAAAAAAAACAAAAAAAAACAAAACAAAACCAAACAGAACAAAAATAATAACAAAACAAAAAAGTATTTATATTTTTTATGCAATGCTATATATTTTGCATATTAGAAGATAAATTAAAAAAAAATCACAGGTAACATAAAAATGATATGGATTAACAATTTAATTAACTTTGAAAAATTACTTTAGAGTCTTGTTCACATTTGCTGGGAATCCCAACTGCCTGATAAACAAAATCAATCACGGAAGTATAATCACCTCTCTGGTCCTAATCTTACGGGCCAGGCTTGTGGCACTCTCCAGGAGTAACATGTTCCTGATGGCTGGGATCCTGGCCTTGGCACGGTCTCCGTTGATGATGAGAGAGACTATACAGACCAGCAGGTTCAGCAGATAGTCCAGGAAACTCCTTAGCTTTTTATACAGGGACATCTTTTCAAAAGCACCTGCACAACTGACCATTGAAAAGATAGGACAAATAAATATTGAATTATTAGTGACATAATTTACTGCTGATGTACATGTATGATAAACAAATATACTTTTTTGTTCACATGAACTTTAGACTTTGAATTTTTTTTAAGATGAGGGATGAGATGTCTGAAAACCATGTTTCAAGTCCATGATCTATAGAGAGCATAACATATAGTGACTATGTATAGTTTCAAAGGAGGAAGGAATGGGCAAGATTTCATATTTTTCCCCATAAGGGGCCAGCCCCAGAACAGTTCCCAAATTCTGTCGGCAACACATGTAGACCGAAAATTCTGTCTCTCGTTCGTTAGCTCTTCACTTAGAGACAGAAACGGTCGTACGTATCATTCTGCTGTGCAAACCGACTACACGCCTATGTGTAGTTGGAAAAATCGCAATAATTTGATTTTTCCTCACATATTTAGATCTATATATTATTACTGAATTGGTTAGGCCTAGGCTCTAATATTCAAGGAATCGGTTCAACTTACCAATTTGACTGAATAATTCGTTCAAAGCTCTTTTTTCAGATAATTCAGGGTCCAAGGTATTCTCCGTTTGAAAATCTTGCAGCCGTATTCAAACTGTTATTAGTGTGTAAGTCAATGCGTATTCGGTTTGCACAACGGAGTGATACGACCGTTTCTGTCTCTAAGTGAAGAGCTATTAAACGAATGAGAGACAGAATTTTCCGTCTACAACCTATGTACATATACATGTAACCCAATTATTTACCAGGATTCAAAAAGGGGACCCAAATTTTCTGGGGTCTGCTTCTATCTACAATGAAGGTATAATTTTTCTTCTTCTCTTACTGTAGTATGATTTCCCCTTCTCTGTTTCATGCCCATTCACTTGCCCTCTCCTTGTTCTGACATTGACTTCTTTTCTCCATCTTATTCCTTTTCCACTAATATTCACATTTTGCTTTTTACACCTCTTTTATTCCCCCCCCCCTTTCTTTTTACTTATCATTTCCCATCCCCTCATTACCCCCAGCATCTTCTATTTCTTTCTCCATCTACATTCACCCCTCCCTTTTTTATTTCTTCTTCTGTTCTCCTTGTTGCCTATCTACTGTAGAGTCTATATCATTTCTATTTTTTCCATTCTTACCAGTTAATTTTACTCTTCTTACCTTCATTTTTTCTCGTTTTAATATGGTTTTCATTCCATTGTCGTGTTCATTCTTTTCTTTAGAAATCTAATCTTTCTCCTTCATATATCTAAGTCTTCATTCTTCAATTTTTTGTTTTAGACTCTAGTTCTTATTTTTCTATTTTTTCCATTTTTAAACTATTACTTGTTTTCCCATCTGAAAGAAACCCATCTAACTCGAGCAAGTCCACATTTTTTCCCTTTGAGTAGACTTTGTTATTCTGTTGTTATTCGCCACTTCTGCTCGTTCATGCTCTGTAATCGTTGTCTATAGATTTTAGTATTGTCTTGACATTATTGTTTTTGAAATATATTTGGTAGCAAAACAGCCTTGATCATGTGAAACTACACAAATGTTAGTGCCAAAACAAGAGAGAAGCACAGGACTTCCGAACCTGAAGTAGGTGAAAACCAAAAACTTCCGAAATAGGATTAACATTACTTGAGTGGATTACAGTTAGGATACAGATAATTCCAATACAAGTATGCCTACATGTGGGACTGAAATAAAGAACATAATATCCTCCCGAAGGAAAAACGGGGATAGAGGTAATCAAATTGTAGAAAGTTCGATTCACGGCATTTCTCTCTTTGACGAAACACAAGATGAAATAAATAAGAGCTGATATTATATTACCATGCATTCATTAATCTCAAAACAAACTGTTCACAGATCGCGACGCAGCTGTATAACTTTGTCCAGATCCAGAGGTCAATGAACTTCACGACCAACTACAATAACAACCAACTAATTAACTGAGCTGATCTAGATATCTGAGTCACCTGACGATATAATATAAAGATTTATGAAGATAATTTTTAGCTAGGCCAAATCTTTGATGTGTCTTGTATTCTATCCAAAGCACTCATAACTGATAAATAGAGTTCCCCATGAGCATAGGGGTAGGGGCATTATTGGCCTTGGGGGCCGGGGGGGGGGGGGTGGTGCCTCTATAAGCTAGCTAGGCCTAGGCTCTTATTTATTTGATCAGTTCTATGAACAAATTAAAAACTTTAATTTTCATCTACCCCTGTTCTTAATTGATTACCATAACACTGTTCTGATGATGGTTAAATTGTATTATAGTTATTATGGCACTTCAAGAAGCGAAAATGCACGGCTGAAAGTGATTTTCTTTGATACCTCTTAATTGTAGAAGCCCAAATTATGCTTCAGATCAGTCCTATGTTTCTCAGAAGGGTTTTAGCGGGGGGGGGGGGGGGGGGGGGGGGGGGAGAAAAACCGTACCATTGGCGGTAATAGTTGTGGTGAAGAGAAGGACCCACTAATAGACAAAGTGAAACTCCGGGACTGGGAATGTACATCCACTTCCCGGTCCCGGGATAGCTTAATTCCAAAAGGAGCTACATCCATTTTCACCGAAATTGATAAATACATAGGCCTATGTATCTCGGACAATGGAAAATTGAAAAAAATATCAACAAATAAAGGGCATCTGAAAAGATGTAAAATTAAGTCTGCTAACAATTAAAGTGTTTCGAATTTCAATTAGTAAGGGTGTGTAAATGTGCAGAAAAAGACAACCGATCAAGGTTTAATTCCTATAGGGGCTACATCCATGGAAATTAAAATTATTTTTTAAATATAACTTTTCAGAAGGCCCGCCAGACCGACATTGTCTTCGGCGCTAAGGAGAAGAAAGGGGGGGGGGGGGGGGGGTCAGGCGCACCCGTGCACCTCATCAGATAGGCCTATATATTGGTGATGAGAGGATTTTGGAGGAAAAAAATATACTTATACTTGATTAGTAGCATATGGGTGGACACATGGCACGTTCGAATGAAGAAAAAAAAAAGAGAGAGATAGAGGGAAAGGGGGGGGGGGGGAAGGGAGAGGCGGGGGGGGGGGGGAGAGGGAGAGAAACAAAGGGAGAGGGGAAATGCACGGGAAATGCGGGGGGAAAAAAGGTAAAAAGAAAATGGTACGACCATCTCCTACATCAACCCCCCACCACGGCCCTTGTTCGTTTGCATTTACACCTACTATTTTCCGTGCCTTTCATACCCCCTTCATAACACTAGTGCCCCCTCATTGACTTGACCCACGCCACTGCAAGCTCGAATGTTCTAGTCCGGCAGTGGATATAGAACCAAGGAAGAACAAGAACTAAGTCCGGACGTTTACTTGCCATGCAGGGATAGATATGTCTATTAATAACTAGACCTATATATATCTATCCCTCCATGTGCTTGTATCTTTACATAATATGTAAAGATACAAGCACACACAAGCCTAAAGGTTTATGCCTCATATTTGGACCCACAACTACCAGAGTATGGACGTGCGTTTGTATGTACAAAGGTGAGGCACAATATAATATATATCCTGTATTATGTTTACACAATCGCATGATTCTATTTACACGATCTGCAATAAAATTATCGTACTTTGACCGAGGAGAATAATATAACATTATCATAATTTAACTGAATATTGTTTCGTTTCCTGATCTCAACTTCTCAATTCAGCTCTCTTATCCTCCATCTGTCTTTTCTCCTTCTCTTGGTTCTTTCTCTATTTTTCACCCTCTCTCCCACCACCCCGCTCTCTCCCTTTCTTATTATCCCAATACAACACTGTAAAAAATTTGTTTAGTTTCTAAACACTTTTCTGTGACAGATTTAAAACACTGCGACGTGTTTATATATTGTGCGGGTTTAAGAGCTAAACCCATGTGTTTAAGAGCTAAACACATGTGCCTATTTTTTCATCTTTCAGCACGCCTTAGGTGTTTACTAGATGAACATGTTTACCTTTTAAATGGTTCTAATGTATAGGCTAAACACCAAATGTTTACAAAATAATCATTTGGTGTTTACAGCTGTTTAAATACTAAACAGTGTGTGTGATTATGGTGTAAACATTTGGCGTTTAGCCTATACATTAGAACCATTTAAAAGGTAAGCATGTTTATCTAATAAACACCTAGGCGTGATGAAAATAAGCACAGAATGTGTTTAGCTCTTAACTTAGCTACAATATATAAACACGTGGTGTTTACACCATAATCACACACACTGTTTAGTATTTAAACAGGTGTAAACACTAAATGATTAAGGTGTAAACATTTGGTGTTTAGCCTATACATTGGAACCATTTAAATGGTAAACATGTTTATCTAGTAAACACCTAAGGCGTGCTGAAAGATGAAAAAAATAGGCACATGTGTTTAGCTCTTAAACACATGTGTTTAGCTCTTAAACCCGTACAATATATAAACACGTCGCAGTGTTTTAAATCTGTCACAGAAATAAACATGTCACATGTCGCATTTTTTTACAGTGATAGCTTCCATTTCCTTTCTCATATGAAATTACCAATTGATTAGTTGAAACTACCCCCGATCTTCACCTTTAGACCACGGGCTGGTCATAAAAACCGCCATAATATTACCTACTCATAAAATGGGAAGTAAGGAATATCGCTCCTTATCGTCATCACTTTTTAATAAGGGGGGGGGGGGGGGGGGGATCACAGTCTTATTCATGATGATCGTTGCTAATATAGCAGCTATTCATAAGGTAATTTTGGCCTCCATTTAGATCAGCGTGTTTCATAAGACGCTCTCTTAAACATTTTACTTTCCATCTGGTAAAGTTTAATTACTGTAACTGAATATTGTTTCATTTTGACCTCCATTTATAATTCATAAGACGCTCTCTTAAACATTTTACTTTCCATCTGGTAAAGTTTAATTAAGATGGAGAGAAGAAAATGTATAAGAAGATTCAACTTGGTCTTAATTTAGGAAGAACGCTTAATTAAAATTAAAGACGGGTGGAAAAAATCATAGAGGGAGAGAGAGAGAGAGAGAGAGAGAGAGAGAGAGAGAGAGAGAGCGAAGAAGTAACGTTCATGCAAGGAGTGCGTGATTCCGTAAAAAAAATAATGTAAGGGGGGGGGCACAGTGGAATGTTAAACAACAAATATATACAATACATGCGCAGCTTCAGCAAACGATGAACGCTATTACCTATTGACTTCAATGCGACTCCACGGTTCATTGTGATCGGCACTATTGATGGAAGTGGAACCACCAGCAAACTCACTCCATATCGATGTATTTTTCGGGGAATGAGTATGCAGTTTCCTTTACTAGAGATCGAGTTGGCAAAAATATAAGACTGCGACAATCCGACAGTGTCATTTGATTTATGTTCTTACTCATCATAACTATTCATTTTCGGTATTATCAGTTATAATACATCCTTTATACAGCTAGTAAAGTTAGAGTACCAGCCTTGAAAATGGTATTGAAAAGTTTGTATTCCAATGGAGTATCCACGTTCAATACCCATCATCATGGGCGATGGCTACGTCAATACTGGTGGACATCGACCTTCATATCTTTGATTTACATCGCCGTCGTATTCGGAGGAAAGCGTCTGATGTCGACTCGTCCCAAACCCTTTGATCTCCGGCGGCCCCTTGTTGCCTGGTCGACTAGCTTTGCGGTCTTCAGCTTCTTCGGGATGCTGGTGACGGCCGAAGACTTCGTGCGCTGCGTCGCTGACGACGGCTGGCGGGCTACTATCTGCGACGCCAACTTCTTCGACGGAAAGGTGGGCCTTTGGATGTGGCTCTTTGCGATCAGCAAAGTATTCGAACTTGGCGACACGATTTTCATCATCCTTCGCAAACAGAAGCTCATCTTCATCCACTGGTATCATCACGTCTCCACGCTTATCTACACTTGGTACTTGTACCGCGACTTCATGTCTGTTGGCCGCTACTTCGCCACCTTAAACTACGCCGTGCACTTCGTGATGTACACCTATTATGCACTTAGCGCCGCCAAAGTCATCCATAAACCCCGCCAAATCAAAGTCGCCATCACTGTCATCCAGCTCATCCAATTTGTCATTTCAATCGGTGTTACTATATATGCGTCTTTTGAACTTTGGGCGGGAAGTCACTGCGACACAAATTGGACAAACATTTTCTGGACCATGATTCTGTATGTAAGCTTCTTGTATTTCTTTCTGAAATTCTTTTATGATGCTTACGTCAGGCCCCCTGAGAAGCTAAAAGTATGATCATGTTGCATAGCATACCTCATTTCTTTCCTCGATTGATCATTGTAAAACACAATCTATTGAGGACAAGGCAACGTTTCATTCATTTTTTTGTCAGGCTTGCAGCTGGATTTACTGTTTTGTATCAGATTATTTACGTTCTTATCGACGAGAGAAAATTCAACTGAAAAGATGTATGCCCATCGTAACAACTGCACATTAGCGCCGACAGAATGAAATAAGACGAAAATTGAGGATATTGAACTTAGCTTATACCGTAAAACGGGTGAATAAGAACAGTACTGACACATTTTGCCTTGTACAACATATTCATTACATCGCCAGTGGCACATGTTTTGGCACAGTGAAATGTCCATTCATGTCACCTGTCTATTGACATATAAAAGAAATTCCATCAATATCAGATTTCGTTTTTATATGGAATTTTGTGACTGTTCCTATTCACCCCGCTATTGGGGTAAATATGAACAGTCACAAAATTCCATATAAAATGAAATAGAAACTATTATGCTTTAACTGTTAGTTGTGTACCAAGAAACTTAAATTTATTGTGGAAGGGTTTGGATGAAATAGGTATTTGAAAAGAGAATGCTTTCAGAAGCATCAGAACGCATTATCATAAATTTAAATGAAATTTAAATGACAAAGGCCTATCTTTGAAATCACTATGTATTTCAAAGATAGGCCTTTGTCATTTAAATCAGTCATATTTTGAGTTATCGTACTTTTTTCATCAACGTAATGGCCCCATGAGTATTTCATGGATAATCCTATTCGGAACGTGTGTAGATCGTCTTTAGATTTTTTAAATAACTTATTGAGTGAAATAATATTTGCTGAACTATGCCAGACATGGAGTCAGGGTTCTTAAGGGGCTTGGAAATGACTGTTCTAAGAATATACTAATGAGTTTTCAGGCCTTTCTGTCATTCACACCTCGATTTATAACGATGATATCATTATTACTGTGTCTGTGGTACATGTGATATGTATTTAGGTGCTTTATATATAGGTATTGGCATTAGGAAGTATAGACCATAACTGCTTGGTAGTCTGTTCCCATTCACCCCAGTTATTCAGGAAAAATATTAGAAATAAGAAAAATGAAGAAAAAAAATATATAAACCAAATTGCAATCAATTTCTATCACGGAAATTATATGCGAGACTATATTTGTGAGGTATTTATGAAAAATTCTGATGATTTACTGCAGTAGGTCTGAAGATAGAAGGAAAGTTTTGACCACATCTGAATTTTAAACATATTTCAAGACATCATATTATATTCCACACTGGGGTAAATGTTAATTGATTCCTATCATGTTAGTCACGATTGGACAGCTAGAGGTGTGTGGTAGATAACTAAAATAAATTAGATGAGTTTGCATTATTACTTTGAAAATGAAAGTACCAAGAAAAAACTTTTCCCATGTTTGTTCACATTCACCCCGTTTTACAGGTACTTTTTTGTCTTTAGACATCAAAGGAGCAGTCTCATAATTATAAAAAGTGGTGAAATTAAGAAGGGAATTTAATCAGATTGCACCGTTGGTATTCCCTCTGTTAATGTTTGTTTAGAAAAATTTCATGATGTTATCCATGCATACTAACGAAATATTAAGTTATCATTTTTCATCTCTTTTGCTTCCAAAAACTGTTAATTTTGAAATCCACTATGTAAAGATAAATGAAAGGAGTTTCAACAACAAAGGAAACATTGGAGGAATTTACATACTGACCAAGGGCCTGTTATTATTTTGTTTATCACTCCGCTTCGGGAGAAAGAAATTCACAACCGCTTAGAACTGTATCTTGCTATTAATCAAATTAAATCAGAGAAATCTGCCGAAAATCTCTGTGAGCTTACCAAAACTGTAAGGACTATTAGCAGATTAATTATATTATTAATTTTATTATTCCCCTATAGTATTTTACTAACGAGGTATCATTAGTCAGAACAGTGATATTGGGATAGGGATTTCCAAAGTTAATTATATACTACAGCGAATATGCTCTCTTTGTTTAGCACCGCAGATGAATTAATCATCAAACATTAAACACAACCACTAGTATAAGTGCTGATATAACGGCGCATGTTTACGTAATTATAAACGTACTGTATTTAACGGTCAATATATAACTTTGTTTAAGACGAACCACTCGGAGCCGATTTACGTGCAAGCGTATAGCGTTTCCTTTATCATGTTTATGTCAATCATAATTATTTCGCTCTTAATTAGCTCAGCATTCATTTCATTTCCAACTCTAGCAAGCAACTAAAATCACTTAATTTTTTGTTCATGTTTCGTTTATGCAAAGTACTTTATTCCAGATTGTTTGTAAAAAAATAGAAACAATCTGACAGTGAACAGAAATAAATCCATATGTGTAAACTACTAATAACACAACTGAGGTGCAGACACAGTTTTGGCAGTTTTCTTTTAAAACTCAATACAATCTGTTTTAATTCTGAATGTGTTCGAAATGTAACTGGTCATACTGTATAGTGACTTGTCTGGAATTCAACAAGAAATGGATGATTATATTAATTTTTATACTCCAGTGAAATGATTGTACATGTACATATAACTTATAAATACATTTTATTTAAGTTGAACCTTCAATTTTGTTCCCAGGACATGTACTATTACCAATATATATGATTACGTTTAAATTCTATATTGAACATCAATAGATCAGATTAATTTTAATCACATAACTCTGAATTGTTTGCATACTTCTTGAACAAAAGTTTCTCTTGACGACTCAAACGCTTGTCAGAGGATAAAGGATAATTATCACTAATCTGGGGTATTTTTCCGCACTTTCCACCACTCGGATTATTTTTTGTTCTTTATAAAGTGCATTTTAAATTTAACAAATCGGATGAAATAATTTCTGTTGCAATTGGAGGGAGGTTCATGCATTTTTTACGAAATCACTGTACTATGACACAGTATTGAGATCTAGCCAACATTCTTTGAAAAATTCTTGATCATGCATGAAAGTATTTTCACCATTTTGATACTATCCATTAGATTTAATATCATATGATTATCCTAGGTCTCTATTTAAGACTGGTTGACTTCCAGTTTATGCTAGACTGATTTAGAGTTGATTACATGACATGATGAGAATATTTCACTTATTTCACCAATGAATATTTCACCTACAATGCATGATTTGCCTACCACTCTCGAAAGGTAATTTACCGGATGCTTTCGTCCCTATGTTGCAACGCAACAATGCTGTACATTCCTATCCAAGTAGACAGACAAACCATTTCAATGGTTTTATTATGTTCTCATCGCAGCAGTAATGATGCTGAATTGTGAAAATATTTACAGAGTAAAAATGAACATCAAAATACATCAAAATGCAAGTTTCAACAAAAAACATGTATAGAGTAACGGGATATAAGAACGACATAACAATAAAACAAACAACGATTTAATATTCACATATTGCACTTTGAAGGTTGGATATTGAAATTGAAGTGGGTAAAAATAGGAAGTACCTGGCTGAAAAGGGACAGAGAAAAGAGGGACGAAAATGAGAGAAGAAATACAAGGAATAGAAGCAAAGGGGTATTAAAGGGAGATAGAAAGAGAGGGCTGGATGAGAGAGACAGAGAGAGAGAGAGAGAGAGAGAAAGAGTTGCATAAGGAAGATAAATCCCGTAAAAAAGTTAAATGTGTTTGAGACTAGTTATTCATCAATACCGCTACAAATATTTGAAATATACCCAGTATTACATATTTCAAGATTGAGCCAAAACCATTGGCGTCTGAGGACATAATCTCATGTATCATTCAACAGTCTTACTAAATATGGTAATGAACTTTTGCGGTATCTTTCTGTTCTACATTTTATTTCCCTGTATCTTTCGCTATGGCGTAGGCGGCGTTGTTCGGATTGTTTCGGGGGTAACCACTTTGGGAATCTTTCACTTATTGTTCTAGCAAGTTTGGTGCATAGGTCTACGCGTCTGTTACTCAAAGTTGGCAAACCTTGTAGCTGTAAAGCATTACTGTAGGAGTCATACTGCTCACGAAATATGATTCTCAAAGAGCGCCTTTGTATTCTTTCAAGTGCATTTGACTGTTGCTTAGTTAGGGAGGAATGCCATACTGGGGAGCAGTATTCATGCAGTGGTCTGATATATGATTTGTACACAGTAATCAGGTCGCTAATTGAGGCACCAAAACGCTTGAGGACTCGAATGATATAAATCTTTCGCGAAGCTTTCGACACAATGTATTGGACGTGTTCATTCCACTGTAGGTCTTTCTGGATTATCACTCCAAGAAGTTTTACGCTGGAACAATCCTGGAGCTGGATACCCTCTATCTCAACCGCTCCTGCTGCAGGTTGATTTCGAGCAAAGCACACACGCATCAGTTGACATTTCGCTGGATTCAACCTCATGTTTGTGATATGGCACCATTCTGGAAGGGATCCCAACACATCAGGAAGAATACTTGGCGAGGTGACGGGTCGACTTTCCACGATGGTTAGGTCATCCACGTATTTCCATCGTGGAATTGGTGCTTGGACGAGAGCGTCATTGACGAGTGCTAAAAAGATTAGGGGCCCTAATCGAGTACCTTGCGGTACTCCTGCTACCATGGCTACAGTGCTGAGTTTCCCAGACAAGTGACCTCTTTAACGCACTTGCTGGGTTCGTTTGGATAGGAAGCTGGTTCCCGGGGGGGGGGGGGGGGGGGCACTCGAATTATATTTTGACGGGGGTGTGCCTCACGAATCCCCGAAAAGGGGGTCTAAGGAACTGACTTCAAGGTGTATAATACGGGGTCTTGGGAACTATGATCTATTGGGCAGAGTGAAAAACAGGGTCTAGGGAACTACAAAACTAACCTCGCTTTATCGGCGGTACACCTTCGCTATCGCAGGATCTCGGGACGGGCCGCGCCGGGGGCCGCGCCCGCGCCGTGTAGCGCTAGTAGCTAGCTAGCTGGAGCAGTTTTCAAGGCTCGCGCGACGAAAGGGCCTAGGGCGCGAGACCAGGTCGAGCGACCACTGCCTCCGCCACGCTCCCGGCCGCATGCGAACGGATATGTTTCATAACGGGGGTCTTCAGAGCGGGGCTGAGCGGCTCCTGAGCGGAACTGAGTATCTAGAGAACGGAAATCGGGGTCTGAAAAAGGGGGTCATCAAAGCGGCACGTCCCCGTACCACCAATATACGTGAGTGCCCCCCCCCCCCCGGGAGCTGGTTATCCAAGGGATCAGCTGTGATGTAGCTCCAAGTTCGTGCAGTTTCCTAATAGCAATAGTATGGTTCACGCGATCGAAAGCTTTTGTGAAATCGGTAAGCACTATAGTTGACGTAACCTTTGGTTTGTCGGCTTGTGATGGAAGGTAGTTTAGGAGATCTACTGAGTAGTGGGTAGTTGAAATACCTTTCCGGTTCCCGAACTGTTGTGGGTCAATATTGGGCTGGATGTCAGCTAGCAACCATCTGTATACAAATAGTTCTGCAATCTTTTCCACTTCCCCCGAACTCGCACCGTTTTTGAAAATTTACTGGACCCTAATTCTGGAACAGCCTCAATAACGAACTTGTTGATAGCCCCTCCAACAATTCTTTAAAACCAAAGCTAAGGTGTTACCTTTTAAGTATATATATGTATGTATGAATATTCATGCTATGCTGGATCGTACAGGTGGTCACATAGACTTTGTTCGTCTTACACTGCCCTGCCTTTACAATTTCTTTTCTCTTTCGTCTTTTTCGTTTCTTTACTCCACATTCTGAGCTTTGCTCTCCTTGTACGCTTAGTGAATCTGTTCCGTTTCGCTTTTTATTGATTTTAATGTTACTCTAGACGGGAGCCTAATCATTTACAAGCTATGATTTTTATATAGGCTCCCACATTTTTTTCTCTTTATGCCAGTCGTACCTATATCTCTCGAAACTTTCTACTTATTTACCGTACATTGTACTTGATTTGAGTTATTTACCCGTACGTTTTGAAATTGACACTAATGTTGTAAAATCTGAATTGTTATTGATGTAAAAGTGGAACAAATAAACTTCAAACTTCAAACAATATTGATTATAGCGATTTGAAACCAAAGTATCCACTCTCTCGAACTTTCACTCCAAATTGAGTGGTAAAGCACTCCCTTTTGAGTGAGCATGCCGATATACCTTCGTCAGCCGTCTCACTCACTGACATGCAGAGCGAACCTGTGTTCCGCTCAATATCGTGTGTAGACTGAAGTATTTTCTCTCATGAGCAACGAGTGACGCAACGCAACCGATGACAAGCCTCTTAAAATTCATTGTCAGTGTCATTTCTTTGTTGTGAACAAAACTACAGGCACCACTCTTGAAAAAGAGTGGCTGATACTCTAACGAACCAAGCTAAATATATTTAGCTCGGTTATAACATATAACATGTATGTTATAAGTGACAGCACATCGGTTACAACGTGCAAACCAATAGAGATTACAACGTATCATTACTGGTTGGGCTTTAGGCATGAAAATTAGCATAATTTAAATGATATAGGGGTTTTGTAACGACTCATTTTGATAGATTATTTCTTGATAAAGGTTCTTGCCGATAATCAGTGGTTACATTTGATAATTCAGTAGGGATTATGTTGTTTTAATGAAAATTTTTACTTCCTGTTACGTCATTGATTTGTTATATGGATAGTGTAGTACATCCATACTTATGTGATATATAGGACTGTGTGCTTCAAATTAGCCATCACACTGTATCCGCTCCCATCAAGACCCGATGGATCTCACCGAGGTTTCATCTGGCATTTATTCTGCAGCCTATGGTCTATTCATGCTGATCACTTGCCATCGACGGATGAGTGATTGCTGGTAGGCTTGGTGGTGTGCAGTAATTGACGGTTGGTGATTGTCGAGTGCCGGTAACTCCAGCCATCAGCAGCGGTCACACATTTTGACCAGACGGACGGGGAGCTCGGCCAGGCCGGGGGGGGGGGGGGGGCACTCGAATTATATTTTGACGGGGGTGTGCCTCACGAATCCCCGAAAAGGGGGTCTAAGGAACTGACTTCAAGGTGTAAAATACGGGGTCTTGGGAACTATGATCTATTGGGCAGAGTGAAAAACAGGGTCTAGGGAACTACAAAACTAACCTCGTTTTATCGGCGGTACACCTTCGCTATCGCAGGATCTCGGGACGGGCCGCGCTGGGGGCCGCGCCCGCGCCGTGTAGCGCTAGTAGCTAGCTAGCTGGAGCAGTTTTCAAGGCTCGCGCGACAAAAGGGCCTAGGGCGCGAGACCAGGTCGAGCGACCACTGCCTCCGCCACGCTCCCGGCCGCATGCGAACAGATAATTATGTTTCTTAACGGGGGTCTTCAGAGCGGGGCTGAGCGGCTCCTGAGCGGAACTGAGTATCTAGAGAACGGAAATCGGGGTCTGAAAAAGGGGGTCATCAAAGCGGCACGTCCCCGTACCACCAATATACGTGAGTGCCCCCCCCCCCCCGGGAGCTCGGCCAGGCAAGGGGGCATCCTAACAAGATAGCCGTGTCAGCCGGCGTGGCTAACCATACCCGTCACAATACTCTTGAAACCGAGTTTGATGCTTTCACTCAGAAAGGAGTGAATTATCTCCACTCTGTCCACATGAGTTATACAATTTTCACTCTTTAAACGATTGATGTTTCACTCTTTTCTGAGTGAAATAGTGACCACTCTTTTTTTCACTCGAAAAAGGGTTGTCCCTCGATCATTTGGCTCGTTGTGAGAGTGGAATTTCATTCTTCTGCGTACTTTTTCACTCTTACATTTAGAGAGCATCGAACTATACGGATCAAATAAAAAAAAGGGTCATTGACATTGGAGTTCAGATCCTTGTATTATTCAGATTTGTTTTGATACCATTATAACATGTAAAATCATTGAACGTGTTTGAATGAATTAATAAAGAGCAAAGTAATAATACAAAAAAAAAAAAAAAAAAAAAACCCTGAGGATTTCATGAATATGGAAACTGCATAATTTCGATGAATACATGGTGCATCGATATGATTTAAAACAAGATTCTAATTAGAATCTTGTTCTATGTGATATATGTACACTTAAAGTCAGTAAGTAGGCCTATTATACATGTAAGCTTACATAATATAATACAGGTATTTACATATATGAATAAAAATATATACTTATAACAATTATAATGACACATACATGTACATATATAGATATACGTATACCTTATACATTTTTCATTAAGGAAAACAAAATATGGGAAGAAGTGGCGGATCCAGAATTCTTTTGCGGGGGGGGGGGGGCAATAAATCTGAAAGATCACTGACAAAAAGAAAAAAAAAGTCTGACACACTTTTCAGGTGAATGGGGGTTGGGCCAAATAAAACAATTTGCATATTTTTTGGTGTGTATGCAAGGTACACGAATTTGTATTTTCCGAGGGGGGGGGGGGGGGGCAGGTGCCGCCGAGCTCCTATGGGATCCGCCAATGGGCCGATAAGGCATCATTAAATACATTACAGAGTATATAAAACATCTACCAATAAGCATATTGGAGCAATCGAATTGAAACGTTAGAACGTATATTATTGGTATATTATATGAAAGTTGGCAAATCCTTGACACATATGGCAGTGTGACCAGAGTTAGGTAACGGTCAATATGTTTAGGACTCGATAAAACTTTCAAAATTCCGGCCCGATCAATGAAGATTTTGACCCAAAATTTACTTATGACATATTCATTTGGGGAATCTGAGTATGGAATATATCAAAATGTCTACCAAAGATCTTAAATTTTGCCCGCGTACAATAAAAATGATACGTGAGCATCAGTGGTTTTGAGAAATATTCTTTTTGGGAGATGGTGCTATCAGAATTGTAAGAATTGCAATTCATTATACGATAGTCTGCCTTGCAACTATCCCGGCTTTAACTTTTTTTTCTTCTATTTCTAACAAATCAGTTATAAACACTAATGTGCGACGGGAATGTGAACCCACTGGTATTTTGACATGTTTTACATTTGTTTTGCGTCACGATCCGACATCAAATTACTAGACCACAAATTTTCAGAAACCATGTCCATTATTCCAGTTTCACGCAGTCATATTCTTGATTTTTCCTTGTGTTTTGCTAAAAATAAGATTACACAGTGTCTTAACTGCAGGACGTGAGGAATCATTGATCAAAATGAAATTATAAAACACAAATTTGAGCGAACTTTGGTCTCCCATCATATTAAATACGATGCCCTGACTGAATGGCATCACTTTTCACTTTTCCAGCTCAAAATTCTCTGAGCATCTGAAGCGTCTAATGGGTGGGCGGACACGACTCTTCTTCCATTATTCGCCAAAATATTCCCTACATTGACAGGAAAGAGATAGAGAGACAGAGAGAGAGAGAGAGAGAGAGAGAGATGGAGAGAGAGAGAGATGGATAGAGAGAGAGACAGAGAGGATGAGGCAAGGATACAGAAAGAGACAGAAAGAGAGAAATAGAAAAGATAGAGATTCAGAGTTTCATTTTATTGATCTCCACAAACATGTATATGTTTTACAATTTCTCTGAACAGTACATATGAAAATTAAGAACAGGAACATAACAAATATATGTATTGAAACATAGATATAACAAAACATCATTTAATGGACTTGGTTATGTTTAATAAATAAATCGATAATTGGTATAACACTGTAAAAAAATTTGCCGTGTTTTCACGGTAATTTCCTGGCAGTAAGATTGCCGGTAATGCCCGTTTTTTCCACAGGGCTAAAAAACGCGTAGCTTTACAGTTATTTTGTTACAGTCAATGTAAACATTATACCAAAAATAGAGAACAGGAGAGGGCGGTAGAGAGAGAGAGAGAGAGAGAGAGAGATACAGAGATGGGTTTGAGTAGTATTTTCATTTTCGTGTATGTAGTATCATAGCGAAGGAGAGATAAAGAAGAAATTGGCAACGCCTACAAAGAACTTCACGATCGGTTTGAATCATTCTTATTTTACCACTTGCTTCATCAGTGGTTGAAAACATTCTTGTAAAAGAGAGTTTTACTGCACAAGGTAATAGGGAAATGAAGAACAGCAACATGCAGTATTTGTAAATTAAAAAGAAGGTACATGTTTTTAATTCCATGCCTTGCTTAGAACTCCAAATTCTTGATTATATTCATTTGTAAAGTACCTAATATACACTGGCGTAGCCAGGGGGGGAAGAGAAGGGGGGCACTGGCCCCCCCTTTCAGCCACAAAAAAAAAAAAAGCGAGAGCGAAAAAGCGGGGGAAGTGATAGTAAAAGGCCTAAAAAGGCGCTACAAGCCGTTATCTTTGTCTCAAAATTTGCTGAAACGTCAAAGTTTTCGCGCTTCGCGCGGGAAAAGGGAAATAACTCCGCTCTCCCTGCAGCCACTCCTATTGCATACAGTGAAATGTTGCGGCCAAATAATTGAAAAGCAGTCCGGGCGTCGAACTATAAACACGATAAAACTACTTTCGAA
Source organism: Heliocidaris tuberculata (assembly GCA_025618425.1). NCBI lineage: Eukaryota > Metazoa > Echinodermata > Echinoidea > Camarodonta > Echinometridae > Heliocidaris > Heliocidaris tuberculata. The sequence goes on from CM046837.1 coordinate 15,295,171, forward strand.
AAATAAACTCAAGGGCAATTTCAAAGGCCTATTGTACTGCCCATAGAAATCAGGTTCGGATTACGTAATACGCCATTGTAATGTTAGCACATTTCTAAAGGTGATATATAGACAGGGCTATTGAAATTGCCTTCAGTTGATTTTTCGAAAATAGTTTTTATCGTGTTCATAAGTTTCCGCCTAAAATGATCGTTTGCTACGAGCCGCTATCTTTCTCTCAAATTTACTAAAACGTCAGAGCTTTCGCACTTCGCGTGGGAAGGGGGAAACTCCCCTTCCCTGCACCCACCCCTGTTACATACAGTACAGCATTACGTACAAATACTAGTCACTGAAAAGCAGTCAGGGCGTCGAACTATAACCTTCCGCCTAAAACATTGTCGGCTACGAGCCGTTTATCTTTCTCTCAAATTTACTAAAACGTCAGAGCTTTTGCGGGAGGGGGAGGGGAACCTGCACCCACCCCCTGGAGAGGAGGCTTCGCGTGCTCATCACCAATGTCGCACGTGCTCAAAAACCGCCCCTTAAATGAAATCCTGGCTATGCTTTGGATCCTTCACGTCTGCCCCCCCCTATTGAAAAATCCTGGCTACGCTTGTGCTAATATAGCTTAATGTAATGTACAGTGGGAGACTATTTTTGAACCTCTTCCTTTTATGTTCTTTTAACCCGCTGACTACTGAATTCTCATTCCCCTAGGCTGAATACACTAACCACCCGGTTCCTTTAGGCAATGGGTTATTTGTTACTTGTTGAAATAATCCCTGTTGCCGCTCACACTGGATGCTATACTGGGATATGATATACTGGGTTAACAACGCTTTGCTAATTTCTTCTGTCTCCCTCCTTCGCTCTTCCGAACTATCATGCCGTGCAGAACTGAAGTGAAGTGAAAGTAAAAGCCAATAATCACATCACATTTCAGTCAATATATTGGATATTTACTCTTGTATATTGTGTACATTATATAGTGCATCGAAATATGCATAGAGAAGGGGGTAGCTGTGTGTTATGTATGGGTGTGTGGGTGTGTGTGAGTGTATGTGTGTAAGCGTAATGCTTTCTTTCTCTAAAAAACTATTCCGCCAAGGTTTTCCAGACTTACCCTATTCTAGAATCTGGCCGATTTAACCAATCTCCCCATTACGCGATCGTTCCTACCTTTAGCTATACCACCCGAAGGTGGCTTACAAATTCGAGAATACGCCATCTTCGGCTGGAATCTAAGGGAAGATCGCCTATAGATGAGGAGATTACTCTTGGAATAAAATCGGCCAGATTCTGGACAAGACTTACCCACGTGGTTCGCCATGCTCCATCGCCACCTCAATGCTCGGATCTTCGTTGAAACTATTGATGAGATCATCCACACTTTCATCTGTCCCGCATCTTATGAATCTACCACCAAAAAAAAGAAAGGTGTAAATTCACTAGCATTAAATCACGAAGGTAATTCAAACCACCGATCTCAACTTGACTGGTTCAGATCAGGTGTCTAAACCACCAATTTACTATGGGTGGCCATGAGAGATAAAAAGTGTCATATTATAAGTCGTCAGAAACCCGTAAAAACAAAGAACACATTTTTTTTTGTTGGCCCATATTTTTGAACAACAAGGAGCATGTAATTTCTATTCGTCTTTCTTTATTTATCTATTATCCATTTTTCTTTGGCTGCCTATAGCTAATTGGTGGAGTAGACCACAGATGGTTTGGGTAAATTCATCTTTGTAAATTCGGGTAGGCCTATTACTGATATTATCTTTAGAAACACGCATGATACGTTTATATCATTCAAAGTTGCAATGAAGCTTTCTCATCTATCGTATTTCTTTATCCATCACATACTGAAAAAAAAAAAACTGTCTTACATTTCAAACAAATCAACAACTTTTTTCCATAGTTACACTTTTGAGGCAACTTTGACATTCAAGATTTTACATTATTCCTTTAAAAACTTTTTCTTCGTTATGTAAGGAAAGATGCTTTCAGGAAGGTATACCAAATAGGTCTGTTTCATATCGAAAGTGACAATTTTTTAACATAACATTCCCATATTACAATTCAGCCTACAAATGCAGTATAAAAGCACATTGGGTAAGAAAGAAGGGTATATATATATATATATGTATATATATATATATATATGTATGCAACAATGGAAATAACCACATAAGAGTCTACCCGGTGTAGGGCCCCCCCCCCCCCCCGGGTAGACCAACCCCGGGTCGATTAGGGAACTTAAACATTTTACCTATGTTATGGGCATTTAGTCAACCCAGGGTAGATAACACTTCCAACTATTTATATTACAGGTGTCCAAGATGTTTTAATTTATTGTCAACCCAGAGTAGTATTTGTGGCCATTTAGTCCACCTAGGGTAGATAAGAATCCCAACTGCCTATATCACAATCATCCTATAGACACTTTAGTTTATTGTCAACCCAGAGTTATCTTTGTGTCCATTAAGTCAACCCATGGGTAGATAACAATTACTATTATCTATATCACAAGCATCCACAATTACGAGTCTGGGTTAACAACAAACTAAAACATCTGACACACTTGTGATATAAACAGTTGGAATTGTTATCTACCCTGGGTTGACTAAATAGCCGGAAAAACTACTCGGGGTTGACAAACCAAAACGTCTAGGATGCCTGTGATATAGACAGTAGGAATTGTTATCTACCCTGGTGGACTAAATGGCAACAAATACTACTCTGGGTTGACAATAAATTAAAACATCTGGGACACCTGTGATATAAAAGGTTGGAAGTGTTATCTACCCTGGGTTGACAAAATGGCCAGAAACATACGTAAAATGTTTAAGTTCCCTAATCGACCTGGGGAGGGTCTACCCGAGGGGCCCTACACCGGGCAGACTCTTATGTGGGTATTTCCATTGCTGCATATATATATATATATATATATATTTCACACATATATATATATATATATATATATATATATTTCACACACATATATATATATATATATATATATATATATTTCACACACACATATATATATATATATATATATATATATGATATATATGATATACATGCATATATTGAGAGAGAGAGAGAGAGAGTATAGAGAGAAGTAAAACAGTATAATGATAAGCGTAAAAGATTAAATGAAGGAAAACAGACGGGAATCCAAAAACCAACAGCACAGGAATAGGGGCGCTCCATTCAGAAAGACAAAATGTCCAACCTGATAGACAGATGTCTGACGCCCTTGATCGCACTGAAAGCTTGTAAGATTGGTTCGATCCCACTGTTGCCAATATCAATATCGCTGAATGTCACTCTGACGAGTTGAGGAAAGACATTCAGGAGGGCGTTGTACAAAGTGGTGGGGTCTTCGTCAAAACCAGCTGGCTGGTATTCATTCTCGTCTGTTTCGATGGTAAGATCTGTGGCTCCTGGTAGTTGGATCCGTTGGATGACGTCAGATTTGATCGTTTGCTTTACCTGTAGAGTGACCATCTTCACATTGCCGAATATGGTCTCGCATTGCTTCCAATTTTCCAGTGTGAATTCATCCAAAGTAATTTCAGTCAGGGAAGCACTTGTGTTGTCATCCTGGCCGTCACCCTGCGCACAAAAGGATACATGGTGAACAAAATAAAGGACCATAATAAAGTTAAACCTGGAAATTGTAGCAGAGGATTCAATGCATGCACACGCATGATGTCAGTGCATGTGGTCATTACTTTGAGAAAAACACTAGAACACGTCAACAGTGAAACTTATTTCTATTCATCGGAATTTTTTTGGGGAAAAAAATAATATGCCCATATACTCACTCGATTGTTTCAACATAAAAAAGTAAACATTTTGTTCAAGTTTTGTGGTTTGTTGTCGATGACATTTATGACACCATAGATCAGAAAGGTTTAATGATATCGTACCTTTTATAATAAGCAGTTCAAAAGTAAATAATTCTTAAAAATAAGTTTAATTAAGTATTTTTACTATTAGCACTGTAAAACAAGTTACAAATCAGTTTGCTAGAAATATATGAGCCAATTTGTACTTCTTCTGCTGCTGATGCCGATGATGGTGTTGAAAAGAATCCATCATGTAGAAATGTCCTGTATAGTATTAAATGCTTCAGACGAGGTGCTTTGAAGATGAACTGAGCCAGTCCATGTGCTCCAGAGGGACGGCCAGTAAGGCTACCGTAAATGATGCGAAGGGTCTCAACCTGCCATGAAAATCAATCAATATTGTGTCAATGAAAGAACGACAGAAAACAAAGTGTGCTATGCAGCTTGTATGTGCTGTGTAGTAGCTGCAATCTTTACAGAAGAAAAACCCCAACTTAGTATAATAACAGAATGTACAGTTGAAGAGACTTGTTCGTAATGTGGAAAAATGTGTTGAGGTGCCTGATTGCAATCGGCAACATGTTCTAGCCTGATTTTTTTTTTCTATTTGAGAAGAAACACTCCCAGGTAGTGGACTACAAAATTAACAGACATTATTTAATAATGGGAAATTTTATATGTCTACTTCTTAGCACAACAATTGAATTAAAAGAAAAAATAAGGTTAATGATATGACAGTAACACAAAATGATTTATAAAATACAGTCTTTGAATACGGATAGTACATAAAGCATTCCCGAATTCGGTGTAAAAATGCTTGATGAAGCCAATCTGGTGAAATGCATACCTTTGCAGATGATGCCATCGACCCTGATGTTGAATGATATTTATCGTCAAGTGAGGACCCGCTTTCATACTGACCAACGAGTGTCAGTTTCTTCAGACGAGGCATCTGGCAGACAAACATACCGAGATAATATGCTGCTGTAGGGCGTCCTCTTAAATTAACATTCCTGATGATAAGAGTCTCAATCTGTCGTCAAAAAAGTTCATAAATTTCATATGAGTTGTCTGTCTGATATTTCACTTTCTGATATTTCACTTTTTGATCTGTTTCTACGATATTTCTGTATCCAAAGAAATAAATTTTCTAGACGGAGCTTTACTTTTTTTTTTCGTTTCGTGTACTTGAACCAGGGGCGAATAGTATTACATGTATTAGAGGGAGGGGAGGTACAATTCTATAAAAAAAAAAAAAGCTCTGACACCAAAAATTCAAAGGTTGCCAAATTTTCTTAAAGTCAAAATTTATTTCAAAAATCTCTGACATGAAAAAAGGTGTTCATTTCTAGGTACCTCTTTGGGTCTGAATAATAAAAGGGAGGAGCAAGAGCATAATTAGGGGGTGGGGGGGGGGGGGTAATCTTTGTATATTTAAGGTATGCAAGATTGAGGAGGGAAGGGTAAAGGGTCGGTTGTGCCCCCCCCCCATTTAATTACCCACTGCTTGTACTAGGGTAACTTTATTTTGATATGTTTGAAAATGACAAAATAAAGCAAAAGCAGTTAATGCTTAATGTTTAACGTTTTATGCGGTAAAAGGCCTGTTTGCCTCCTCCGTCTTTCTTTATCATTTGGCAAATTGAATACACATGTGAACACTTATTTTCTGTGCACAATATTTTAATCTGATTTTGCAACCAGGCCTAAAACTTTTCTAAACAGTTAGCCTGTTTCACCTTTCCACACATAGCAAATCGTATGAAGTTCCTTTACGATCACCATATATAATGTATATAAATTCATTATTCTACTTTGTTTTCATTTACAAACGCTTTTTCAAAAAGGTTTACATAACTGCATTTCTTCCAAATTTGTTCTGTTATTTTTTATTACTGTGAGATCTTCGTTTGAACTCTTTCAAAGAGAATACTCTTTCTATAACAATCCAACGATTATCAAGTTTTAAACTACATTCTAAAAGTTGTGACCTTTGCGGATAATCCCATTGACGACGAGGTTTTGTAGAAGTCATCGTGAAGTGAGACTTCTATATCACTCTTATCACCAAGTGTCAGATTCTTCAGACGCGGCAACATGCAGACGAATTGAGCGAGACCACTTGATGCAGAGGAGCGCTCTTTGAGATTCACCGATTGGATGTCAATGGTCTGAATCTGTCAGTTAAAAAGAATATTATTAATCCCACACAATGTACGTCCAAAATTGTTATACATATGATCTTACTATATGGAAAATCAATTGTTGATACAAATCAGTAGGGACCTATAATCATTACATTATTAGAAAACAAGCGACCCCCATGAAGATATATTACCACTGGCGTTGTGTTATGAAGTCCTCACGGCGATCGTTAAAAAAAAGAGGCTAACATGCAAGGGACGCCATCGCCTATGTCACATTGAGGATTCTTGCAAAATGAACTTCGTTGTCTCCGTGTTCGGCTTCCCGTTCGGAGTCCTGTTGGAACATGTCCAAAAACGATCTGCAGTGCTAACACTGTCCTAATTTATTGACGCAACAGCTTAGGTCAGTTGCACACAAGGCGTCATTTTCATTGCGCCATTCAAATACATTCAGGGCTGCATATATCATGTATATAAATGTACAGAAAAGGGTTAAGACGGAATACGTTCGTAACAATTAATCTACACGAAAAAATAGTGCGTACAAAACACTGGTGCAGATACTCGTGTGCTGCCGTTGGCTACAGCCCACGAGACCGACAATGTCGTTCTCACGGGCATTCTGACAACTTTTTGAGGGTTCAATATAGATCGATGGCCTGCACGCGACTAACATTCCACTAGACCAACAGTCCATGAGACCGACATTGTCCGTCTCGTGATTCTTCTAGCCACTTTTCAGAAGGTTTATTAGAATGATAGCCTACGAGAAGGACCTTTTTTTATTTTCCCTTGTGTATTTCTTTGTTTGTCGAACTCGTGGGATATCGATCTCTTGGGCTGTCGGTTTCGTTGGCCATCGGTCTTGTGGACCTCTTGGAACTTTCTTCTCTTTTATGTTTTCTCACGTCTTTCTTTTTGTTTGTCTGTCTCGGGGGGGGGGGGGGGCTTTAGTTCAAATTCTACTTTGGCATGAACTTTATTCATTGAACAATCCCTTGGCGTAATGGAATAACACCTCTTGCGCCACGGGCTTTAGTTTTATAGTGCTAAAAATATTTTTTTTTTCTTATTTCATTATTGAAGAAATTCTGATATCTCAATAACAAATTATTATTTCCATGGGGGGGGGGGGAGACACACAATTATCGCTGAATTTCTTGAGACAGGAGAATATCATTATTATGAAGACGCGGGCAACTAACCTTTGAATCCACTGCTTTTTCGGCAAGCATTGAGTAGAATACATCATCAAGACCTTCGTCTATCGTAACAGACCTCAGCGATCGTGATGTGCACATGAATTCAGCCAGATCCTCTGAAACGGTCCGTCCACATGATTTCTCAATTGACAGTTCCTCCTATAAAGCATAAATTTGAAATGACTTATAGAAGTAACAAAAATGAAAAAAATTAATTACCATATCATTATAAACATGACAGGCCACTCAAAGTTTGTATCATGGTGTCCTGTTCCATTGTTAGTATATGATTTCTCAATGGAATTAATAATTCTGTTATTCCAATTCGTGATAAGAACAATCAATTTATCAACAGTTGCAATCACCTCACTGAAACATCACTCAAATGTTAATTAGTTCGTTTACTATGATTATTTAACGGTGCAACTAATTTTCGCAATTAGAAGCTTAGACAAAAATATGCTAGGAGGATGAGACTCTCCCCGTCGCTGAGGTTACTGCGAAGCGAACAGATGATTAACTAAAAATACGTATCATTTTGTCTATTAAAATTTGATGTCTTTTGGTTGCATTTTGACTTATTTTACTTACTACTCCACGATGTTCCATGACAAAGAGATGTCCTGATACTGTGTGTGCATGCATCTCGGTCGTTATCTTCAGGGTGTTGCTAGTGGTCATAAGAATATCTGCTACAGCTTTAGCAACCTCTTGGTCTTGGCTCTCGTATGCTACATCCACGATGAAGTTGTCATATCTTTTGCGGTATGTAGTTCCTTTCTTGGCCAGGAGACGAGATATGATATCCAGGGCAACCTCCTTCTGTTGAGCTGAGGTGAAGTACAGTAGGTAACGGTATTCCATGGTATTACTTTCGAAAAGTTCTGTTGTCAACCTATTGTATTCACTACGTTCCGATGCGAAGAGTGATGCAAGATACATTCCTGATAGATACTCCTGGAACAATTTATGAGGAAACTGTACCATTGGGACTGCTGGCTTGAAATTCTTTCTTCTTTCTCTCATTTTAGGAGTATGTGTTTTTCTAGTGAGCACTCCAACCTTACAGCCCATCTCCATGGACTCCAGACAGTTCTTAAATTCATCTTCGGAGAACACCAACTTTCTTTCTGTCAGACACTGAAAGGCAATCCGACCAATGAGAGTTAGATGACGAAGAGCATCTGAATGAAGGTCACTCAATGAAGCATCAGCAGAAGAGGCAACATCCTTAGCAACATAATGATCAACTAAAAAGTTGATCATCTCATCGAAAAGTTTGGAAAATGTTTGCAGCTTGCACATTGCCTCTCTGCTCTCTCCATCAAACTCTTTCCACATGACACACAGCATCGCCGTGTATATGGGGAAGGGAGCCATGTTCTCTCTGATGACATCGTTATCTGTAATGAATCGACTCAGCTCCTCGGAGGAAACTTTGTCTGGATAAAAGAACTTCGAGATATAGGTAGCCAGGTTTTCATCAGAAAAACCTTCTACAGAGACGAAAGCAAAAGCCTTTCTTAGTTCAGTATTTTTCCTAATTTCATCTGATCTCCACTGTCGCGATGTGATTAGGACTGTGCCTGACTTGAATAGCCGATTGGCAATGACCTGGGTGAATTGCTGAATGCTAGTAAGATCCACAGCAAACTCATCTAGGCCGTCAAGAACAAGGAAGACGTCGTCAGGATGTGTAAGGATGTACTTGTCCAGCTGCTTCGCTGTGACAGGGTTGTTGTCAGAAAGATATGACTTAACTATCTCTCCAACAGTCTTATCCTTTGCTTTGCGGAGCAAGATAACAAGAACCAGTTTGAAATCCTGGTAGCCATGCCCGTGGATCCAATCCCAAGCGATCTTGGCGCATAGAGTTGTCTTCCCAACACCACCTTCTCCTTCCACCAATAAGCGTTTTGGATAGACACCGTTGACTTTGGTCTTGAGAAGGTCGCAGTAGAGCAATGGTGTCTTATGTGTCGTACCTCTTTCCTCTTCCATCAAGGTTAGATTCGTGAAGATTCGCTCAAATTGAAGGAGGAACTCGCTGTTCAAAGGATCCGCTTGTATCTGACAGAGCTCAATCCGAAAATAGCGTTTGACATCTTCGGCAACCCGTTCGATCTCCTCATCGGTCAAAGATGGTATGTCGTCATCAATATGACCTGTGATAACATTACATTATACATTCTGTTAGCATCCATCTCTTCCAGTTATTTTTCCAAAGCCAAAACAAAGCAAACAGAAACCTAATACCAACAAGTTTTCCTTTCAACAATTTCCTCTAAAGTGTATAATAATATTAAGCACTGGAAAGTATTCATTATATAATATATTATGTACTGTAAATATCACGTATTTAGTAATGATGCTATTTTACTCATCAGATTCACTATATCTGTCAGGACTTCTATACACGTAAATTACGCATGGACAACTACCTACATAAAAGAAGAGGAGCAAATTACAACCAGACAGTGACCAAGTGGCATTATCCGGAGGTATTTGTCCCAGGGATAATTGCTCTGTGGGAATGATGGGGTGGCTGTCCTAGGGAGTAGTTTCCCGGGGGGGGGGGGGGGCGTGGAGGAGGGAGGGGTTATCGAGATGAAAGTTCAGTGGTACAAATAACATCAGAATGAATTCAAACAGGCCTACCAATGACAGGAGTGAAATCGTTTTTCTGCCCAAATTTTAAGAATACATCAACTGATTAAAACTATGGGTTCATTCGACATTATCATAAATTGTTAATCAGTATCCGCGTATTTCATATGAATTTGTGTCATCAAGATTCAACGCGGTAGATTTGTCCAATTTCTTTTGAATAGCAAGAGCATGGTTCCTAACTGTACTATTGACAAGTCCACGGTATATAACTGTCCCATAGGTTACGAACCACATCAAAGGCTTTACATGATGATTGCAGTAATAAGCAGCTTTTCTAGCTGTAGGCCTACATGTATGTTCCTTCTGTATTTTAGTTGTTTCTTTACAAACAATAGTCGTACCTTTACGTAAATGATCGGCGAGCTGCTTTAGTTGGATCTTTTCTAACGTGTTAACCAAAATACTCCTCGCCTCACTATCACGTGTTGTTTTCCGCCACCCATACAACATATGATAGGTAGCTTGCATGGTGTTGCCCTGGTCTTTCTCAAACCGACTCAGTTCAGCCTCAGAGAATCCCAAAGCTAGTCCAACTTTCCTGAAATGTGATGGATCCATGCACTCCGCAAGGAGATAGAGCTCTAGTTCGGTCAAGTTCCCAGCTCTAAATCATGACAATTAAATATCTCAAGTTTTTATCTTGAGGTTAGCTAGGAATGTTTATCATGGAAAAATTTGATTGGCCGATGAGTTAGTATCTCTCTATGAAATATAGTCGGCTACCCATCCCATTTATCCATTTCCATTATCAAAAGAACATCATATACGAACAAGCTTTACTCGTCATCACAGAATTTGTGTTCGATTCATTTTCGTAAAAAGAAATACTTCTGATACAAAAAAGATAAAAAGACGCTTAAACAAGTTTTTATAATGTAGGTAAGATGTTACTTACGTGCCACTGGGGCCAGGGTTGAGTTCTACATCACCGGATCGCAGTAGTAGCATGCTGGTCATGTCTGGGAATCCATTGTCTTTAATTGCATCAGCCTTATTAAGGGTCATTCCTGGTTCAATGGTCGGAAAGGTCAATGATCCCGATTCACCCATTCCCTTAAGGAAATGAAAAGTAATCATTAAACGAAGATTAATATTAAAAAATTAAGTAATTACTTCTTTTACATATATATCTAATAGTAATAAAAACGATATGAATTATTTTCTTGTTAACATGTATCTTTGTCAGCACTACATGTGATAGTCGATAGACTTGTATTGGGGCAGGGAAAACATTTTTAAAAGAATCAGATTTTCCAGTAGGCCTATTTATAAAATTTAGAGATATCTTAACGTTGTAATTAAGTTTTAGGGTTACAGATTATCTATAATATAAGCACGCCTTTGTTATATTCAGTTATATTACTTTAATTCATATTTTTATTTTCTGCGAATGTACATAATATTCGTCTTACTCTAATAGGAGAAATTGTCTGATGTAGGTTTCTGCTTGAATGTTGTCTGAAACTGGGTAAGATGGGCCATGTTGCGTCCTGTCTTCTTGATGATGTATATTTCACGGTTTCTTCCTCTTCCAGTCTGGTAATTTCAAGGCCACACAAACCAATCAGCAACGTCTGCAGTAGAATATGAAGGTGATCCTGTCATGCTGATGCAGATGTCGCTAACAGAGAGGGACATGCAGGTAAAGTATGATCCATGCTGTATAATGACGTTGTGAAAGTGGGTGTTGAGGGCGAAGAAATGGTTATTCTCTCGTTAGTCTAATTTCGTCACGGGACAAGATGATTTGAGACATGGAGAAATAGCTGTCTTTCAGATTATACACACTTCGTTCATTTAGTTATATTACTGATTTATAGTAGAACTTGCACCTTCATAAGTGAAGGTACCCAAAGTAAGGGAGTGCGTTGAACCCGGTACCCTGACACCCAGAGCTCCATCTTGACCCCACATGGACAACCAGCCGATCCTGACACGCCGCTCGCCAAGTAGTATTGGCGCGGTTGTAATAAGGTGCTGTCAAATAAAATAAAAATGGAATGAGGAGAACATTGAGACAAGTATAATGTTTGGAAGTAATATGATGAATTACATGGATTGATACAGAATATCATAACATTCTGCTCAATAAAGCATACAACAAATTACAATGGGCACATTGGCATTTAATCTACTATTTTGCAAAGTTAATCCAGCACTGAACCTACTCCTCGCCGAACAATAAAACACAACTTCATCGTGGATGTAGCATACGAGAGTCAAGACCAAGAATGATGAGTTCTGGGAAAGGTGAAAAAATAATTTGTGAGCTTTATTATTATAAAAGAAATATAGGGGGAGATCCAGGTGAGTTGAGTCACAAGGAGAGTTGATCCACCCCTTAGAACTACCACTTACATTCAAGAAGTGTGATGATAATGATAATAAAGATATGATGATGATGATGATGATGATGGTAATCATCATGATAATGGTTATGATGATGAGACTACTTACTACTGTTACTGCTACTACTACTGCTACTACTACTACTACTGCTGCTGCTGCTGCTGCTGCTGCTAGAAATATTGATGATATTAATAGTCATCACCACCACCATCATCATAATTATGGAGATCATTAAGGGTTCTGCTATTTGCAACATTATGATTGATGACAGAGATAACAATTTTTTGGGGGTGATAATCTACCACAGACTATGACTACATAAATATTCATACAAAGAAATACATATTTAGTATGGCTACAAGTTGTAAACATTTGTAAATATTGTCATGTTTAGGCTAATTAATTTGATGTAGAATATAAGCCTCGAAAGGGGGAAATGACATGCAAAACAGCAAATTTTTCGCAAAAAACAAACAACATTTGCACATTCTTCCCAGTTCGAGGCATTATTAAGGGTGGAATGTTTTGCCATGTCCTCTTGTTTAAACTAACTCTATTCCTTTACTATTTCGAGAAGAAAAGGATATTTGGGGTCATTTTTGTGTACAAAAAGCAAATGCAGAGTAGTGAATCCATGACATCACAGGATATCACAATCACATGACCCGGAGTTGCCAATTTGAGATTTCCATAGAATTTAAAAAATTCATAACTCTCTTATTGTTTGTCGGATTTTTCTCAAACTTTCACTCATCTATTTCTCTTATTTTTGTGCTTTTGTTTAAAGCAACTTTTTTTCTCATGAATGTTCCCTTTTAATGCCTTCCTGTAAACGGTAATTAAATATATCATATTCAGTCCATCTGTTATCTTCGTTTAGTATTATAACTTATGATTGAATTCTGCTCCAATATTCTATACAGTGTGAGGATACCCACATTAAAGCCCCAATATTTCAAAAACCTAGTGAAATCGCTAAAATGTATTATAATGGTATGATAGTTGATGATATCTTCTTTAATTTGATAGGCTGCTCACCAAAATGCGATCATGGATGAATGAGCACTAGCCATTTTCAAAAAGATGTCAGAATCGTCTTTACCAAAGTTTGGGCTGAATGGTTATCGGGAGTTGCTTTCATAAATTTTGTGAGTGCGTTCTATTTTATCCAACCTTGGGTTGACTGTTCATTTCATTCAAAACTTGGGCAGAGGCAAATTTGACATGCATCAGGAAAAATGTTACTGTTCAGCTGTCCATTGTCGAATTTTATTGATCAAGGTGTCAACTTTATGGAAACATGATAGGCTACAATATGAGTATCTCTGATTAAATCTATAATTTTGCAACGACATTTATGGTTGAATCTGTGTTTCATTTTTATTGACTCACATTGTATGTGGAGGGGCATGTGTACTCGATATGGAATTCGTGTACAGTTCATGTTAATTTTTGACGACCACTATGAATGTATTCTACTTGTTCCCACTAATAATAATAATAATAAAGAAATGATGTTGCCATTTTATCTGTTGAACTTCAGTCACCTTAACACAAGGTCAAAAGTCAAAGGTCATTATCATGACCATACGTCATTCAAATTATGTTGAATTTGGTATCAAATTGTAGCAAACTTTAGAAGGAATATGTTCATGATGACACATGACATGTTTCGTCTTTAGACCTCTCAGATTTTCGTTAAATGTAAATCTATATAAATAAACTTATTACAATACACTCAAAATAACCATGTATAATTAATTTCCTTTTTAATGAACATGCATCATGCCAAATAAGGTAATTTTATGACTTTCCATCGCAGAGATATAGCATATGTCAGAATTTTACAAAATGGCGCCTAGATGACGTCACGATTTACTGACTATGTTGAAAATATTTTTGTTCTGAGACAATTACCATATCTACCATTGTACCAAATTTGAGTACATTTGAATAGGTAGTTTTGGAGATATTGTGCGTACAAAAAAGTGGGTAGAAATAAAAATAGATAAATAATAATAATAATAAAGAAATAAACAAAGAAAGAAAGAAAAATTCGTACAAAAATATAAGGTGATCTGTACTTGAAGTATACAACCCACCTAATAATGTGTTGTTTTAATCAGTGATTTAGTGACTATTGATGTATTGCTAAATTTTTATACAGTAGAATCATAGATGTTGAGTCATAATAAAATGACATGTGCATGGTTCTAAGTCAGACCTCTATCATGTCTATACGAAAACGGTTTTATTTCTTCAATCTTTGAATCTCAGGGTTCCATCTCATGTGTGCATAATGGTGAAAGTTTTGATTTTTTTCATGTTGAGTAATTAAAAAAATGACACTGGCTATCGCTGATAAAAAAAAAAAAAATTAAAAAAAATACATGAGTAAGTATAACTCATGCCATGGGATTGATTGCGCGGATGAATATGTTCCGTAATTATTCATTTGTTACAATGATGTCCCAGCCCCAGCTATCCATCTTTAAGTCAGCATAGATCGATGTATCAAAGATGCGTCTACAATTTGGAAAACAGATCCATGCGCTGCCTGAAATAATTCATAGTTTACCATTAGTAAATGTCATTGTATTTCCATTTACGAAATCATGCATATTATTATGGCGATTATACCAGCACTTTATACTAGGCAATGCAGGCCAATCCACAAGCGAAACATGTCTTTCCCTACTCCCATTTACAAGGTGGCACAACTCTTCCTTGGGTGGCTCAGCTCTCATTATGAGTATGCTCAACTCTCCTCACCCTACGGGAGACTTGTGCCATTCGACATTAAAAAAAAATAGACTACTACTTTGGAATGCAATCACCTTGAATATTATAACCCACATTGTATTATAACATAGGAGCTAAATTTCAAATGAGAAGTTCTCCTACCCACAATGCAGATTTGGGGAAATATGGCCCATTATGAAAAAGTGGCTCAACTCTCCTGGATCTCCCCTACTGTGAAAATGATTTCTCTTCAAATGCCCACATATTCGAAATATAACCCCCCCCCCCCCCAACATTTGAAATGTTCGGGCTAAACTTTCATGCCACATGCCACGGTGGCGGTGTTAGTTCCATCATATACATATTTCTTTGTGCTTCTAAAAGAGATCAGTTTCTTTCACAATGTAATCGCATGACGAGAACTCGACTTTATCTTTGACAATGTCCAAGTCAATTTTTTTAAAGAGTAATATATGTGTATTTGATCAAATGGTACACCCTTAGAAACAAACCATTGATTACAATAGAAACTGATTCTGAGGAAGTAAACCGCAAACACAATCATCGATGACAGTACCACTCTACTTTACGGGTAAATATACTTTTAAAGTGCGTGGGTGGCTCCGGGTGGCTACTTTGATTTTCATCCTTAGGAAATTTGCATTCTTGGGTACCAGGAAATTCAGATGCGAATTGACTTCTGCTGATGTGTATAGCTGTATACATCAACAAATGAGCCAGTTCGTAATTAGTACATGGTACAAATGACCCTGAAATGACCCCAAATTGTACGCGCACACGCATCTATTTTTGGTGGACGCGCTACTTGTTTAACACGTAAAATCATACTGGTGAGCGCGCGCATCATGGTGCGCACCAGGTGCGCACACTGTTAAATCGTGTAGAGGTCAGTAATACTCTGTACAAATGACCTTTATCTGCACATGCACAAATCGGAATTACAAACTGGCTCATTATCCACTATTTGTTCTATAATTATTATTAAGTTTTGTATGAAATGTATCAATTTTTTATCCTCCAACCTATTATGCTATCTCACTATTAAAAAAATCCTCCCAAAAGCACCCTCTCTCACCTTATTATATAAAACTTTGTCTGCTACAGAAAAACAAAGTAATACATTATTAAGTCATAAAAGGGCTTATTTTTTTAACAACGCAACTGAGATGGCGTAAATATTCATATTTTGAATGACAGCGCCGGAAAAACCAAAAACAACAACAACAACAACAACAACACCTGTGGCTTTTGTGACATCGCAGCCTGCTAAAGTAAGAGCAATGCACATTACTAATTAAGCCCTGGGGTGGTATTCTGAGATTTATTTTATCTTGATTTTAGTGAAATGATTTTAATTGTCATAACAAAATGTACGCTTATGGCGCATCATTGGTTAATGCCTGCTCAAAAGTGGCTGCGTACGGGGAATTCATCTGCGCAAACACCAATGAAATGTTGCAATTTGAAATTTGTCATGACAATTAAAATCTTTTCACTAAAATCAAGATAAAATAAATCTCAGAATACCACCCCTGAATCATATCAAGGTGCGCTCGCTTATATTCCTTTCAGTAACGCAGGTTTTACTCAATACCTCCTCACAATTTTCAAAACATAATAGTCATTGATTAAAAGGTAGTGAGGTGCACTGTGGGAATAGTTGTATTGCTAGCTACTGAAGCGCATTTATGGTGTAAAGTGCATTCTCTTTTCTCTATAGGCAATGTTTGCACAAAGTCGGTTTCGGTTTCATTCAGGAAAAGCACTCAATGTTCACATGTTTATGATTACACCTTTTTGTCAAATACACTCACAAAAGATAAGTTCTAAAAATATATTCTTCCTCATTCAAATTTTTGTATTCAGTGGGGGTATCAATATGTGTGCATTGTGAATGCCTACGATGTTTCTACCTCTCTGCTGCTTTTAATGGATCATATTCCACACAAAAAAGTACATGTTGTTTTCGCAAATGCCAGGAATCGCTTTAATGCACCAGTACATACCTTTGTGTTTTAAGCCTGACGCAAGAGAGAGAGAGAGAGAGAGAGAGAGAGAGAGAGAAAGGAATGGCGTGGATTATTAATTTTTTTGCTGGTCGTCGCCGCGAACCATGGAGAAATTAGTGGGTGACTAAATAATCAAATATATTTATCAAAAAACTTTATTGACGTAAAAGGCCATGTTAACAGGCTGTCCGGATAGAAATCAATTTTCAATTTTCACTACACGCCAACAATACAAGCACGACAAAAGGCTGATATGGGCGCATATAAGTATACAGGTATAATGCTGTTCCCGGATGCTGTTTTTGTTTCAGTCTCCATTAACTTTATTTTATCTCGACTCATTCTACTGACAGAAATTACTTGAATTATATAATCAAAGGTGATATTACGGTTTACTTAGTACTTAAAAAATAAAAATAAAACATGAATCACATATTTTCAAAATCATTATGGAGGCTACCCGGGTATTAAGACCTTGTTACTACGATATTATGATTACGATTATGATTATTATCATGATTATTATTGTCATTGTTATTATCAGTATTATTGATATTATTATTATCATCATTATTATTACTATTTTTCAGAGATGTTATATATTTTGTCGTATTCTCAGTAATGGTCTGTTTCTATTTTTGTCCAATACTTAGTGCTTTTGTAGAGTGAAACGATGCAGTTTTTGTGTGAAATGTCTTAGGATATAAATTCGAATTGAAATCCAGATAAAAAAAGCAAAATGGATTTCTTCCCTCTGTTTGGTTTGATAAGTGTTCAGACCATCATCTATCGCCTCATTTTTAAAGTTTACCTTCATAACTTATATCTAACATTGTTAAGAAAATTGTGAGAACTTATCCTTAATTAATGAGGTTTTAAGAATTTAATTCATTCACTGTGGATTAATTTCTTCACAATGAATAAAAAGTCAGTTATATTTTTTTCGTGTTTGAATACTGGTTGGGGGAGGGGGAGGGGCAAGTGCCCCTTGCCCATTCAAATACTCAACCGATTATCTAAAACTGTATGGATACCGGAAACAGATGGCAGATTATCTGAAAATACCACAAGTCACACCGAGACCGACACCAGACCAACAACATACATACTGAACAAGAATTTCCATTACCACGAATGGAAAAGAATTGGTCGGTTTGGAATAAGCGTTGGGTTGGTTTGGCCGTGTGAGCAAGATATAATGATGATGTTTTTGTTTCACTCTCCCGTAACATGATTTTTTAATCTACTAATCTACTTGCAGAAGCTAACTAACATTATATAATTAAAGGAAAAATGAATCACATATTTTGGAACTTTTTAGGGAGGCTACCCTTAGAAATTAAGATCTTCTTACTATGATGTAATCATTATTATTATCATCATTATCATTATCATTATTATTCTAATTAAACAGATATGTTAGATATTTTGTCGTATTCTAATGAAGTATCACCATTTAAAACACAGTTTATTTCATTATCTTGTCCAATACTTAGTATTGTTATAAAGTAAAAGAGTGCACTTTGGGGTTAACTCACTTGACATTTTTTATTAGGATAAATTTGAATTGAAAATCTAGATTACATTTTTAAAAAATGGATTTGTAGCTCCATACTGAATTGTACTTGATGCATAACACATGGAAAATTCAGTTTCTTCGTGGGCCTTGTTTGAGCCATGAATTTCAATTTGTGTTCCACACATGGTATGGAAATGATGAAAAGGATAATATAAAAAGAATATAATAAATGTTTAATTTATACCCTTTGAATATCCCCTTATGACATAATATGTGTGCAGACTAACTTGTTTTCTAATTATTACAAGATGTCGTTAATGCCTCTATCTGTAACATTGGTATGCATAGAAATGTACCCATACAGCTGTTAATTTATAGCACGTATCATCAATACTCTATACAATGTGAGAATCTCCATATTTTTCTTTGTTGGCCTTCCGCTTGCCACTATGCATTGTATATTTATTGTATTATCATTTTATGTGTGATAAGGACGTCAGCTCAACCTGTGCTTATCGGACGACCGCTCTTTCTATGTATGATTATATGTGACCATATAGGTTGAAAGTTTATAAATCTATGATGATGAATATGGAGATAAATGAAAATCAGATCACATCAAATCAAATCATTTGTCGTGGTTTAGTGGACTCTATAGGTCACCGGACTATAGACCACGTGGTACAGGTTCAATTCTTGATACGGCAAGACATTAATATACATTTGCCAGAGTCCATTCAGGTAAAGTAAATGTGTACCCCACAGGAAGAAATTCCTTGGGTGCTTGAGCTACATGTATTTAACATAGTATCTCGACTTTAATTATTATTATCATAATGTTATGATTACTATTATTATCATTCATCTTTATCTTGAGTTAGGTAATGGCGTTTACACGGAATGGTAGGTAAAGTTGTGTTTAAGGCATCAGGGATTCTGCGAAAATGCATAAAACTTGTTGATATATAAAATAATATGTAACAACTGATTATAATATAAAATTATGATAATAAAGATCATGGACAATACATAGTAATTGCTTCATTCTGATAATTGCACATGTGTTTAATTAGATAAAATTTAGATAGATATATCCAAAAATGGTCGAAATTAACATACTATTCTAAATGTCAATTTTTGATTCGATAATTCTATCAATTTATGCCTAAACATAATTTGAACACCTTCTTAATGCAAACCTATTACCGATAACTCTCGATTTTGAAAAACTGATTGGAATTTTGATCTTGATTCTGATGATTATATTAATATTCATGTGGGTTCATTCTTCGATTTCTTCACTTAGCTCCTTTTCTTTTCTTCTATATCTACCTATTTTTAGTATTTCATTTTTATTTTCCCTGTTAATATTATCGTTAGATGTTATTTCTATTTCATATGAAAATTCTATAAATTCTTTAATCAATTTGTTTTAGCCTTAATGTGTTTATTTTCAATAAACCAGATTTAATAAACATGAGGTCAGCCAAATTTTGCTGTTTGGATAGCTCAATCAGCTGCGCCTCTTGGGTTGCCGCACCCTAAAATTTCCGTATCCATTCCATTAGGCTAGTGATGCCCCTGACAAGTGTGTGTGTTTTTTTTTTTAAAGATTAGTAATTATTATAACGACAGTGAGATATTTCAAGGGATAACAGGTACTCACTTTTAATTATGTGCTCCCGTATTTATCTCATTACAAGGTTGTACTTCTCCAAGCAAGTCCCGCTTCCTCCTTTCAAAACCGAGGAATTTTTTTTATCTTATTGATAATGTTGTTTGGCTCCTGGAGAGAGAATACTACGGCGAATAGTTCTCCTGCAGAAATAACTGGCACTAAGTCTCCTGTAGGGCATATCTGATGCAATGAGAAACTGATCGACGTGCAAAATGCTAAAAAGCACTATACTCCGTTCAACAATGGATTCATGTTTCAGAAAGTACATCGGTCAATAATATATTCTGCCATATAGCTCTTGATGGGGGACCTGCTTCACTGCATAGGTTCAGACACTGTTGAAAATGAAACTATTGTATCATGAATCACGTTGGCTTGTGTATTCCGTTAACAGCTGCATTCACACGAACCTGACTAAATGTATGTATGTGTTGTCTTAACGGAATCATGCATTTTAATGATAATATTCAAAACACTTGACTGCGTGAATAGTTCGAAGCGAATGTTATCCTTAAGAAGTTTGTTTTTCTTTGAGTGTGATAGTTTTATTCCCAACGCCCAATCGTTGGTACATGCAGTAAATAATTGTTATTTGATATTCTCAAACAAGAAAACATTATGTTTGCTTTTTTGAGAATATCAAATAACAAATTTTTTTTACCACATAACAAGGACCTAACTTTAGTTCAAGGGAATATAAAGCAGCTCAATACATCAGAAAATGTATGACAGATAAAAGTGACCTCTTGTCCTTGGTAAATTAACCAAGTTCTCGACACTTCTCTCCCCCCCCCCCCCCTCTCTCTCTCCCTCACCCCCTGTCTGTCTCTTTGGGACATCCTGAAGCATGTCTGGTGTTGTACTTATGTTTACTGGCATTAAATTTAAAATGGTTTCGTAAAGATATGGGCATCAGAACATTCATACATAAAAAAGAAATCTGAAATTGAGACATATCAAAAATATTTAGCAAATTAAGGCAAGAATATAGTGGCATAGTATGAGCATTATAATCTGAGTGTGTAATAATTCTGACAGATCTTTTTTGTAGTTTGAACAATCTATTCATATCAAATAACAGATTCTTTTTACCACATAACTAACTTTAGTTCAACATGTTCAAGGGAATATAAAACAGCTCAATACATCAGAAAATGTATGACAGATAAAAGTGTCCTCTTGTCCTCTGCAAATTAATTAACCAAGTTCTCGACACTTCTCTCTCCCCCCCCCCCCTCTCTCTCTCTCACCCCTGTCTGTCTCTCTGGGGCATCCTGCAAATGACCTAAACACACGGTTATACAAGGGCGTAGGCTGGTTTGGGCATGGGGAGGTGCACATCTTGGGGAGGTGGAACTAAAGTTTAGAAAATTAGAATAGATATCACATCACAAGCAAGCTTTTCCTGGACGATACAGTGTAGGTTATGTAGGTGTTTAAGTATTGTTCAGAAAATTATAAAGCTTGTGATTTGGTACCTAGCCTATAAGCTGCTTTGTTAATCAAATGATTGCTTACCTGATGTCAGTAATCATTCAATCAGCAAAATATCATTCAACAATTCAAAACTATTTCCAGTAAAAACATTTACTCTTGAAGATGGCTGGTTTTATTTTAATTTAAATGTCGATTTAATCTCAGCTTATGCTGAATTCTGTCAGGCCACATTGCCTCCTTGATTACAACATATCTAAATCCAAGATTATGATGCCTAGGAAGGTTCATAATGTTAGTTTTAAATATACTAATAATGGTCAAGGGTTACAAAGTACATCAACTGAGAAATACTTGGGTCTTGTGATAAATAACACTTCAAATTGGAATGATCATTGTACCGAATTACATGTAAAGTGCAATAGACCTTTTTGGTACATAATACGGAGGGACTGCGTTGACTGACCAAAACCAGTTTTAAAAACCCTTTACAGAATCTTTAGTACGCTCATGTTTGGATTATTGTTGCACAGCATGTGATCCATACAGAAACAAAGCGGTAGCCAACTGATTGTAAAGATTAAAAAAAACGTTATACGTAAGAATGTTGAACAAATACTGGAGTAGTACATGTAGTTACAACACTTTGTTACAAGAATTTAGTATGAATACATTAGAGAGTAGACGAAAGTACCTCCAACTTATTTTTTTAGTGTTATAAGCTTGTTAATGACATCACAGATATAGGACGTAATAACATGCGCAAACCTGCGAACAGAATTGGAAGAACAGATCATCATAACTTAAAGATGCATGTACCCAGAACAGTAAGAACAGATTATTATTATATGAACTCATTCTATCCGAAAACTACAAACGACTGGAACAAACTCCCTAAAAGTATAGTCAACATGAAAACTCTTGGCTTGTTTCAAAAAAGTGTTAAAAACCACCTCAACCTGCAGAGTTAAAGGCCAAGTCCACACTAATATCAAGTTGATTTGAAAAAGTAGAGTAAAATTAAACAAGCATAATGCTGAAAATTTCATCAAAATCGGATGTAAAATAAGAAAGTTACGAAATTTTAAAGTTTCGCTTAATTTCACAAAACAGTTATATGCACATCCTGGTCGGTATGCAAATGAGGGAACCGATGACGTCATCCACTCACTATTTCTTTTGTATTTTATCATATGAAATGTGAAATATTTCATTTTTTTCCTCATTATGATGTGAAACAAAAATTGATTCCTCACTGAACTTGTGGAATTGTCATTGTTGTAACATATTGTGATTCAAGGAAGAGCTTCCTTATTGTCAAATCTGCAAAAATTGAAATATTCTATAATTCATAAGTTAGACGAGCATGGGTACCACTTCAGTCCGCGAGTGACCCCCCCCCCCCCCCAGGTTCCGGGGCGTTTAAGTAATCTCTGTTTCGGGTGTCAGTTTCGGGTGTTATAGGTGCGCAAGGGTTTTAATTAACTATAAGTCTCGCGGTACTGTCATCATGAAACAAGAATGGATTTGGCCGACCTTTATGGATGGCCTGACTTTTAGTATAAGGTTTGGGGCAGAAATCAAGACTAATAATTGTTTTACAGAATGTTTCGGGTCATGTGCCCTCTTGTTTTTGAAGCTGTTGAAAGGAGGAAAAAAGTTTTTTTTTTTTTTCAGGGGCGGAACTCCTATGCCTCCGCGGGGGGGGGGGGGGGGGTTGCACGTGCACCCCCCAGCCTACGCCCTTGTTATATGACAATTGCTCCCCGTCAATGTCGTACACTAACCGTATTCTAAACTAATTTCAACCCTGGACCAAACACTAAAACAAAATTGTAACCTTAACCCTAACCATATATTCTGACGGAAAGAAAAAAGAAGCTCGGAGCAATGCTAAGAAAAATCACTTTATAAGTCCCTAAAAGCCAAATCCTTTAATTTACATAAACTGCAAGAAAATTTCCCCTATCTCAATCAGAATTGCACAATGCATGTTCGAATTTACATGATATCTTTTGCTATTTACTAAATATTTTGTAAATGTAATGATTATGAACAAATAGATTTATTCTTCAATCTGTGTCTCATGCATTCACTAATACTTGTGTATGAGCAAGCAACTTGAGTTCCAAGGTATGAAACAGATATCGAACCAGTACTTTCAGAAAGATCTAAACTCTACAGCAATTGGGGTGTAATTCCGTTACCATAAATGAGGGAAAGTTTTCCTCCTAGCCTTAAGAGTGACTATTTTTTTTTTTTTTTGGTAACTGAAAGTTTTCTAATTTCAACTGATACCTTAAAACTTCCTACAGCACTTATGTGAATATCTCTTTCTACTTGGCCAAATTTGTGGTAACGGATTTACCGTCATGCATGAAATGTTATCTTGTGATTGAGAAGTTAGAACATGGGTTTTATGCATACATTGTGAAGTTGCTCTGACGTGTCATTAAAGAATCAAGTATGAATAATAATTGTATACAGTTACATTACTTTTGATATTGTTATACCAAGGAGTTATCACACAATGTTCTGTGATAGCTCTTGGTTATATAAGGGAGGAATGTTTCAATCTTGTACTGCATTCAAATCAAAGTGGGGATGCAACCTGACTGTCCCAGTTTATACATCCTCAGTTTGAATGCGGTATTAGATGACATTGATTTTTATGAAAGGAACCAAAGGTTCCAATTTATCATGGAAACTTTGTTTTGATTTATTTGTTTGCTTTTATTTTTGGTCTTTGTCCCTTTAGATATTCATCTACCAGTCATCTATTTATTATTCTGTCATTAGAGTCCCTGTCAAAAATTTGCAAAACTCTTTTGAATTTTCTTTGATTTATAATACTGGCATAGAATAAAATAGAAGGAACATTAAAACTAAAGCTGGATGTAACTTTCCAGATAATTGTAGGTTTTGCAAATGATTTTCACATAAGATAAAAAATGTAATTTACCATACTATCACTCAATCACATCTGTTTTTGCATGTAAATCCTTCAAAGCGGCTTTCAAGGTTTTCTCCATTTGACGGTTTAGAGATATAAAATGACTAACTTGCAAGCCTATCTTTTTAATTATTTCAGTTAGTACCGAGTTCAAATATGACGTTATTCCGTTACCTTAGCTATTATGGCCAATTTATAGTATGTAATATTATATTGTTTGAATTAATAGCCATGTTTATTTTCACTGATGATTTCATGCCTATGTTCAACAGACAAAATCAAACACAAATATACCAAGCAGTTGCTGCTTATCTCTACTAATCGTACCCATTTCGAGATATATTCAAAGACACTTTTCAAAATAAAGGCCTGATGGTACTTGCTTCGTTATCTTTTTTTTTCAATTGATATTGCTAATAGAAATTAATTTACATTTTAGTTGACAGGTAATTGAAAAACCAGTATTTTTGTTAATAAATTTCACAAGATGTAATTCCCTTACCGATGAATTACCTATGAAAAAGAGCAAATACAACATACCCGTCATATTATGTAAAAATCTATTCCTATCACAATTAAGTTGAATAAACAGAAAGTTGAATCAAACATGAATCTTGAATAAATGGCTTGTAAATTTTAGAGGATATTGCACGGAAATGAGAGATTTGAAAATGCCACCATTTTCTGGTAATTTTGTTACCAAGCTATATATTATACCACAATATAAGTAATTCAGGTGGACAGTTTGGGGTATGGAAGAGTTCAGATGAAAGAATGATGACATCTGCAGATTATAAAATACTGAAAAGGTGATCAAAGTGTAAAATTAGTGCACAAACTCTAAAAATGTGAGCAAAAAATCCCTAATTTGTAATTCCGTTACCGGGGAATTGCCCTCCAGCTATTTAAATCTCTGCTCAAATAGAGAGAATATTTTATTGACGTTGAAAAGCGTATAGCGTATGACTGTTACTTTTGTCAGTGAACAGTGCACAATGATTTGTGTGTTGTGGTTATATAAAATATATCATATACATGTATTTAACTAAAATTAATGGACTATAACTGTCTGAAGTTTTTGAATTTAAAGTTTATTAGTTCCATTTTTACATAAAAACAATTCATATTTTACAAGCATAATTGTCAAAGAAAAATTGTACAGGCAGGACAGTGTAACGCGAAAACAGTTTATGTAACCACCTGTATGATCCAGCATGACATTCATATTCATACATACATGTACCTACTTAAAAGGTAACACCTTAGCTTCCATTTAAAAGAATTGTTGGAGGGACTATCAACCAGTTCGTTATTCAGGCTGTTCCAGAGTTTGGGTCCAGTAAAGATGATTGTTTTGTTTGCAAAAACCGGTGCGAGTTCGGGGGAGGCGGAAATGGTTTGTCTGTCTAGTTGGATAGGAATGTACAGCATTGTTGCGTTAAAATATAGGAACGAGAGTTCGGACATAAATATTCCAAGAGTGTATAAGTACCAGTTAGATATCCTAAGAATAAAGAGCTCATTTGTATATGTGCAAGAAATCCAACATTATTTACTATTCTTTTAACATGTTCAACCCGTTTTTGTACAACATTATTTTTTTCCATTAGGGTTATGGAGCTATTTCCCCATGCAAGTATACAATAAGGCAAGATCAATGCAGAATAGAGTATAAGCATAACATGAGAAGGTACAAAAGGTTTCAACTTGTTCATTACACCTGAATTACGTGACATCAGTTTACATAAACAATCAGTTTTAACTTTCCAGGTTACTTTACTGTCTATATAAACACCCCAAAATTTGGTAGATTCAACCTGGGCGATATCTTTATTGTTTATTTGTATATTACCTGGTAAGGATAATGTAGAATTACTAAATAGCATGAAATTTGTTTTATTTATATTGAATGACAATTTGTTAGCTTGAATCCAGTCAAAAACGCATTTTAATTTAGTGTTTACAGAGTTCAGAAGTGTGTCGTGGTTATGGTGAGAAAAACAAAATATTGGATGGGGGAGGGGGCGGGGGGATTTTGAATTTTGTACAGCAACCAATGTAAATTCTTTGTTCTTCCATGAATGTATACATTTCCCATATATATATATATATATATATATATATATATATTCCCATATATATATATATATATATATATATATATTATATATATACATATATATATAATTAAAAAAAAATAAAAAATGAGAGTTCTGCTTCGGAATCGTAGTTAGATGAGGTGTAGAAGACAAGTAAATAAAAGATTCCGTGAGACAGAAAAGTTTTCAAATTTTCACCTATAGGCCTAGCCTTCGTCAGGAAATGATGAAAATTTATTAAGTATCAACAAAAGAGCTTGAAGCGCAAAAAAAAAAAAAAAAAAAAAAAAAAAAAAAATATATATATATATATATATATATATATATATATGTATGAAATATATATTTACTTGTAAATTGTAAAAGTTTCTGTTTATACTGTATTCATGATTGTAATGTTTTCTTTTTTAAATTTTTGTATATCTGTTGATTTCACTGAAAAGAAATGAATAAAAGAATACTTAAAACAATAAAAAATGGCAAAGGCTAGTCTCGCCCCCCACCCCCCCCCCCCACCCCCAGCTATAACAAGAAATCTCCGCATACTAGTATGCGAGTCATACCGAATAGTTGCTCACATTCCTTTTGCCACAGGCGTTGCTTGTAAATGGGTGCACTATAACAAAACAACTTGACAGTTGTAATTACTCATTTCAGTATCATGTTTTTTCATAGCAGGAACGAGTTTCCTTTCCGACGTTTTCGGACATTGAGAATTTCAATTAATTCATCTGATGAATATTCACCACCATTTTTATATTTTATATGAGTTTGATTTTGATTTTGATTTTGATTTTATTAACAACACATCACATAAATGACAGTGTAATCATCAATATAAAGAGTAATAATGTTACATGAATACATATAAATAAAAAGTACTTATATACATGACATGAATATGAATGGATTTACAATAATATGTAGTCATGTTTGTAGATCAATAAATAATCGAGGACGTGATTATACTTAACTGAATGTCATACAGTTGCACTATATTTATACTAAGATGA
This sequence comes from Heliocidaris tuberculata, assembly GCA_025618425.1. Taxonomy (NCBI): domain Eukaryota; kingdom Metazoa; phylum Echinodermata; class Echinoidea; order Camarodonta; family Echinometridae; genus Heliocidaris; species Heliocidaris tuberculata. Next base: position 15,322,849 of record CM046837.1, read on the forward strand.
AGTTGCTAATTGGAACTAGAAGTAAGCACAAGTGCTAGTCGAGCCTAATTCCATTCTTTTGTCAAGATGCTTGCTTTGCTATTTTTCTTTTTATCAACATTTCAATTTCATCAGGAATATTATTGGATATTACAGTGTTTTTATTGTTTACATTTCTTGCGGAGAGAAAAAAAAATCAAAAGCAGTGAATTTTCTTTTTTCAAATGATAATGACAAAAATAACGTTTGATTAAAAAAGGAATCTATTTTTATACAAATGAGATTCACTATCACTTGCATGAAGTGTACAGTAGAGTGAAAATTGTAAACATGTATAGCAAATTTAGTATTACAGATAACAAATAATAGTAAAGAACATGAATAGATAAAAAGAAAAATAAAAAGAGATGCAAATAAACAAACATTATTATGTCACATAACTGATCCGTGACGTATACCGGGGCAAAAATGAAATTGCGCGCTCCCACCAAACTTATACGTAATACTGCACAAGCGAGGGAACGTTAGAATTTTTTTGCAATTTTAACCCTTAAAAAAAATAAAAAATTCTCATGCATCTTTACGCACAGGAAAATTCGAAAGGGAGCACTTCATCGAGAGATACAGTTTAGAATTTAGAACAATGATGAGCGCTTTTCTGTTCACTTCTTCCACAAATGGGGCGCAAAATTAACGATAACCCTAAAGAAATTATAGTCGAGGGATTTAGCAAGGCAAACGAAAGTTAAGATTTCTCGTTCTTCCAAATATTTTGTAATTTCGAAGGTTCATAATTCCGAAACATAATGCAACATTATCTGGGTAAATAACCTTTAATCTTATCCCCAGATATAATTCATATTCGTAAGTAAAGAAAATAAAAAAGTAAAAAACGAGAGGGAAATAATATCACAAATAATCTTAATTTCATTTGATTACTTATCTCTCTGCAGCAGGGGCGGATCCAGGATTTTGTATAAGGGGGGGGGGGCACACAAATGCAGGTTTGTCAATTTTTTGGGTCTCGCCAGCTCTCGAAAAGTCGCTCGGGGGGGGGGGGGGGGGAGGGCACGGGCCGGATGTGCCTCCCTAAATCTGCCACTGCTTTGCAGTCCTATAGACTTATTAATTGTTAAAAATACATAAATTGCAATAGCCTGTAAAATCCTTTGCTTACCCTATCTCTTTTCTTTGTATTTTCATTAAATACAGACCAAGACATATGCTTCTCTCATCGGATATTGAAATATCCATGTGTGAACAAAAAGAAAAAAGGCTCAGGAAAAGAGAGAGAGAGAGAGAGGAAGAGAGAGAGAGAGATAGAGAGAGGAAGAGAGAGAGAGAGAGAGAGGAAGAGAGAGAGAGAGAGAGAGAGAGAGAGAGGAGAGAGAGAGAGGAAGAGAGAGAGAGAGAGAGAGAGAGAGAGAGAAAGAGAGAACTAGTTTATGCTATGGTCACAACTGATTGTGCGTGTCCGCAGCTGCGATCGGCTGTGGGCCAAGTCCTGCGATTCGTACGTCATTCTTTTGTCATGGACACAACTAGTCGTACACCTCTCTGCATCTCCTCCTGGGCGTCCTGCATCTCCTCCTGGGCGTCCTGCATCCTCCTGATTAACATACCCCCTATTACCTACAAGAAATCTTGAGGCGAACGTACAGCCCCGTACAGGTACCGTGCAACTGACGTGCAGCCGACGCGCGACATGTCACGGCTCTGTATGGAGCCATGGGCTTTGTGATACCTCTGCAAGGAGCCCGTGCAATGGTCGCAAGAAGCACGAGCAGTAGGAACGATGGCTGCGCGCGTCACGTGCGTTCATCAGAACACGTAGCCACACGCAGAGATTGTTGTACTTGTCCAACAGCCTCTTGCTTGTCCTACGTACTCCTGTACATGCTTGGAAAAAACAACAACGTGCAGACCCGTGTGTGCGACGCAAGGATTTTCTGCGAAATCCGTCGCATATCACATGCAAGGAGGTGCACGACCGGTTGTGTCCAACCTTTTATACATACTACAATAACAAATAAAGAGTTCTCTTCCAGTTCAGACAGTTCGTTACTCAAATATTATTCGATGACAATACTGGAAATATGACACCAAAGGCAAACAAATGATTCCCTCATCTATATCCAATTACTATCTTGATACACTAGCCCCGACTTATAAAGGCCCGTTCATATAATGACCTGATGACATGGGAAACCGGAGCCGTTTGCTGCTGCGGTATTTTTTAAATGGTGTAAATGAATGGAAAGCGGGAATTAAAAAAAAAAGAGTAGCTGCGTGCAACAAAGGTTCTACGCGTACTCATTTATCTGTGACTGTAAAATATACAAAATTATGAAGCCCATTATGCTTAACCCCGCGTTTATACGTAAACGAGAGCCTATATGTATCCTGATACCGCTATTACCCCCTCGCCATAGGCGCCGGAAGTGGGGGGGGGGGGCGGTCGCCCCCCCCCCAAACGAAAAAGTGGGGGGGGGGGGCAAAATGCATTTTCGCCCCCCCAAAAAGGCCCCCCCTCCCATAAAAAAAAAATCAGTAGTAAAGGAGTAAAAATTGTTTGTATATTAAAAGCTTGATTACTTTATTACGTAATTGTAAGCCTTTGTATTCATTTTTCGTATTCATGGAGATCACTTAAGACAGATAAGCATTCAAACTTTAAACTTTAACGTAGTGGAGGTTTGTATTAGACGCAAGGTTGGCAGAATTCTGGCAGAATATTTACCGCTTCAGCATAATTTGACAAAATTTAGCAGAATTTTAGCATAATTCTGGTGTTTTTTTGTTTTTTTTTGCTTGTCAGAGAATTTTCGAGTAAAAATACACCCCAAAAATGCTGATAACCTTTTTTTTTTTTTTTTTTTGCTTGTCAGAGAATTTTCGAGTAAAAATACACCCCAAAAATGCTTGTCAGAGAATTTTTGAGTAAAATTTTGATTTAGCAGTAGGATCTGTATTGTTGTGAGAGGGTAGGAAAGCGTGTGTGTTTTTTTTAGGGGTGAGAAGACATGAGCCCTTGAAAGGTGAGCCCCCTTGAATGTTTGCCCCCCCCCCCCCAATCCCAAACTGCTTCCGGCGCGCCTGCCCCTCGCGCACTACATCACCCACCTATTTAGAGTACGCACCAACGGGATATATTCGAGGAGCTCGTTGCTTGATATATATTTTATAACAGGGTCTTCGTGTTCGGACTATAGCTATGCAACTGACCTTATTGTCAAGCACAAACATGACAAAGGGAAAGGCAATCCGGAAGGATGGTCTATCAATCCGGATGTTATTACTACTTGGCCACGTGCTCTCTTACGAAGATACATTGAAATGCAATCATTGGCTCTCTGAATGAAAGTGTCTTTCAAGAAAAACTGTTCAGACATTTCCATTCTAAATTTCAAGCAGTAAATGAGAATTATAAGGTACAGTAAAGTTAAATTCAAAAAACAACAACACTAAAACTTGCTGATAACTCCAAACCCTGGAGGAAAGGCCCCGGGATCATGGATCTCATTCTGCACATGCAGGATGCTGCCGTTGCACATCAATCAGGGAACCCTTCCAACCGGTAAATCCCATCTCCTTCCTCTACCTTTAATTGTAAAATACTTTGGTGTAACATTTATTTGATACAAGAAGGAAATTAATGTCTTTTGGATCCGAATCTGAAAGGTATGTACACTCTTACTGCAACTTTAGCCAAAGGTCTTTGGTGCCCGGTTAGGATTTGAACCTCCAACATCTCGAACGAAAGAACCACTATAACACGAAACTAGAAAGGGGGGGGGGGGGGGGAGGTGGGGCACTCGTTTTTCCGAAGGTTCATAATTCCGAAACAGAAATTTCTCATGCCGGGGTGTTCATAATTCAAAAATGAAAAAAAGGGTTTATAATTCCGAACATTTGTTGCATTATTCCGAAGGTTCATAATTCCGCAGGTTCGTTATTCCGAAGTTTCGTTTATCCGGAAGGTTAATAATTCTGAAAATGAAATAGGGTGCATATTTCCGAAGGTTCATTATTCCGAAGTTTCGTTTATCCGAAGGTTCATAATTCCGAAAATGAAATAGGGTTCATATTTCCGAAGGTTCGTAATTCCGAAAATGAAAAATGGGATAATAATTCCGAAAATGAAATAGGGTTCATAATTTCGAATATTAAACAAGGGTTCGTAATTCCGAAAATGCAAAAAAAAAAAAAAAAGGTTAATAATTCCGAAATTGAAATAGGGTTCATTATTCCGAAAATGAAATAGGGTTGATGGTTCCAAAAATGAAGGGTTTATAATTCCGAGAAAAAAACAGGAAGGCGGATTCAGGGGTGAAATGAGATAGGATCACTATGCTTATCGTCGAAAGGGGCAATCGACTTCTTGACAAAACAATTTATAGGCGGATCCAGGGGTCGAATATGTGCATCCCCTATGAAAAAAAGGGAAAGAAGAAGAAGGAAGCGAGGAAAATATGAATTAGACAAAATGAAGATAAAGAAACTCTTTAAGAATAAAAGGAAAACAAGTCAGAATAAATAAGCTTAATATAAAGCTTTTTTCAGTGTTATATAAACTGTAAAGACACTGTACTCTGTACAGCTTTAAAATATACTATAATTTACTTGTGTGTTTATGATATGATCCATTTGGCTAAAATGGAAAGTTCCTTACCCATGGGATCACCTTAGGCAGTAAAAACGCTGTTTAAAAGGTTGTTTAAAACTTACACAACCTGTTTAATATTTAAACAAATTGTTTACAATATGAACTGTACAACGGGTTGTTCAGTTTATATTGTAAACAACTGTTTGCATTTTTAAAAAGCGTTTTCTCTGTGTACCATATACCCTCCCATTACTAGGTCTCTATCCTCCAACCTTCTCATATTAACCTATCCTCGGAGACAATAAAAAATCCATTTCCAAGCGACTGGGGCGGGATGGATGTGGAAGTTGTAGTGGTTTGTTAGCAGTGGATCATCAAAAAAGAAAAAGAGAGAAAGAAAGAAAAAAAAAAAAAGAAGGAAAGGGCAAAAATGGGAAACCTAAAAACATTTATGGGTATGTAGATTCTATACATCATCGGATGCAGGATTTTTATGTGGGGAGAGGAAAGGTCCACATCAAATTTACGGAAAACATAATTTGGCACTATCTCATCAGTTCTTAAACTGCAGAGTCTTGCAGATGCATTAATATTTTAACGATGCAAAACTGTTTGATTTCAAATGAAAAAGATGGATAAGGCAATGCATTACAACTTGGTATGGAAGCGGATTCTTAATTTGACATTTTTTCCCGATAGGTCATGATCGATAACAATGTTCTTAATTCTGACGGAAATTTTATGGATGAAATGACTGCATACACTGTAAAAAAAATTTGCCGTTTTTTCCTGGCTGTCAGGATGCTGGGAATGCATATTTTTTCCACAGTTTTTTTTTTTTTTTTTTAAACCGGAAATCAGCATATATTTACAATAAAATTATGTAAATTTACAATAAAATAATGTACATATATGCTGATTTCCGGTAAACCAACAAACTTGCTGTTGTTACAGGAAAAGACTGTAAAATTGAAATAACGGCAATAACTTTTAATTTCAAGGGCTAAAAAACCTGTAGTTTTACAATTATTTTTTACGGTGTATGTATACATCAGAATTGGGTGTGGGATGAGGATTCCCCATCGAATCTTGGAAATGTGAAAATGGCATCTTTTATAGCAAACGGGCCCCTTGTCGGCAAGAGTTGAGAAATTATTCCAACAATAAACAAGGAGCTCCTCTCATTTACAGGGAAAAATGATCATGAAATGTACTATTTTCTTCACAATAATTCTTGTTTTTTCCAACAGAAAAATTGAGTATACAAGATGTAACACCCATTTCCCACTTCAGTGACACCCTCCCCACCCACCCCGTTAAAAAGAAGTTGGCTAACCGGTGAGTAGAGCTTTCTGAAACTGACACATTTCCCTCTAATTTTATCAAGAATTGGGACCTTTGTGGAGCAGGTTGGGAATTTACCTGTGGCTACCCCCGTTATATCTCCCAAACTAAAAATCTCCGGACGAACTCTCAAATTTCCCGAGGACCAGTATGGGACATTTTAATATCATTTACAGGCATCACAAATTTGAGCCTGGACTGCTCTTAAGGGTCCGAGTAGCCATGAATCCCTTATCCCTTATCCCTTTCGTAGAACCTGGAAATGAGGGGATAGTCAACCCTTGAATAAAAAGTAAAAAATTAAGGGGAGCCAATAACCCCTCCCCCCAAAAAAATCTGTGATTGGGGGGGGGGGGGGTTCTTTTTCACTTGCATGGCCGCCAATTATTCTTCTTCTACATCGGTGTCATGGTACCTTCCCTGTATCTTTCACTCTTCGTCACCCTATTCAATCTCATCCTTTCTTAACTTGTCCCCCTTTCCCCCTCCCTTTCTTCCTTCTTCTCCTCCCCTCTTTTTCCTTTCTTATATTCTGTTATATTCTTATTTTCTCTTTTATCTTTCTCCTTTTTTCTTTTTTTAAAACCCCTGATGGAGGGGTCCTTCCCCTTTTTAGGAACCTTATTTCTTTTTCGGAATCATGAAGCCTTTTTCATTTTCGGAATTATAATCCTTAGGAATTACGAACCTTCGGAATAACGAACCTTTCGGAATTATGAACCTTCGGTAAAAAACGAACCTTTTGAAATATGAACCTTCGGAAATATGAACCTTCGGAAACACGACATGTAACCCTTGGAAGCGCCGAATATCACCCCCGCTTTCTTGCTCCCCTCCTCACAACCCTTCTTATTGATTATCTATTTCTCCCTTTATGCCACTGTTATTTCCTATTCCGTGAAGCTATTTCAGTATAAAAGATTTTTAAAAAGTTCAAGGTAACAATCCTCCACAGAATCTCTCTGTTTTCACACGCTTTGGTCATTTCGTCGGTTGTCATTTAAAAACTGCCCACACCGTCATTTGTACATCTCAACCAAACATCAACAACATTGCTAATCATACAAAAAATTCGTCTCGTGGCCTGGAACTTGACGAACTATCGTAGATGATGGCCCATTATCAACCATCGAACGTCAAGCCAACTAGGGTTGGTCTGTGGTGCGTGCCTCGATCTACGTCTACCGTACTCACGAAATGTCTGAGTGCCATCGACGGTATGGAAGTCTACCTCGAGCTCTACTCATACGCTTCTCTGGTGAGAGGATATTACTCAACGTCGGCGGGTCGTGATCTTCCTTTAGATCTCGTTGGAAACGAGACGGTGTACGCAGAGGCGAATGACATCTGGGAGAAAAATGTCGGCTACCGAATGTCGCCGAGGAGGATGTCGTAAGTATCAGGTTTGATCATGTATAATATTCGATACATTTTCTAGGCTTCTCAAAACGTATTCTTCCATTTTTTCACGCAAAGTTAGGTCCTTCTACAATTACTGTCACCTTACTGCTTTGTATGCTGTAGGCTCCCAGGGGCACTAGCGTAGCTGAGGGGGGGGGGGGGGGGCAGACTGCCCCCTGACAACTTTTACCCTTATAAAAAATTGTGCCCGCCTACTTGTCGAACTGATAGCTTTTTATTTTATTTTATTTTATTTTTTGCTTGTCAGAGAATTTTGGAGGAAAATTGAACCCCTTTAAATCTGAACAGCCCCCCCCCTCCCCCGAGAGACTTTTTGATGGCTGGCATACAATTTTTTTTTGCCATACTCGCCCTCCCCTACCCCCCCCCCCCCCGAACGACTTTTGGAGGGCTGGCGAGAAGAAAAATACGAATCTCCCTCCAAGCAGTTCCCCAAAGATGACAGCCCTGCATTTGTGTGCCCCCCTTTTATAAAATCCTGGCTACGCTACTGACCAAGGGCGAATTCAGTATTTTGTAAAGAGAAAGGGGGAACAATTTACGATATTTTCTGACCATCAAGAGAGAAGAAAAAAGGATTTCCGGTGCATCTTGGGTCAGAAATTTGAAGGGTGAGCTCATAATATTATATTTTGGGGTTGTGCACTTATGATACGCCACTGCTACTACCACTACTACTGCTAGTATAAATACTAATAATAATACTAATAACTACTACTTATACAACTACTACTTCTACTACTACTACATCTACTACTACTAATAGTACTACTAATAGTACTACTACTTCCCTACTACTCCTCCTACTACATGCTTCACTTGCTGACATTCAAGTCTAATTTTTGTTCTTCAATTCCCTTCAGATATCACACAATAAAGGAAGATCTTGAAAATGCCAGCAGTCAGTACATTCTCGTCAAAGAAATGGCATCAAATCCTCTTGATCCCAGCTGTCTTCCCGAAGGCTACAAGTACACCTTTCTTATTCGAGATCCATCGCGGGTATACACTTCAGCTCGAAAAATAGCGGGATCAAAGTATGCCGAAATAGGTATGATACCATCCGAAGCTGACTTCGATTTAATCCGAGATGACCCAATTGACAATAAACCATTAAAATGGTTCGAAAAGCAACACCAACTTTGGAAATACGTCAAGGAGAATATCGATGCAAACCCCGTTGTGGTCGACGCTTCGGACATCGTGTCACAACCGGGACCAACTATTAAGGCATTCTGCAATGCTGTCGGTTTTCCATACAGCGACGATCTACTAAAATTGAAGCCTACAAGTGAAATTCCAATCAATTTTATAACAGCAGGAAAAAACGTCTTCAAGGAGATGTTCATGTATTACGAGAGAGCTTTCACGAGTACGCGTTTTGTGCCACACGAGCAAGGTTCAATACCACGTGATCAGCTTTCAGATGACGTCATCAGATGCGTTGATCATTCTATGCCTTTTTATCGAGACATGCTTGAGAGCAAATTGTCTGTTTTTTAAAGCCTCATTAGCATGTTTTCTCACGGGTAATTTTACACCATTCGAATTATTTATCCAACAAAAACTTACCCAATATCAGTCACCAAGAGTAGTACTCACTTTTATAACCGACAGATCTTACCTAATGCGCGTACCTTTGAACTTCAGAAGAACTGCCACATTAGAAAAATCGCAGCAAGTTCCAAGTAATGACCAAGTGGGACATGAGTTTGGCTGTGTGCGAGATTTGCACACAAATTAATTGATAATTCCACCAAGTTCGGTTTAAGTGATGCACATGGAATACATTTACATCTTGACCTGTATTTACGATTCTGACTGACTGATTCTGGTCGAAAAGGGGGGGGGGCACAATCGCAAATAGGAGGGGCACAATGCATTGTTTTCCCTCAAAAGGGAGGGGGGCACGGGCCGGGATTGCCCCCCCCCCCTAAATCCGCCACCGCATTACGTATTGCGTCATAAATGTTGCATGATCTTGTTCCCTATTATGTATTACTTTAATGATAAATTAATTAATGCCCCTCTTTAGGAATATCAATATAGAATACTAGAACTGCAATCGTATCAGAACGATGTGCATGCAATGTCGTCCGTATCTTTTATTTTGTTGAAAAGTTGACATGCGAAATATAAAGTTATGCATGTTGAAACATGATATCAGATAAGATGGGAGAAAATAATGCATACTGTAAAATTAGGAGATGACAGAAAAATTAAAACAAGAAACAAAGAACAAAAAACAAAGAATGATGATTTTAATTGTGATGACAATGATGATGATGCTGATGATGGTGATTATGATAATGATGATGATGGTGATGATTATGATGATGATCATAGTGATTATGATGATATAATAATAATAATGGTGATGGTGATCATGATTATTATGATGATATAATGATGATGATGATGGTGATAAAGATGGTGATGATAATAATGGTGATGATGATAATGATGATGATGATAATGATGATGAGGATATATTGATAGGCTTCGGCCACGTGGCTTGCACACTATATGTGACGTATAGTATACCACGGCACATTGGCACTGTGTAGAATTGTATTGAAGAATATGTCATTAAAATGGTATGTACTGAAATGACTTTCTTTGCTATTATCTTGGCCTTTTTTGTTTCTTTATATGCCGTATTTGGTGTCATACGAAAGAGCATTTCATAGCGGTCATTTTGAGACCATTCTCATATTTTTATGACAATCCTATCGGAGCGTGTGATGCATAGTAGTTTTATAGGACAAAATGGCGTGTAAAATGTCACGCTTGACCGATTTTAAAAATCCGGCTTCGAGATTCTCTTCATTTTGCCTCAAAGAATGTGCCTGCAAAATTTCAAGAAAAATAAAGATCGTTCAGGGGGCCAAAGTCGTGAACCCGATTTGCCCCATAGACAATACGTGTAATGCATGGGCGGAAACTGTGCAGGATCCGTATTATGACCTGACTTAAATCGCGATTTACTGAAAATTTTCTGTGAGACCTTACACCGTGTTTGGTATCCCCGAGAAGAGAATTTCATTGCGGTCATTTTGAGCCGATTGCTGTTAGGGTGCCATTTAAAATAAGCATATTATTTAATAATATGTAATGCAGGGTAAATTGAGGTTTTTCCGCAATAACTTTGCGATGACGTCATCAGTTTTTATAAAATTTGGCTGACAGTTGTCAAATACATAAATACACATACCCACCAAATTTCAAAGACGTAGGTTAAAGGTTCGCAAAATTAGAGCAAGTTGAAGTGGTTTCGGCATTTCCGTAAATATCGTGATTTTGACGAGCAATTCTCGCAAAGTCGGTCAGTGATAAGGTATATTTTTTTTTATTTGCCTGAAAAGGATATATCTTGATGTATCTAAATCCAAAAAATGGTACGGGTTTATTCAAGCATGACGGAGATACGGCCACAAGAAAATAGCCATTTTTGAAACTTTAGAGGGCGCTCATTATATTATGGGGAATCATTGAAGCATGAAATTTAGCAGGAATGTGTGCAATGACAAGATAAAGCCACAGTCTAAATTTGAGACAAAAATGAATTGATATGAGGAAGTTATGGCATTTTTTAATTTTCGGAAGTGAATATGTCAAGAAATTTAGCATTTTTCAACATGGCCTATTTCGGACTTAAATTTAGAGTATGAAGATGGAATTTTTTGTATTAATATTTTTATGGTAATGTAAAAAAGCAACTCTTGAACGATCTAGAGGAATTTGTTAGAAGTCTGTAGGATGTAGGATAGTGGAGATAGGCCAGGAGAACGAAAGGCATGAAAATGGCATGGAAATGGACAAAATGGCGCCTGGATGGTCATGCATGAGTGATTTCGAAAAATGAAAAGTTCTAGGATCAAGATGAAATGGCAAGTAACATGCATATGAAATTTGAAAGGAAATGGACATCAGGAAAGTACCTAAACAGTGATAACAAACATTACGTGCAAAACAAATAGGATTTCGGTGGAAGAAGAATAATAAGAATGCAGAACGTGAACGAAAACAAGGCAATGTTGTAGGACGACATTGCAAATAAACAAATTTGATAATTCTGACGATAATCATGTGTCGATTTCATGCGAGTCTGTTCTTATGTGTAAGGTGTTAATGCCCTTACTTTTCACGCGAACTTTTTGTCGCGTATGTCCTTCCGGTTGACCATGAGCTAAGGTTAGCAATGTCAGATTATTGTCCCTTATTTGAGTTCTGGCTGGCAGATTTTGAGAGTGATATGACGAGATATTCAATATAGCCCGAATGAGGAATATTTTATAATTCCATTCTTTATTTGAAAATGAAATATAGAGGGATTTTTTTCGTTAAATATTACGAGTATTACGGGCAACACTGACCACCCGTCGTTCCTTACCGCCTATGCCAAATTTAATTGTAACATGTGACCTCCTCCCTTCATGCCGAGGACACCTGGTTCTAGCAACTGATCAGAAACGTGAACGCCTCGTCTCCCCTGAATAGTTAGATCAAAGAGATACTAGGCTTGTCTAGTACCTCCTTGGTTATAATTTCATTTTGTCGAAACATTTGACAATAAAGGAATCACCGGTCGTGGGGCCCACGCACACTATCACACTCTATACTATTATAATTTACTTCAATTTCGCTTTGTAAGGTGTGATGGACATTGTAGTCAGTTGATTTAAGATTAAAAACAGATAGTGGTTCATCATGTCAGGATTATATCTGTATTGTATAATATATATAGGCGAACGAACGTTATAAATACAAGGCGCCGTTTGTGTGTGGGAGTGTGTGTGTGTGTGTGTGTGTGCGCGTGAGAGAGTGTGTGTGTGCTAAATATTAAAAGGGGAAAAAAGGTGTGTGGAGAGTTTGTGTGGGTTTATAATATGGGAGCGGTACGTTAATGTGAGAGAAGGGAAGCGTATAAAGGGCTACAGCCTTCAGGATTGACAACCCACGAGATTGAAAGGCTAAGAGACCGACGAACCGCGACATTGTCCGTCTCGTGGGCCTTCTGAAAAGTTAAGTTGTCAAATACTTCACGAGACCGACTGCCTGCAAAATCGATAGTATTCTTTTCTGAGAGAGGGTTCACTAGACCGACATTGTCGGTCACTAGGGCTGTCGGTCCCGTTGCCTATCGGTCTACTGGGATGCCCAGGTGTAGACTGAATTAATCACAGGAAACAATGTGAGTTCCTATAGAGTAAGTAATTGCAATTCCAGTAGTATGGATATTGCCGCTTAAATGAGGTAATACAACCCATCACTAAGCCTAGTACTAGTAATTAATTTCTAGCTGAAGTGTGCAGTAAATGATTAGTTTGTTTACGTCTCAAGACTAACATGTCAAGGAAGAACTTGATGACATCACTTCCTAAGTATATTCCTATCATAACCTTAATCACTTTAGATTCTGGGTCAATTTTAACAACGCCGTACGCGTATTGATGTAGATCGATTGAAAGAGATAGAAGTGTTAATCATCTTTAGTGGGGTTCATCGGGCAATAGCCATCATTCTTATGAGAAAAAGGAGCAAATGTATAATTTTGTCTCGCTAATAATAAATGCATCAACATGAAAGGCTTAGTCATGTTGGAGATTATCTTATGGACATTGGGCCGTATCTATAAAACAAGCAAAAGCTCCAGCATATGCATACACGGGAACAATAGATCTGTTTATCGTGCTACGAAGCACTGCTACGTGGGGAGCTTGAACAATTGTATTTACTCTGAGGCGTCCGTACAGTCGAAAATATTTTTCATCCCCTGTACACTTTTCGAATTTAATAATTGATCATACTTCTGTTAAATATGACAGAATAGTTTGTTATTGATTACATTGACTATTTTTTGTCATCCTGTAAGTGCAGTAAAGTATACACTCAAAGAGAAAATTAAACAATTAAAAATGCAAGAATAACGACTGATCTTCTTTGATGAATAAAAGTCAAGTAAAAGGCCAAGCTATTAGTTAGTAGAGGAGCTTGAAAATATCAAATTCTTGCAAGAAGAACGTACTTCCTTTTGTTTGCTAGCATTGCTAGGCTTTGGCTAGCTTTATAGATACGGCCCATATTAAAGTAACATTGATGTATATTTCATGACTTCCACATGAGCCTAAATTCACGCGTATCTTTCAAGAAACAACAAGATCAAAAACAACAACAACAAAATCTCTTATTTCGTGTGCGACAATGTATTTCTTACAGCAGAGAGTAATCTTATATTTCCTGGAAGGCACCTAGCATTTCAAGTGGGTCTGTATTTCCATAAACATTTGAATCGCCTGATCATTCTCTCCTCCTTCTGTGTCTACCTGTTCATGAAGTTCTGTTTGCTGTAACAATTTATGTACAACTCAGTCTCATGTGTCATCATTTTAGTGTATTCTAAAGTGCGAAGAAAACTATTTTCCATTGTTATCATCCGTGCACATTTTTTTTTTCACACATAGAGGTGTCGGTTGTGGAGAAAAAGATTTTTTCAACTGCAAAGTTTAATTATTTTTGTTCTGCACAACATTGGCATCTTTTTTTTTATAATACCATATACCTTTTTACTATGATTTCATGAATTTGCATTCTTCAATGAATTGATTCAATAACCAAGTAAATAGTTGAAAGAGGGAAATCAACGAATACGACGATTATTCCTAGGCGAGTATCGTGAGCACATGAGAAATTATTTTTTTTCCTGGAGGGCGGGGGGGGGGGGAAGGGTTGTCCTTTTAGTCAAGTATTGTTAAAGAATAAGCACTAGTCATGCAATTACATGGTGAAAGAAACGGTCTAGAAGCAACTAGGAAAGGTTGACTATGTAGTACTTAAGAATTGGTGTGTACTGTGACGTTTTCGAAATTGACTCGGTCTTGCTGAATGTCACATATACACTGCACATAGAAATGGCTGTATGGGACTGCATATACCTGTGGCACGAAGTTTTGTTTGCAAACCTTTCACCTATTTTTCGTCACATTTCTAATAAAGGGAATCTGAAAAGCGATATTTTCATTGGACATTTCTTCTGTGATATTCTTCCAAATGGCATAAAAAGAATGAGAAACCTCACAAACTATTTTCACCTTTATCATAACTCAACATTCTCATGGAAGTTTTTTTTAAGTGTCAATCCCACTGAGCCCACATAAAATGTCTGTCATTTCTTTTAAAAGGCTTCTTTACCAGGGGCGTCGATCCGTGTTCATGACTGGGGGGGGGGGGATGACCGGCGACTGAGCTAAGCTACCGAACAGGGGAGGGTGTGGGAGGGGGGTATCCGCCCTCCCACACCAGGGACTTTTTCAAAAATCTGTCTATAAAACTTGCATTTTAGAGCATCCCAAAATGGTTTTTAATGAAAAGAAGGAATGCACGAATCTACGCCAATGGACGGAACCCCTTAATTAAGAATAACAATGCGAGCGAACGAATTTTCGGAATTTTCTTCGATATTTTCGCATTGAAATCATCGCATTTCTTATTTCCTTACTTCTAATCATTAAAGAATGTGATGGTTTTTCAAAATCAAACATAATGAGTTTGGATAATTATTAGTTTTAAGTTAATGTATCATAATTCTGAATTTTAAATTTTCATCAAAAAATATTTGGAGGGGGGAATGATAATACAGGCCACCCCCCCCCCCCCCCCCGCCACCTCAACATTTTTTGGGGGGGATATATACCCCCATCCCCCCGGGATCGACACCCATGTGCTTTACTCTTATTGATCAAAATGATTTTCAAAATGATTATAAAAACGACCTACGAATAAGTCATTCTCATGCCATTTACTTAATATTTTTCTTTAATCAAACATGGGCATGACAGGGTGAGTATAAGGTTCAATGCTTTCTTTCCATTAAATGTGTGTTGCCCTCTGCTTCTCCCTACTAAGGCTATCCATTTATATTTTATTTTTTAAATATAGCGTAGTTCTCTTCTCTTTCAACTTGATGAGGTTGATTTTTTTTATATATGATATGTTTATTTAATTTTATGTAAATGGATGTGTGTATAGCGTAGGGCTGCTTTGAAAAGCAGACAATCTTAACCAAACTAGGGAAATAAAACTCACTAGATATATAAATGTTATAGAAATGTTAACTCTTCAATTTGTTAACAGGTTTCAACACATTAAAAAAAGATCTAGAAACCAACAAGAACAAATACGTTTTTTCAAGGATATGTCTCGAATCATAGACCATGCACGCTCGAGATTATCTACCAATGGGATTCAGGCACGTTTTCCTCACTCGGGAACCTTCGAGGGTGTACGAATCTTTCCGAAAGGTTGTACAAAATGGCGACTTTTACAAGCTCAATAATTCAGGGCGACAGCTGGATATCATACGTGATATCATACATGATGATCCACGAAAAGCAGTAACAACTCTGCATGGGATCACGTTAAAGAAAATCTCGATCCAGATCCCCGTCATCATTGACGCTTTCGATCTCGCCTCCCAGCCGCAGAAGATCCTCAAGGGCTTCTGAGTTGCCGTTGGATTACCTTACACTGATAGTCTTCTACAGTGGTCACCTAGCAAAGACTTCCCGAAAAATATTGTACACGTCCGGAGAAAACCTCTTTCAAGAGATGTCCACGTTCTACGCTTATAAAAGGGAAAGTCCACCCTGGTATTAAGTTGATTTGAATACAAGAAGAAAAATGAGAGAAATAGATTAGCGAAAGTATGAGCAAAATCCTAAAAGAAATGAGAAAGTTATAAACTTTTGAAGTTGTAATCGATCAAATACAAATTGGATCCGCCCCTTGTGACATGTACAGAGATTGTAAAAGCTCCATCTTTTCTAATTCTATATTGTGATTTTAGAACTAGTCGTCATAGCGATGTTGAAAGAAAACCAGCACAACAATTAATTTTGCATTTTACTCTCCTTCTTTGCAATCACTGTCTTCCGTTATTGTGATATATCTGCATGCAACATAAATTTGAGTGAAAAACGATTACATTTTCTCGGGAAAACCTATATTATCAGAGTTATATATTGAGAGGAAGGCAAGCAAAATCATTTACTTTATGCAGTAGCCCTCCTGTATCTGTGTTTAATAGCCTTAGACATGACTATGTTTATTTCTTTTCCTTTATTTTTCGAACATATTGGTATCCAGTTATTCATTTCATTAAAATTATGTGTTCAAAATGATGAAATGGGTACTAATTACCATGGAATCAAATCACATCAATAATCCTTTTGCATATTTTGTGAATAATTTACTTACATGTTCATGCGCCTGCAAGATTTTTTTAAGGGTGGGGGCTACGGTCCTCAGGGACCTGAGAGCGACTTTTTTCAACTCCAAAATATTGTCTGATCACAATTACTACTGTTAAGAAGAGGAGGCCTCCAAAATCTTAACTGAGTAATAGGCGCCATACGTTTTTTACCAGATAAGTTGATTACGAAATTTTCTCAGCAAGTCAACGGCTAAGTCTGGCAACTACATGATTATAACATCAAATAACATGTTCAAAGCTATATCAATTTCCTAATTTTCATTCAATTCAATTCAATTCAAAATGGTTTACTGAAAATACTTTCTTCGCGGCAAAGCCGAATTACAAAAGTTTACAATCATGATTTCAAAAACATCAAAGGTGACATATAGTAAAACATTGGTATAAACACTTGAAATGCAAAACATTAATGCTGAAATTAAGTTTGTTTAGCAAAGATAGTGAAAAGAAAAAAGACATAAAAGTGAGAACGGAGAACGAACATGAACAACAACATATTCAATTGAATCAAACAAAGGTATATGGAAGTCGAATGAGCGAGTGAGAAAGAAAGGAAAAAGATGGAAGATGAACAGCAGTATAAGGATAATTACATAGTATGAAACAAAATATTGATAAGGCACATGAATTTAAAAAGAAAAAGAAGAATACAATAAATCAACAGAAAGAACGGACGATAATAACCAGATAACAAATAATAATTATTTTCGTGCGCTGAAAGACTTGTAAACAAATTCAAAAATGAGTACGAACAGAACACATAGTATAGGCCTAATGAATCATGATGAGTCTAAAGGTCACTGTATATCGGCAATCTGCTACACTACCATTAACTGCCTTTCCTTTTCATATAAAAACCTGCTAATGTTACATTTAAAGTCACAGTTATCATAACGATAGATGTATCGATATGACGTGTAGGCCCGAAAAAGGTACATTAAATAGTTAGAGACAATTAATTAACCGAATGCGAATTCATAATTTGGTGTCAATCGGTGATTTAATGATCAATGCCAGAACAATTTCGAAATGGCGGAACGGCAAGTTATGGTTGTGTTGTGGTCTGTACCGCGATCGATGTCCACTGTATTGACGAAATGTCTTAGTGCCATTGACGGCGTCGAAGTCTATCTGGAGCCCTACACCTACGCCGCATCCGTCGCAGGAACCTTCAGTTTGTCGACGGGCCGTGAACTTCCCACGAAACTCGACGGGAACGAGGCGGACTACGAAGAGGCGAAAGAAGCGTGGAAAAAGGTAACTGGCAGCACGGTGATTCCTAGGAGAATATCGTAAGTATAGCGAACCAAGGGTATGCGGAATCGACAGATTTCCCCCATGATGCTTATAGGGCTAGTCACATATAAACGATATGATTTTGATTTTTTCTTTTGTTTTTGTTTTTGTTTTAATAACACAAATGCACACGCTGGTATCAATATGCCTTTAGCACTTCATTTATTTGATGTACGATAAAAGAGCAATGTAGATAAAATGCCTTGCTCAAGGGCATAAGTGCCGTGCCGGGGATCGAACGCCCGATCCTCGCAACTCCAGTCAAGCGCCTTAAACCACTGGACCACGGCACCTCCACTTTATGATTATGATTACGATAACGATAACGATACATAAACGGTGTGTGTAGAAATTGTATGGTGCTCACCAATTTAACCTTCAACATTTGCTCGTATCCAACACCTTTTTACTCATTATTGTTATCATATCGTTCGTATGTGACAAGCATGATGCATTTTGGAATACTGTACGTTCACTAACTGAAGAGAATGGCTAAAATCGTAAGATAGTTTACGTCTGTGTGAAATTAAATTATTTTCCTTGCGAAACCGATAAACATTCGATTTGAATTAAAAAAAAAAAAATCTTTTTTGCGTGTTAACATCAAACGTCGATTTTATACCAGAGACCAAAAATATGAATGACCACTGGTTCATAAATAACTGTTTATACATCATAATCTGCAAGACTGTTTATAATTCGATTCACTGTCATTGTGAGTTAAATGACATACTGGAAACACAATCTCTAAAATAACATAGTTCTATCTTTCGACTGAAATGAAATTAAAATGTTGATAGTGATGCCAACTTAGGGATGACGTTCCTTGCAGTATATTAGTTATAAAGTGTGTGCCGCTTTCAGGTACAGGAAATATTTTCCTACGTCTAGACTTGTTTTCTCCCAAATATGACTTTTAAAACAAAACGAATCTTAGTTTAACAGTTTGAAATAAGTTTGAAATTACGAGTAGTGGAGATTATTTCTCTTATACAGAGGGAAGAGGAAAATAAGAACATCCATCTCATTATGACAGCATTAGAGATTTTTTTCTTAAGATTTAGCAGTTTCGTTCGTCTTACAATCATCCTGCAAAATTTAGTTTATAATTCTTCACAGCGTGTATTTGTTCAGAAATCAATGTCATTTGTCCTGTTCCATCAAATATCGATTGTTTACCAGGTATTACCATATTAAAGAAGATCTGGAGGTCACAAAGAGGAAATACGTTTTCATCAAAGAGATGGCCAAGATCTTCGACGATGTTTGTCATCATCTGCCTAAGGGCTTAAAACACGCATTCATCATTCGGGAGCCTTCGAGAGTTTACGCATCTTTTCGGAAAAGCATAACAAAAGGAAGATTTTACAACCTCAGCTACGAAAATTTTGATATGGTTCGCGATGATCCTCCACGACTTCAGCCGATGTGTTGGTATGAAAAGCAGTACGAACTTTGGAGATACGTCAAAGACAATATAGATCCCAATCCCGTCGTCATCGACGCTTTCGATCTCGCCACCCAACCGCAACAGATCTTAAAGCGCTTCTGTGATGCGGTTGAGTTTCCTTACAGCGATAGCCTCCTCGAGTGGGCTCCTAGCCAAGACTTCCCAAATAATTTCGTGACGGCAGGTGAAGACCTCTTCACCACAATTTCGGCATTCTACTCCAGAGCTTTTAGCAGCACAAGCTTTATGGCGCCGGCCGGGCCGGACCCTATACCACGTGGCCAACTTACTGATGATGTCATCAGATGTGTTGACCACTCCATGCCCTTTTACCGTGAGTTACACGCTAATAGAATTCAGATGTCGTAACCATTGATTACTTGCCTTTGCTACATTAAAGCCTAAAACCCGGCTCACATTAAGCGTCTTTTTTTGCTGACTCTAGGACAGCGTCAGTGACTGGTACGTTCTTTCACCCGCCACGAACGATTGATATCGTTATAAAAATGATTGCAAACTGAACATTGCAAATAATTTCAGTAACTGGCGTGTGATACCTGCCCTCGCAAGTTCAATTTGTACAGGTAACTACGCAATGAAAACGACGCATCGTGTGAGCCGGACTTAAAGGTATATTGGCTCTTTATTCATTTGATTATTGCGAATCTCAAAGATCAAGTAATTCAAAAGAACGGCGATTACGGAAATTGAAAAAAAAAATCCTGATTTTCCTCTTATCTATCAGTTATATGGATACATTTCTTCGCACTGATATATATATATATAAAACACGATAGCAAATACTTTCAAGAAATCAACTTAATAGAAGGGGAGTTCGAATATCTTATTGTATTGCCTATAGAAATTAAGCTGGGACTATGTAGTTATTGATTATTGCAAATCTCAAAGATCAAGTAATTTAAAAGAACGGCGTTTACGGAAATAGGAAAAAACAACAACAAAAAACAACTGATTTTCCTCTTATCTATAAGCTGTATGGATACATTTCTTTACGCACTGATACATAAATAATATAAATATATATATATATATATATATATATATATATATATAGTTATTCCTGTTGATTTATGTTGCCAGCTTTATGATAATTCTGTTTTGTTGTCTTTAGTTTTGTTAAGTTGCTTATTATTATTATTTGTTTCATTCTGTTTGATTTAGCAAATAAACTTGAAGAAGGCCAGGAGCCGAAAGCTTGTAAATACACCGAGTGACCTGCTTCATTCTGTTCCATCATTCTCTGTTCACATATCCAACATGTCTAAATTTAACATGGTTCAACCGAACGGTACACAAATACACACCTCTCTCGCTATATATATATATATATATATATATATATATAATAAATAGCAAATACTTTCAAGAAATCAACTTAATAAAAGGGGAGTTCGAATATCCTGTTGTATTGCCTATAGAAATTACGCTGGGACTATCTAATGTATCATCGTCAAGTGCACACATTTTAATATAGGTGACGCACAAGGCCATTGGAATCGTCTTAGGTTTATTTTAGGTTTTCCCGACCAATTTCATATTTTTGTCACTCAAATTAATCAAGGTGCATTCAAATTCACGCTTTATCGTCCTATAGTATCGATATCGGTCTTTCAAATTCAAAATCCGGGCAATGGAATTCATTTGGAGACATGCGAATTAATTTATGAGCATCCAAATTAATCCTTTGCAAAATTATTGCAGTTTTGGGCATTGCAAATTTTGTTATCCGTATTCGATTTATTTTTAGGGCAAAAAAAAAAAAAAAAAAAAAATTGAAGTCGTTAACGTGCATACGATTTTAAATTAACACAGTACGCCTTAGAAGTCTGTTTGGGCGTTAAATTTCATTTGGGGGAATTCAATATATTGATTCGTTCAGTTGTTTTAATGTATTCGTATGTTTATAAGTGTTGTATGTGCGTGTTTGTGTTTTTTGTCCTTATCTCTATCTCTATCATGTCTATATGTTTAGGCAGTGTGTAAGATACATACATCTACTTTGCATTGGCTTGATGTGCAATATATCCTCTTTTTGTTTATGGGATTATTTGTTGCCTTTTATATAAGTAATCAGATTGCCGAAGCCATCGACATCTGATTTTGAATGCTCACTAAGATTTCTTAAATATTATGCTCTTAGTTTAAATGTGAATGACTAGTTTGAAAAATCTATGGCAAAGACAATGCATTTGAATGAGGGAAATTTTTTTTGAATGCCCATTCCTTAACTTGAATTGCATGCTCTTAATCTAAATTCAGGCGAATTATTTGAAGAATACTTTTATATATTTATTGATGTTATCATTATCATTGCTCTTATAGATATATAGATGAATACATTTTTATTGAAAAACCCCACAACAAAATTATGAGTATTATCTTATTATTATTATTATTATTATTATTATTATTATTATTATTATTATTATTATTATTATTATTATTGTAGTTATTATCATTATTATTATTGACAGAGAAACGAAAATAATAAACATGAATATTTTGTAAATTTACCGTTTCATCATAGTCATTTCTGAACTGATAAACTGAATCAACTTAAGTTAATGCCCCAACTACATGGTTTATGTTCAATATATACCATTATAAAATAAGATCAAACACCGCATCGCTATTGACCCCGAAAATCAAAGTCCACGCTTTGAATTTTCATTTGTAATAGAAATGCGAACAAAGCACTCAAGTATACATTTTCTAATAAGATATCAAAAAATAGTAACGGGTGGGTATTATAAAAAAAGAGAAGGAGAAAATATCTTCATACACAACTTGCGTAGTACATTATTAAAAAATGCAAAAAGTGCCATAATGGCATACACACAATACAAGCAACAACGACATGTATAACTGAGCATGTGGTCTACACTAGCCGCTTTACACAACATATGCAAGTATAGATACTTGAATAGTGTGTCTACTCTCAGTGGCGTATCTAGGGATTATGGCGCCCGGGGCAAACATTGAAGTTACGCCCCCCCCCCCCCCCCGAGTGCCCAAACTTATCTACGTTATGGTACAAGCGAGGGAGCAAAGCGACTGAGACGCAAATTATTGTACTTTTCACCCTAAAAACGCAAATTTCTTGTGCAATTAACCCAGGAAATTTTGCAAGTAACCATCGCAACTGAGCGGTAGAGAAGCTCAATTTTTTTTAAAGTGATAAACGGTTTTCTATTTACTCACCTCTATACAATCGGGAGCAAAACGAAAACCCTCGAGAAATAGTCGAGAAATTCGGCAACGCGACCTGAAGTTGAGATTTCTTTCAAATGTTGAACCTTTGCAAATGCTGTTTTATACACTTTTCTATACTGGGGACGCAATATTTAGCAGGACTCAAATGAAACTTACATGGTAGCGAGCAAAGCACAATTACATCTTTATTTTTCAAATTTTGAACGCTTTAAGCTATTTAAGAACTATATACTGGGGCGCGAAATTATGAGATCCTGAAAGAAAATAATTATGGGAGGGAGCAAAGCGACTGAGCTTTGGAAAATTTTTGCATTCCAAACCCTCAAAAACTAGATTTCTAGTGCATTTACCCTGCGGATTTCCTGATGACGATCAGAGCATACTGATCGAAACGTCGAGAACTTTGATTTGGGGGCGCATAATCCGTAAGGATTATGATTTTTCTTTATTTCCCTCTTTCTTTCTTTCTCTCCTTTGCGTTTTTTACGCTTCTCAAAGTGCCGCCCGGGGCACGCGCTCCCTACCCTCTAGATACGCCACTGCCTACTCTCCTAACACGATCAGGTTCAACGGTCAATTTCCAAAGCCTATCATTGTTTACGCAAAAGACATACGTCCGAGTTTTCATAAATTATAAACCAGACCGTGGATTTACACTTGTTCTAAGTCGAAATTCACAAAGGTAGGTAGATCGAGGTCTAATTTTTCCGTTTGCTTAACGTGAATGTAGTCATCAAGTCGGGTTCAACTGAATTAGGGAACATAGAAAAAAAAACTTTTGAAAATGGCCGAACATTCACTGTCGAATATCAAACCAACCCGAGGGCTGTTGTGGTGTTCACCTCGCTCGACTTCCACGGTATTAACAAAGTGCCTGAGCGCCATTGACGGAATGGCAGTCTACCTCGAACTGTACTCACACGCGTCATCATGCCGAGGATATTTCTCGATGTCGACAGGTCGAGACCTGCCCATGGAGCTTGTCGGGAATGAGGTTTTATACGACGAGGCGAATGACTTATGGGAGAAAAACGTTGGTTACAGAATGGGGAGAAGAAAGATATCGTGAGTTTAGATATCAGTTCAGTGATTTACAATCCTTAGACGACGACGTCTACTCTACAACTAATACTAAGACGACGACAACAACACCACCACTAGTATTACTGCTACTATTACTACAGATTCAGCGACGATGAAGCAGCAACAACTACTACTACAAATACTAGGCCTACTACTACTAATTGTACTACTGAAACAACACTACCACCAACAACAACAAAAACTACTACTACTACTACTACTACTACTACTACTACTCCTCCTCCTCCTCCTCCTACTGCTTCTACTACTACTGCTACTATTACAACTAAACTTATACCCTAATTACTTGCACTAGCAGTGGCTTAGATACGAACACACTTTCTGTTGTAGTGGGGGTAATGATGATTAGATCATCCCCCACTAACAATGGATAATTATGCGTGTCTACGCCCGTGTGCACTAGCAATAAACTTATAGGAAAACATAATGATTTCATTTGATTTCTGGTAAACATGCATCAATATATAATGGATAGTGTGTCCCAGGAAAAGGGAAACCGGATTTCATGACAAAATCATGCGTGAATTATGAATACTAGCATAAATTACCCGTGGCACCATGGGGGGGGGGGGGGGGGGGGGGGGGGGTCTTCTCCTATGTACAACCCAAGTACCCATTCACACTGAAAGGCAAGTAATTTATTGATTAAATATATTTGAACAATTGATTCATAGCAGACTCCTCTTTAAACATAGGAGGTTCAATTTAATTAGCATCTTGGGTTAAACTGGGGGAAGAACTTAAATATCATTACCGAGTGAAATCAAAATCTAACTATAGAATGGAAAAGAAAATGTATTGTAACACGGTGTATTTAGTAATCAGTCAAGAGGCAATTATCGTAATATAGAAATGTTATCATTACATGTATTAAATCAAAAATAAATGTGTAAGTACATGTACCCTACAATGTACAACAGATTGCATTTGTTTGTATTTCTTCAATTAAAGGTTGCTCAATCATATACATGTATAGTGTAATGTTGAAAGAAGCGAGAGAGAGGAGGATACAGTGGGAAACAGTGGTGGGGAAAATGAGAGAGAAAGAGAGAGAGAGAGAGAAACAGCCAGTGGGAAAAATGAGAGAGACTCATAGACAGTGGGAAAATGATAGAGAGTGAGAGAGAGAGAGAGAGAGAAAAAAAAAAATAGACATGCAGGGGGGGGGGGGGATAGATAGAAATTATAAAGAATACAGGAGAGAGGGTGGGGGGAGAGGGTTTAGCTGTTGTGATGAAAAGTGATAAGATTTGAAGGGCCTCCACTGGTATGTTTAGGTTTCCGATATTTTTTTTCCCTGGTAGATTATAGTTATGCATTGAAGGAATTGATAAAAATCTTAGAACATGCACTGAAAATGTATATCTTATGGAACTTGTGCATCTTTTAAACGTTACATTGGCATCTTCACTTATTAGAATACAATATGCAGTTTCATTCAAATAAATAACAATATTGGCATGTGTATACGTTAGATTATGTCTTTTTTCTGATAGAAATGTAAAGCACAATGTAGAAAATATAAACACGTCAGCTAAACAGTAAAGGCAAGATATGCTACATGCAGTATACAGATGAAAAGATCATGATTTTGAGATGGCATGTTATTTAATGTAAAAAGAAAGGACTCTGTACGTCTGTTATAGATACACTATATTGGTTGTTTAAGCGATAAACCATTTTTGCTCTATTATATTCATATAATATGTCTATATTCTTAATAAACATTTATATATACATAAATACAACAGAGTGTTCTAAAACACATGTCAAACAAAATTTAAACGTGTCATTTGAAGGCAAAACACAGTGTACAGATAGGATCAGAATATATGAGATGGCATGTTATGTGAAAACAAAGCACTATGAATTTGTATGTTATAGATACACTGCGAAGACGAATCTAGATCGAGAGTCAGATCGACGACGTCGACATCGAAGCCGAAATAGAGCCGTTCCCGATGTCCGATGTGACTGAAATTCAGGTGCTAGTTGTACTTGTAGTTCTTGATTCAGGCGGGATGTGCATTAGCGCCGGCAATTTCTGACTGTTGAACAATTTTCAGATTAGATCTAACGTTACATGTACAACCGTGCCATGGATTCACTGGACGGAAACACACTGAATGAAGGCCGCGCCGAGTGCAGTGTAGATCTACGCGCGACGCGACGGTTCATTCATCAGCATAGCCTTAATAAGCGTACCGTACGTGAAATGTATGCCTATGTAATTTCGCTGACCCGAAAAAGGTCGAAAGGACTGGGAACTTCGAAGCTTTACTCGGGGCCTGCCAAAGAAAGTTACGAATTGTAAAAACCTTTTGAATAATGCGACCAAAATACCACAAACAACCCCTTTCATGACAATCTGGGAACAATATAACCACGTTTACAAAAAACCCCAGCTCGATTGAGTGCAAAATCACCGAGAAAAGCGCCGTCAAACAAACGGAAGGACAGACAGAGATCTGAGCTTAGCCAAATTATAGTGAGGATTAAGTTGTGCATCATATGAAAGAAAATAAGTAGAACTTTTCATATATATATATATATATATATATATATATATAATTCATAATGCTAGAAAATCTTTGCCATAAAATCCGGTTTCCTTTTTTTCTGGGACACACTGTATATAACCATCACACATAAATCAGCAGTAATAAGTCAGTACATGGTATAATCAAGCAAATTTTAATAATACATTAACGGATAGTTGTACGCCTTTCTAGATTTAGATGAAAATGAGCAACATAATTTAATTCTTATATAAATGCAACACCCTGTTTTCATCATGAAAATTGTAGACATTCAAAGTAGTTATGATGCTGCCAGTCATGATTTGGTCATTGCTAGCAACATTTTACAGATGTAAAATGACGGTGTTATTTACACTTTCTGTACAAGTGAGATGTGAGAATTAAAAGAAAAGAATTTTGAATTGTATTTTCATTGCATCATACATCATCTATATGCCCACTAAAATAACTTTTTTTGTATGTACGGAAGTGTTTTATTTTTAATCGCGATTGAGTCCCTATATCCATATTTATCATTTAAGATCACAGAATAAGATAAGCTTCCAGATTCCATCAAGATTTTTTCAGGCACAATGATGTATATAAACAATTTTCCTTCTTTTCAGGTATCAAACAATCAAAGAAGATCTCGAAAATGCTAGCAGTCAATACGTTCTTGCAAAGGAAATGGCGATAAATTCTATCCACCCGAAATACTTTCCCGAGGGTTTCAAACATATCTTCCTTATTCGCGATCCGTCGCGAGTATTTACTTCAGCACGTAAGGTAGCGGGACCGAAGTTTGCCGAGATAGGTTTGATATCATCCGAAGCTGACTACGATCTCATCCGAGATGACCCGATTGATAGTCAACCACTGAAATGGTTTGAAAAGCAACATCAGCTCTGGAAATATGTCAAAGCAAATATCGACCCTAATCCCGTGGTGATTGACGCCTCTGATGTCGTGTCACGACCTGGACCAACGATCATGACGCTCTGCAATGCTGTTGGGTTTCCTTACAGCGAGGGGCTTTTACAGATGAAACCGTTAACTGAAATACCAAAGAATTTTGTCACCGCAGGAGAAAATGCATTCAAGAAGATGTCTGAATTCTATGAGAGAGCATTCAAAAGCACACATTTTGTATCGCCTCAAGATCACGGGCCCATACCATGTGATCAACTTTCTGATGACGTCATTCGATGTGTAGAGTACTCCATGCCTTTCTATAAGGACATGTTCGAGAGCAGACTCTGTCCACCTCGTTAACTAGTTATCTCAACCTCACGACATAAAAATCTCCTATAATTTTCTTACAATATGACGATTTTCCCTTAGCAATGGAAATTCGAAATTCTTAATACCATAAATTCATAAATTTTCATATATTTTATTTACAATCCTAGTGGCGTTTTCAAAAAAAAAAGAAAAAGAAAAGTTGTTGTGCCCAAGCATGACTGCAGTTGCAGAAATGAACGTCTGCCATGCACAATGCTTGAAGGAGCAGGGAATTTGCGTTTGACGGCTTCCCATGCTATCAGCTTTGTCTCCGTTTTCAAAGCAATAATAATGAACAAATGATGCTGAGTGTATGAGAAGCCGTCATTTTGGCCCTCTATAGAGGGCCCTCCTAGCTGCCCCTACCACTTTTGGTAGCAGACAATTATTCCTAGCATAGTTTTGTCCATAGATCATTGCTATGTACATGATAAAGAGATACTCTTTTCTCTAACTTGACACCCCCTGGCTTCTGGTCTATTTCTGTTGCGTCTTTTCTCTCTTTTGCATTTGTCTTTGACATGAATGCACGGATCAAGTGACACCCACTGACCCACATCGGAAGCTCGTGCGTCATAACTCAATTCAATTCAATTCAATCTTTTATCGTCCAGAAAAAAAATAACACAATCAAAACAATCAAAGCAATCACTGTATATCAACAAATATAGATAAACCGGAAAATGCAGTATGAGTCAAACAAATGGTGAAAGTCAATATTAATGAATACAAGAGAAAAAGACGAAGATATAATATCCAATATCTCAGTTATAACTATAATTGTCAGTTTGTGTAATATGTTGATACTGATAAGACATTTAAAAAGTTTTCTTCTTAAGAAATTATGAACAGCAGGTATAGATCCCTATATACTGTAATAATACTCACTAAAATTAGTGGACCTGTCAAAGAGAATTACACATTTTCACTTCAAATAAAAAGATGTTCCAGTTCTTTTTCCAGGATTTTCTTTTATCCACTAGTAGATTTAAAACATTGTATACACACAATGTTCTCTGACTCATAAATGAATATTGAACTAGCATAAAATCAAGAACCAAGGTAAATTGTACTTGTGAAGAGAGAGAGAGAGAGAGAGAGAGAGAGAGAGAGAAAGAAAGAGAGATAGAGAGGAGAGAGAAGAAAGATGTATAAGAGAGAAGAGAATGAGAGAGAGAAGAGGGAAAGAGAGAGAGAGAGAGAGACAAGAGAGAAAGAGAGAGAGACAAGAGAGAGAAAAAGAGAAGAGAAATCAAGATCGAGAGAAGAGAAGGGAACAATATAAAGGGGGAAAGATAAGATAAAAGGGTAAATAAAATGGACAGTCCAAATTTATCAAGCTCACATTAAAAATCCAACACAATGTTCTGCTGGACTATCAAAACGCTGCTCTCAGTTTTTAAAGAGGCGGATAGATACTGGTACAAATGAATTAAGGCAACGGTTTGTATTTGCCTTCACAGACCTCCATCTCCTTCCAATTCTGAGCATATTACAGTGGAACCTCGTTATAAAGAACACTGATATAGCAAACTCTCATTATAACAATGTAATTTTGCCCGGCCCACTTCTTTGTATTTTATTGGGTTTTTTTTTTTTAGCCCTGATAAAACAAGGTTTCGATGTAAAGAGATAACTTGCTTGGTCCCAAGGAGTTGTTATAACGAGGTTCCACTGTATAATGGATGTTCAGTGGATGGGTAACGTCTTGCCATAAATCTTTCGCCTTGTTTAGTACGACATTTTTACAAATCTAGTCTTAGTCAGTGTCTACTTTTAGGATTCTACCTGTTTGATTCACTATTCTATGCAGCTTTCCTTTATCTTGCTGCCTGGTATTGTTGTACCACATCGTGCATCCAAAAGTGATTACACTCTCTGTGACCGATTTATAAACCATGCTCATTATCTTTCTATCAATACGAAATAATATTAGTTTACGGAGAAAAAACATCAGTTGGTTGCTTTTTGAAGCTACTTATTTAGTTTGCTCAATCAATGATAGCTGATTGTCAATGATTGTGCCCAAGTACTTGTATTTTGTTACCAATTCGATACCTTCATTATTGATACAGATAGGGTGATCAAGAGGGTTGCTGTTTTTATTTGTGCGAAACTTGAGTCATAGACCATTTCTTTCGTTTTGGATGAGGGTATAGAGCCTTAGATGGTTTTCTTTACACCAGTTTACAAAGTATTCACCACATAACCTTACCTCGCCCTCATTATCCCTTAGTATCCCTGACATGGCTGGGTTAATCTGGATATTATCTAATGATTTTCACGCTCCCACACAGTCATAAGTGTTCAGAATAAAAAGGCTGGGCGAGAGTATATAGTTCTGAGCAGTTCCAGTATTGGTTATAAGTTCATCCGAGAGACAGTTAAGTACTCTAACTATTGGGGTTTGGGTCATTTCATGGGGTTGGGGTCATTTTTGTGTGGAAATACCAGAAGTGCGGAACTATGTCTCCTATCAACCATAACAAGTTTGCTAAAATTGAGTTCAGCGTAAAAACCATACTTTTGTTGAGAAGTACTCTAGATTGATGGTGAATCAATATGGCAGACCAAATTTGTATGCAATGTTATATATTATGTCCATGTAACGATGATAAAAAAAAAATGCATTTTAAGAAAAGCTTTGAAAGAGTACCAACTGAAACATGAATGATTCTGGCTGGGCACTACCTATACATATTCATTGCATAAAAATCTTCAACAGATGATTTCATCTTCTATCCCATACTAGCGTTTCATAGAAAACGTCATAATTTTGCCCCAACCTTATGGAATGACCCTTCTCGATCACAGAAACTCACTTATTCATAGAATCAGAAACGGATTTACCATCGTCCTTTAGTTTTTCCACGAGACGATGGGGTTGAAACTCCTCGGAGTGTTCAAGTGCCGATAGATGGCATCTGTCAGGCTATGAGTTCAGTGGGGTAATCACCGCGTCAAGCACTGATCGATTCGATCAATATGCAAAATGGTGCCGGTTGATTTGCTCTCTGATTGGACGAATGAGGAGCTTTAGAAGTATTCGTTCAAGACACTTCATCACCAGAGAGGTTAACGCGTTTGGTCGAAAGTCGTTGCTCATAGAGGGACGGGCGGGTTTCGGTATCGGCAAAATGATGGAAGCTTTCCAACAAGCTGGAATAATTTGCTCATTTGCTAACGTCGAAAAAGTGCATAGTATAAGGAATTGCGAACTCAGATGCGCACTTTTCCAAAACTTTACCGCTGATACCATCCGGTCCCTCAGACTTTTTTTTTAG
Source organism: Heliocidaris tuberculata (assembly GCA_025618425.1). Lineage (NCBI taxonomy): Eukaryota > Metazoa > Echinodermata > Echinoidea > Camarodonta > Echinometridae > Heliocidaris > Heliocidaris tuberculata. The sequence continues at coordinate 15,353,639 of CM046837.1, forward strand.
GATTGATGCACTTGAACTTTTTCTTCTAGGATCGTGATTGGTTGGTCCAAGCATGCATTCCAGTAACTCAGCTTCTTGTTCTTCTACTAGGTGTTAAAAAACAGTGGACAATTTTGATCGCTATTAACTAAAAAATTATACCTCGAATAAGAATGAGGATTTGCATTGTAAAGATGAAGGACGTAAAATTTATTTGGAGCAAGTCTCATGACATATCTCTAAATACTTTTCTTAAAATATTAATTTGAATTTTTAACTAGATTTGTCACTTTTTGAAAAATCAAGGCCACAAAATCTGTGTGTATCAGTAATTAATTTTAGAACACGACAGTTACCATTTTGTGTTGCAGCTGTCATTTCTGTTTACAGGTATGTACAAGTAATCATATTTCATTCAGAATTATACACTTTCTACACTCATTTTTCTTAAATGCATTTTTAAGATTAAACACTGGAAATGGACACTAGATTAGATACATATCTCATAGTTAAGGTGTCATTAACAACAATAATACTGTATGTAATAGAATTTTTAGATATCAAATTGGACATAAATACAGCACCTATAACATGGGCAAATTAGAACATCATTATCAGTGAGGTACGACGAGTTACTGTCCATTAATCACAGCAAAGTCTGAAAATGAACGTTGTTGTGATTAATGGACCGTATTAACTCGTCATGCCTCAACGATCATGACTTCTTATTATACCGACGATATAATTTTCTTTTAGTTAATGTACAATTTATTGTATTTAATTTGATAGTATTAAAAAAAATATAAACTTAAAAGGGTGTTAATTTGCTTGTTTTATGTATGAATCTGTCAGTGTGCCCAAATAATTATTGGCTATACTGTATTTAGGCAAGAGGTGAATGACATCGTCATCCGAAAGTCGAAAGCTCGTTAGCATAAGGGCCGTGTAGGCACGGGAAATTGAACTCACATGGTTTCAAAGACCAAGGCCTATGTGCGATCTAAAAACAAGAGTCCTTCTTTAGAGGTACACAAAAAGATCAAAGTCAAAATGCGCTTCAGATATCAGTGACCACTGTTCAACTGAGCAATATACAGTATGTCCAGTCAGCTAGTGCAAACAAACGGAATTTCCAAAGGACGCTTACATACTGCACCGTAATCTAGTTTATGATAAATCCTTTTGACATTGTCAGCAGTGACTTCTTGAACCTTAAGTACGAATATAATCACAAAAGTGGTCATATCGGGTTTTATTTTAAGCATTGCTATCCCAGAATGAGCAATAAGGCAACTAATGTTGGAGAGAAGCAAGTAAAAGTAGCATTATGGTCTGTACCGCGATCGATGTCAACTATAATGACAAAATGTTTAAGTGCCATCGACGGCATGGAGGTGTACTTGGAGCTATATTCGTATGCTACAGCTGTCGCTGGGAGCTTCGAATCGTCGACGGGCCGTAAACTTCCGATGGTACTTGAGGGCAACGAGGCGGACTATGAAGAGGCGAAGAAGGCGTGGAAGAAGGAAACTAGCAGTACGATCATTCCGCGAAGAATATCGTAAGTCTTTTGACGGAATAGGGCTGGGGGGGGGGGGGGGGGGCGAGGAGTTGCCACCACTGTGATTTGTCGACTATCCGTATCAGGCTGAAAATATTTGAAGAGCTTAGTTCCAAAAGGTGCTCAATCCATTTATCATATTGACCGAAATGGACCTTTTAAAGATAAATATGCGTATCTCGCACATGCGAATCAAAAGCACCGTCTATATCGCGTCAAAAAATATTTTTCGATGGTTGAAAAAAAAGCGATCAAAATTCACGTTTCATTCCGAAAGGCGCTAAATCCAAATCTGATTCCTTCCGAAAGACAATAAATCCACTATTGACTATGGAGATTATGAATTCGTTCTGAAAAAAGAGGCAAAATCAGAGAAGCAGATTGATGAAAGTTTGAACGAAATAGGACAAGCATTCAGAAAATTATGATTTTTTGAAAGTTGTAATCACTGTACGTATGGCAATTTCAAATTGGCCGAATAGGTAATGTCACTGTGATGTAGTGGTAGACAACTCCCCCATATGCTTCGACACACAAAATGACTAAAAAGTCATTTTTTTTCTCCAAAATATATTACTCAGTAAGATCTTTTTCTTTCATGAGGACCTATAACAATATGCTATATACAATATGTTTTGAGTACAGCCCCGAGAGTAAAGGTGCTTCGGAGAAAACTGCAAATTAATGATATTTTTGTATACGACAAATGGGAGAGTTGTCCGAAAGTATGTCACAATCAACTCACCAAATTGGCAATTTAAGTTTCGCGTAGATGTACGTGATCTCATTTTTCAAACATCCATAACTTACTTATTCCTTGTCCGATTTAATTCTTTCAAACTCTCACTACCCTGTTTTTCTTATTTTCTGCTTTTACACAAATTATCTTATTACCAAGGTTGGATTTCCCTTTAAACTTTAAGCTACCACTCTAGATGATCAGAGCAAAATCTTGATATATTTAACAAACTTGTAATATTATAATGAACATCTTTGGATTTAATCTCTTTGAAATAAAAAAAACAACAAAAATAGTCAATTAACAAAAATAATCCTCACAAATTGAAAAGTTGAAACTATTTCAATCCACGAAATCATCTTTAAAAGATTAAAAAATATTTAGCTAGCAACATTTTTATGGGCCGCATCTTTTCGTGGACTTAAGTTATTCCAAATTTGGTTTCGTGCGCCCTTGTATCCGCCACTAAATCCGGACAGAAAAAAAGGAACTAAAAGTGGATTTAACGCATTTAGCAATGAAACTTTCCAGTTTGAGAACAATGACATTGGACCGTATATAAAATATAGCGTTTGCTTTGAATCTAAAGCTACCTGTCAAACTCTCAAAAATGATCACAAGCTTGCTAGGGTCCGACCTTTTGCTCGGCCTGAGATCTATCGCTCGAGCAATAGGCTAACTGTTCAAACAGTTGATCGAAATGTGCGCAATACATTAAACTATAATTTACTTGGGCTATAAGTAAAAGGTTACGAAAGAAATGTTTTTTAAATGGATCTGTTAGGCATGAGAGTTGACATCTGGTATTACTTGACAGTTTACAATACCGATGTGTAAGCTTAGTCAAAAGTGTTTCTCTCCCTGTTCACTTTCCAAAGTGGGTGTAGAGAACGATTTGACTTTATGTGACAAACAGCTTTATGCCTGACTATATTCACGTCTTTAAAAAATTCTGTAATTGAAGAGAAATATCAGCTACCTATTAATCAAAAAAATTTAAAAAATAAAAAAATAAAAAGAAGAGGACAGTTCAAGACTTGAAAAATAGCAGGTTTTTATCTCTACATGTCCATGCTAGTAGAAGCTTAACCTGATGACTACTGAATTCTCTCATTCCCATAGGCTTAACACAACTGCAGGGACCACCCTGTTCCCTGTAGGCAAAGGGTTAAAATAGTATGAGAGGAGCATGCGAAATACCAAGCAAAAGCTTGATGATGAAAGAAATGTTCTCTTTTTCCAGTACACGTGTTCTAATCTGGCAAGCCTTTGTGTACGAGAAAAAAAAGTAAAATTTTAATAGGAATGTAAGCATGTGCTAGTCTTGGTAAGCAACCGTTAGCAAGCAAACAAGCTTTTGCTTTTCCTTTCTAGCAATTACTTGGTTGGAATATCTGAAGATGCAAGTAAAAGGTTTGAAAAAGCTATTGTTTTTATAGATACAACCAATTGAGTCAAGCTCTGACGCACAATATTACATTTCTTCTTCAAATTGAATAAATCTAGCTGGGGTGCATGTCGCTAAAAAAGGGGGATATCCGATCAAATTTGCATTCAAATTAGTTAAACAAAACTCATTCCAGTTTTTTATTTTAATAACAAATAAGGGTTCAAAATATTTTCTAAAAATAACATATAAGTGGTTTCAGATTTCTAAATTTGAAAACAACTGATGTTTTTTAAAAGATATTTTCAAAGGGATGGGCATTACCCCTAGCTTTTGAGATACTCAAGTACCAGACTACCTGTTTGGTATACTCTAAATTTGATTATTTAATAGCGATCCCGTAAACTTAGTAAAGAAATGATACAAGATAATCCAACAATGAATGTAAAATACAATATAAATCTAAATTTCAATGGTCAAATAGTACAGCCAGATGCCCTTTGTCATTAACATTATTAAATGTTTACCTCTTCACATTTTCTTTTGATAGGTGTCATGACATAAAACAAAATCTGGAGAACACACGGAGCAAGTATGTCTTCATCAAAGAGTTCTCGTACATCATAGATCACGTCCGTGAATACCTTCCACGAGGTTTCAAGTACGCTTTCCTCACTCGAGAGCCGTCAAGGGTATTTGCATCCTTTCGAAAGGCTCTGATGAAAAGTTCGGGATTTTACTCCCACAGCGACTCGGAGGTTGAATTTGACATGATACGCGATGATCCGGCACGCTTTAGACCGATGTGTTGGTACAAAAACCAGCGTGACCTCTGGAAATATGTGAAGGAGAACCTCGACCCTAATCCTGTCATCATCGATGCCTTCGATCTCGCCTCTGAACCGAAACAGATTCTGAAGGGTTTCTGCGAGGCGATGGGGTATCCATACAGCGAAAGCCTTCTCCAGTGGTCGCCTAGTCAAGATTTCCCTCCAAACTTTGTAACAGCAGGAGAAGACCTCTTCGAGACGTGGTCAGTGTTCTACTCAGCAGCTTTTAACAGCACGCACTTCATGGCGCCTCCCGAGTCGGGACCACTACCACGTGATCAACTTACCGATGACGTCATTCAGTGTGTGGACTACTCCATGCCCTTTTACCAAGAGATGTATGTTAGCAGATTGCGTGTTTATTAATCCTGTACGTATTTAAGAAAAAAATCTTTATCTATTCATTTATATTTCTAAGCTTCACTCGAAAATTGCATAACAAAAACACAAAAGGGGTGTCAGGACTCTAGTACCGCTCACCCTCACTTTTCGGACATACACCCCAAGAATAATGGGCCGTATCTATAAAAACTATTAATTAAAAGGCCTAGCAAATGCTTTTTCTTACCTTTTGCTTGCAGCTTCAAAAAGTTCAACCTTGAAGTAATGGGCCGAATAAAAAACTGATCATTTACTTGGGTTACCAGTAAAAGGTTATCTAGTAAATGGCATAGCAGGGACGTTTGCTATACCATGCATGTGGTTTTGAAGCTGGTGTTATTTGAGAGTTTTTAATGGGGTTATACACTTTCACATCAGCTCAAACTTCGTTGAGGGAAATACCACAAAAGCGCTTTTTACGCCGAGGCATAGACTTAGTCAAAAGTTTTTCTCTTCCTGCTCACTTTTCCAAAGTGGCGACAGAGAGCGATTTGACTTACTGCTGTTAAATCTGGCAAATCAGTTTAATGCCTGATTAAATTTATATATTTTAAAATCTGTAATTGAAGATAAATATCAGTTATCTATTAGCTTTAAAAAGATCGTGAGGACAGTCAATATGCAAAAATAACACCCTTTTAATCTTCATCATGTCCATGCAAGTAAAAGCGTGAGCTAGTAGGAGAGGAGCTTGCAGAATACCAAGTAAAAGCTTGATGATGAAAGAAAATTCCTCCTATTCAAATAGGCATTTACTAATCTGGCAAGTTCTCTGTACAAGAACAAAACCTTTCCTTTTGATGCTGTGTAAAATTTGAATAGGAATGTAAGCTTCTGCTAGTCTGGGAGAGCGACTGCTAACAAGAAAACAAGCTTCTCCTTTTTTCTAGCAAATACTTGGTTGGAATATCTGATGATGCAGCCAAAAGGTTAGAAAAAAGCATTTGCTAGGCCTTTACTAGTGTTTATAGATACCGGCCATTGTCACCGTTAAAAAAAATCTTTTTGATCATCTGTATGTTACATGTTTATCATGGTAGGATTTGTTGTATTGTGTAATAACTGATTTATCTTGGTTCTTACATTTCGCCTACAAAATCACTGTGAAACAGCCTTGCGGCTGAGAGGAAATATTTAATCTCTTGTTGTGAAGAACAAACAAATTAACTGGACAGATATTGACCAATATCCAGAGAGAATAATTAGAGTGGTCATTCATCCCTTAGTGCCTATTTTTCTCTAAATAGAGGACAGGTACCAGGCAATATGGAAATCGCGAAAGTAATACCACTTTTAAAAACAGGAGACAAGGGACTTGTTAATAGCTACTGACCTATATCTTTATTAACTTCGTCATCAAAAGTTCTTGAAAAACTAGTCTATACAAGAACATCCGTTTTCCTTAAAAGAGCACAATTTGGGTTTGGCGAAAATCACAGTACTTCGCAAATTCTATTGATCAATGTTTCCATACTGCTTGTATTTTCCTGGACTTCTCCAAGGCCTTCGATACCATTAACCATGAAATCCTTCTTTATAAACCCTCATATTAGCGGGAAAGAATTGAACTGTTCAGGAATAATCTCACAAACAGAGTATCAATAGACAACCGTTGTTCTTGTACGCTTCCGGTTAACAGTGTAGTACCACAGGGCAGTATCCTAGGTCCTCTTCTGTTTATCATTTCTATAAATGACTTTCAGAAAACCTCGAATATTATTTCAATTAATCTCTTTGCTGATCCCTGCTGATGACTCCAACCTTTTCTTTTCTCATGCAAATGCAAACGTACTTCTTGAAATATTAAACACCGAACTTATACAAGTAACAGATTGGATCAAGGCTGATAAAATTAACCTGCAGAAGACCAATTGTATTATGCTTTTTAGTAACAGAATCAATTATCTTCCCAGTAACATTATTTTGATGACGCTGTCAAAAAGTTTCTGCAACTAAATTCTTAGGAGTCCTAATCGAATATAAATTATCCTGGAAACCGCACATTGACAGCATAATGTAAAACCATCTCCCGAAACTTTGGAGTTGTTAACAAACTAAAATATTTCCTTCCTTCTGCCACTCTACTCACATTTTCATCACACTTTGATATTACCGTACAGTGCGCCCCAGAAAAAAACTAAACCCTAAACAAAAGGTTATTGTGACCACACTATGTGCTCTCTGACAATAATGATCTATTTTCCATAAACCATAAGTATTGGAACTCTTTAGATAAAGAATTTAAAGATTGCCCTAGTCTCAACAATTGATAACGTAAACTTAGAAGATATCAGCTCAGCCTATAACCCCTGCAAACAGATCCAGTCTAATGCAAATAAATAAATACAATAATAATGATAAATAATACAAAATTCACCCTTTTCATGTTTTCCCGTTAACACGTGCTTAACGACCGTGTTTTTGCTCCTGCTCCCAACTTCCCTTCCTTTCTATATCCTGTCTCTTATTTTACGACTTTCTACCTCTTTCCTTATAAACATGAAAACCTATTTAGGCATACCGTTCACTGGTCTGTAACCCTCGCAACTATTTATCCAATTGCTATAATTTGTATGACCTACATTATGTAACTAAGACTTCTGAGCATGTATCATGCAAGCTTTGCTTTCTTAGCACGCCCCTCCGTTTCATTGTATATGTTAGGTTCATAATGATACGTTTGTATAAATCATTTTTTGTTACTCTTCTCAATACCCTCATCTTTGTATTATCAGTTTGATATTATAAAAAAGTTATTACATTGTTTTATGTTAAATCATTGAATCGTATCATGTACTGTATGCTTATTTTGAAACGGAAAAATAAATCAAATCAAATAAAATAATAATAATAGCGGTTTCTTATAAAGCGCTTTACCAGAAACAACTGACCAAAGTGCTTACATTATCATTTTGTGTGGCTTTAAAACCATACATCAATGATAAATGTAGGCCTTTACAGGAAGATAATCAAGGATAGTAAACATACATGTATTGTTCCATGTTCGTAACCCTTTTCTTCAGAACAATAGCATCGTCTGATAATTCCTATTCCAACTTGACCAGCATCCTTAATTATTTATGACCCAATCCCGTTTTAGAATAAACATTATCCTTATAGAATTACCTTCGAATGAACATAGGTATGGCATTTTCCTTAGCCAACCATCCAACATAATTTGAATTTGAAGTTGAATGATCTGACTTTTGTTCCTATATGTAAGAAAGGTGACTATAAATGTATTGTACTTGCAAGTGAAATTCACTAAAGCAAGAGAAGGATGAAAGAGAAAGAGAGAGAGAGGGGGGGGGGGGGACAGAGAGGGAGAGAGAAAGAGAGGAATGGGTAGACCGTCATGGATCAGATAACATTAATATTTTTAATCCATTTTTTTCTGCATTTCTCATAATTAATGGCCCTCTAAAGGCTCCATTATTGGTCTAGTTCTGGACTATTTGATGATTTTTTCCGTTAAAACCCCTTGTGCGTGCACCCAACGTATAGAACTGTACAAGTACACTGATTCACTCTCCCTACAAATTCACCCAATTTCGGGGAGGGTAAATTTGTGGCGAGTGTGAATCTTGGAATCCGCACCATTCTACGCTGAGTGCATGCACGCATACGATTTTTTTTAATTTTTTTTTTTAAAGTACCTCCTTGAGTTTTACTGACAAAATGCTTAAATACGCCTAGAACTAGACTATTTCATTATCGGCCTCCATTTTCGCTGAGGGTTCGAATTTGAATTGAGATGGTGACCACTGACAAGCTTCTGGAATTAGATACGAGTGGCGTATCTAAAAGTTTATAAACTTTGGCCAAATCTTCCCCCAGATAGAGGGGACATTAATGATGATACGCCACATAATGGCAATTGTTACTACCGGGCGGGGATGGGGGGGGGGGGGGGGGTGGACAGAGCACATTAATTTTGTCGTAATCCAACTACTTTACGAGTCCATTTTAACCACAACCTGTCTATACATATCACACATAATGATGGCGCTCTATCGGTTTTCGGTATTCATGTTAGTTAAGTGATTTAAAGAAATTAAGGGCTGACACATCTTATTCTATAGCAGGAGAGATACATCAACTCCACTACGAGACGATTGCATCATCATTCATGTCTAACTAATTCTGCAGCATGCACCGAAATATAAAGCCCCACAGTATACCCACTTATCTGCTTATAGATTTGAAGTTACTAGCGACTCCCCAATGTTTCCGAATTATGTTTATTATTCCGAATTATATTTATTATCCCAAATATATTACTTTAGCGAACTCGGTCCGCTTCTTTAGTTAGCTTAAATGGTTTTGGGCAGGGAAGATAGAGGGCGCAAAGTGGTTTTCTGTCCGATGATGCTGTAATATTATAAGCCCATCCCTAGGGAACTTATACTACGTATAAATAAACTACGTATATCCTATAAGTCACCATATATTCGTATACCCACAGTAAATCTCTCATATACTATGTATATGCGCATATACAAAATAAGAAAAAAGAAAAGTAAAAAGGATCTATGTCTAGGCCTCTAGAACACAGGCCAAATAGGAGAAAGCCGCTCATCCAGGATGACAGATTCATCATAAGATGAAGGCAAGGGACAGGTCAGCCCCTCGGCTTCAAGGACAGAGGAGTATAACATTACTAACGACGACAAGACAGTGGTGTCGGACCCAACAAAAAATTCAGTATCGTAAAAACGGGTTGAATAGAAACAGTTTTAGCATATTTTGCCTAAGAACATCTTCATCACATCGCCAGAGGCTAATGTTTTGGCATCACAATCAACATTACATTTCATTTTTATATAGACTTTTGAGACTGTTCCTATTCACCCCGACGTCGGGTGAATAGGAGCAGAATGGAAATTTATGAAATATATTATGCTAAACTGTTACTTGTAAACCGAGACCCTTAATTACATGGTGAAAAACAAGCATTACATAATCATAATCTTGGCAGTAAACAATAGCTGTTGACTAATAGGGGGGGGGGGGGGGGGGGGGTCAGTAGATTAATATTGAAATTTTTGTATTTCTAATTTAAGTTATACTTTACAACCATGATGCATAATCTTAATCGGAACATGTGTGGATTGTCTTTAGAACTAATGGTGTGAAACATTTCTTGCCGAATAAATAATATTGAATGGCCCTGAGTGGGATACAAGAGTATATAGTATATATAGCATATAGTTGATGAGTCAGGGTTCTCGAGGAGCCTGAAAATGAATGTTCTAGGGATGCCGTTCAGTTCTCAGGCTTAATACCTGCTAAATCACGCTTCGATTTACTTTTAAAATATCATAAGTATTGTCTTTGTGGTACATGTGATATGTGGTCCCAGGAAGTAAAGTATCATGATTGCATGGTAGTCTGTTCTTATTCACCCCGGTTATTCAGCAAAACTAATTTAAAACAAATCCAAAAGGAGAAAAAATATACATGTTTATAACCCCAAATGCAATAAAAAAAAATTCTAGGAAATTATATGTAATTTTGCTGAGGTCTTGATGCAAAATCTGATGATCCCCTTTAGCAGGTCTAAATGTTAAAGGACAGTTTTGTCCACATTTCAGTTTTAAGCATATTTCAGGACAGCATATTATATTCCACAAATAAATAATATTGAATGGCCCTGAGTGGGATACAAGAGTATATAGTATATATAGCATATAGTTGATGAGCATATATATATTTTCAAAGAAAAACCATTCAATATTACTATTATTGATTGTATGAGACCTATTTACTCAATTTTCACTATTACAAGTGCTTATGTTTTTATATTGACTTTAACGTAAAACACTGGTAGAAAAACATTTTTGCCCTTAACCAAGCATCTTGCAAGGGCTGAGCCCATATACATCCATTGTCTTAACCTTTGCGTATTTCAATCCGGGAACTTTTGCGCAAATCATGAGATACGCTAATTTTTCTGGTCGCGTGAAAACCCTTCATACAAATAATATCTGCTGTTGTTACAAGAAGAGATGGAGAAAGAGAGATGGAATTGAAAAGGGAGGGAGAAGGGGCGAGACAGAGAAAGTGAGTGAAAGAGAAAGAAAAGAGAGAGAGAGAGAGAGTTTGAGAGAGAGAGGAGGAGAGGGAGGGGCGGGGAGGGGCGGGCAAGATATATAATTTGAGCTTCACGCCCATGCTGTTTCATATCATTAAATGGTTACATGTCGTTTTTCTTAAGGTTAGTATTTCCGAAGGTTCGTATTTCCGAGGCTTCGTTACTCTGGAATTACGAACCTTCGGAGTAATGCATCACATATTCTGAATTATGAACCCTATTTCATTTTCGGAATTATGAACCCCCTGCTATGGGAAATTTGTGTTTCGGAATTATGCACATTCGGAAAAACGAACCTTCGGAAAAACGAACCTTCGGAAAAACGAATATCCCCCATTATAATGTATGTTTCGTAGTTTCCATAGTTATGATAGTAGCCTGAAAGTTATTATCCAAGATCATGTCTTAGTGCACTATGGAATCACACAAATTTAGGTTTCCTTTAACGTCTCGTTAGATACATATGTAATTCAGATCTAAAACTCTATAAAGAAATGAACGTTGTTGTATGTTAATGAGAAGGCTACGCTAAGAGTTAGCAAGTGGTGACTAGTATCATGCATATTGCGTGCATATATGGTTGGGGTTTTTTTTATTACACCGCTTCTTCATATGCAAACATTATGACAAACACAATTCAAACATAACATATTTATATTGTCTGATAAAAATTTTTACGTGATGCGATTATTCATGTCAATAAAACCATAACGACGGACCTATGATCTTGTTCAACGTGAGACGGTGATTTGGAAAATTTGATATTTTAAATTTTGTCAAATTATTAACTATAAATACAAATACATTGTTTACTGAAAAAAAGATAGTATATCAGTTGAGTAAACATCATTTGAAGTATTTAAGAAAATGTGGCGCTGCGACTGAGGATGAATCAAGGGACAAGAAAACTATGTTTTAAGCTGCAATCATATTTTTTATGTGAACGCAACTCAGGACTTTATGTTTCTGTGTCCGTGGACGAAGGTATGTGAATATTATTTTTTGCCCTTTTTGTTTTGTTGGTATTGTTTTCTTCAGAGAGAACAGGTGTACTGAAGGAGGCATATAGAAGTAGGCACGAAGTTAGTTACAGAGCCAGACGACAATTAGTTTAGGTACGACTAACGATTTCGAGAAATAAAACAAGAAACAGGCAAGAGTTGTTTACCTTTGTCTGTTTGTATTTATTCGTCCTTAAGTAGAATATTACAGACATAGTGCAGGCATGGCTGTCTTATAAAGACATATGTATTTGTACATACCTCTACTTGCTTATCACTAAAATGGCATTTATGTTATGGATCCCCTCCAATCTCAAGCCACTGGCTTAAAAAAAAGAGCATGTTTAGGATATATTAACTTAATATGTGAATTTTATGAAATATATAAATTGAAAGTGAAAAATTGAATTGAAATTGTGATTGCCCCATAGCCTGTTGAGGCGTCATTTCGATCGCGTTAATACCTACTAATAGTACTAATGCACACGCTAGTAATTCAATACGATATAATGAACATCAAAGGTCGTGTCAGTCGCTGACGCAGACGCCTCGTGTCGTTAAAGACAGGTCTTTAGAGAAGGTGCATCTCCATCAGCCCGAGTTTGCTCAAGCTTGAGATTCTAGCCAAATCAGAGCTTCTCGAGAAAAAGTCCGAGTTGTGCACGATGTCCCTGAGGCACTGGGACTCTTTTTGCGCCTGTCTGTAAACAGGTAAAGGACGCAGAACGGTGAGGGCCAAGATTTTCTGAGGTCGTCTTGAAGATTCCTTTCTCAAATGCCCGTGTAGGACAGGGGGCGCAAAGATTAGCTGGTAGAATGTTCTAACCAGTACAGAAAGGTTTACGAGCGAGTTTCTATCCGTTTGCAATGATTAACACCATTGACAGTATGGATTCTTGAGTGGCAATTGAAATACTGAAATTATCTGAAATTACTAAAAGATTCCATTTCAAAAAATAGTACCTCTGAATGATCACGCTGATATGGGTTGTTTTATCTTTCCTAAGGATCACTTTCCTGTTTCCACACCTAAAATGATTCCTTCATGATTGTGCTCTCAAACTTTTCATGAAAACTTTAATAAAGGATTGTTCATGTCTTTATTTAACTGTCCTAATCATGTAAACGGGCGCAATGTCATAATTTGACATGAACTACATTTAGGCAGGCAACGCTGTCAACATAGGTGGTAACGGACTTAGATGCTGAGTGGGGAAAGAAATTGGATTGGGTCTTTTTTTTTTCTTATCACGTTCCCTTCCATCTTCATGACTCTATCTCTCTTTCTCCTTCCCTTTCCCTCTCAATAAAGGCCTCCTGCCAAAGTAGTTTTACAAGTAAGTAACCTGTTATAAACATGATATACTTAATTTGCCCATCCCATCTTTGTACATACTACTCGTAGAGGTTATACATAATCTTAAGTCCACCGCATACGGGCTATTGTGAGCTTTCTAGGCAGAGGAAAGGCCGAATCGACTCCAAGTCGTAGTGATGTCAGAACTGTCCTACGATTGTCTGCGATTTGAAACTGATTTGGTCCTTATTCCAGGTAGAAAGCTGACAGCACACCCAAACCCTATGTTAAGTATTTATATTATTGTTCAGAACCTGAATCAGGTAGATTTGATTACTTAAAATGCCCAAATAATGCTACTGCGATTTATTTCCAAAATCGGATCGCAGTCGATCGTATAGTGTGCGGTGACCTCTACGCCTTTCGTAGTCATATGTATAATATATTACACTTCTGTGGTATGAATATCATGACATCTTTTCTCTTTGGTCGTTTTACATGTTTTAGGTTGGACACTGGATGACTAAGTGAAGTTCTGTTTCTATATCCGTTTGGCAGGTGGGGCATTCACATTTATGAACTTCTACATTTTTGCATCCTTGTTCAATTATTAATGTGCTGATACTACTTTTATCTTTAGCTATGTCAATTTCTTATTTATATCTAATAATGGGTATTTTCCAAGGTTATAGGTACATTTTCTGTCCTTGACTTATAGGCTCTAAGTTTATTACAGTACGAATCACTTTTTTCATTGAGAATGTTGTGCCAATTTCTAATATCTTCTGGTGTTTATTTCCAACCGATTCTACAAATCGTTATTTCGAGATTGTATTAAGTGTTTGAAATATGATCAAAACTCTCGTGTAAACATAACCTTTCAGGAATTTTGAAGGTTATCTGTAGATTTTCACATTCATATCCTGTATAAGGTCATCGGGAAAAGTAAACAAAATGTACTTTTCTCATCACCTAGTAGAGCCGGTTTGCAGTCTTCATCAAATATATTTACTAAATCATTAGTGTACCGAGAAAGGGGATAGCAGTAAACCGGCAGAAGTGGCCCCTCGTTCCAATTTTAGGCCTACTGATGTAACAAACAGACTATTTCTTTAAGTCACACATTGCTCCACCAAGAACATGAAGAAATACGAAGGCCTACATGCTAGTTAATTTATAACAATATATGAAGCATAAATAAAGCATTCTGAATAAATAAGTATTATTAGATGCTGTTATTGAATTCTTTGAGAAAAATGCAAATTTTTCAGGATCTTCACTAACTTTATGTTTATCATTAAGCAATGGTAAACAAATAAGGAACAAAAACGAAAAGGATTAAAAAAGGAAACTCTTTGAATTTACAATCATTTCCACACATGAAATTGTATAGAGTTGTAATATTTGGATTCATTACAAAGGGTGGAAGATTTCCTACACACTACATCTTGTATTAAATATAACACACATCAAGAGTCAAAAGTCAAGAAAGGTCCGTTATCTACACATTTTGTATTGTATAACATAAGTGTCTTCTTATTAGCAGCTAATCAAAGGCTCTTTGAAAGTCAAAGATACACACAGAGATGCTGTTTGCTTGATGAAAATTTATGTAAACATTTGTTAGTGTTGCTTGCTTGCGACTTTCCCTGTATAACTCGAGTTGCTCTGATTATTAAAATGTCGTTTGTATAAAAAGTCTACAAGTCTACCGTATAAAGTTCTAGCAAATAATTAAACTATGCAATTTGAATTACCAAATGCCTTGAGGGGTCAAACCATGTACATGATGTAGCTTCATGATCAAACACTTGCACGGGAAGGGAAGGGAAAGGATGGGAACGAAGCACGCGAGAAACAACGATATCTGGTTGGTGCCGCAGATGGCATGTACAAGACTGGTGGAAGATTCTGTCATATCTTCAGTATAGCATGCACGTTATTTGAAATATGAATGATATCAAACAAATATAAGAAAAAGAAAATAATTTCTCATATTTTTGAAGACTGACATATAATTCACGATACGGGTCTCGCAATGTGGAAGAAAATTCATATGATCATAACTGTAAATTTGGCTTTTGTGTAAGATTCAGAATAGACCAGTTTATGACGAAAAAAATTGTCATAAGTATAATTTTGAAAATGAGAAGGGCACTTTCATACATATTTGAATAACAATTTCCTTTCGTAAAGACCTATTGTTGGTATAGAAATTAACTCGTTACCTTCTTAAAACTTTGTGTATTACGAGATCGATTATGGTAACATCAAGTAACTATGCAATATCGAATATGATGTATGATAACTTTACAATGCAGGTCACTGATGCTGTTAATGATTGAAAGAAATAGATTGTTTTATAGCCGGTGAAATGATAAACACTTTAGCGATGAGAAATAGTACTTAAAAGTAGTATTGAGATCTGGTATTGACATAAGATATCGTTTATGAACGATATTAGGCAAATTAACCCGTTGTCTGCTGGAACCGGGTGATCTCTGTATTAAGCCTATGGGAATTTGAGAATTGAGTAGACAACGGGTTAACCTGGAAATTCTGGTGATATCCGTGGATCGAACTTGAAAGGAGAACACGTAGCTAGAAATAGACGAAAACAGACACGATAATCACGTCATGCGTGAAATACAGCAAATACGGCAAATACAGCGCCAATAACTCGTAACCTTAAAAAGCCATGTCTGTGATTGTGCACAGTCACAGCCATGGCTTTTCAAGTTTACTAGGTACTGGCGCCCAATTAAATATTTGGGATAATGATACCAAGGGCATCATATTTGCACCCCCGAATCCATTTTCTTTTTCACACCAGACCATAACCTAACCATTTTGCTAAGAAACTAAGTTTGTTTTAAAAGGGATTAACTCCCAAAATGTAATTTCTTCCAGGTTATCATAAAAAGTATGAGACATTCAACGAATAAGAATTGAATGTTGATTTCATTTCAAGGCCCGCAAGGCAGTTAACTCTTCACGTTCATATTTTAACGGGGCTCATTTTCGTTTTTGCTTTTATTTGAGTGTATAGATTCTTTCACTATCTTTCCAAAATCAATGGGAACTCAAATTTACATTGCAATGTGTAAAAATCGATCTACAATGATAAAACCACTTAGTCTACATAAAGTAAAGCCATGCCTAATAAATACGCTCACTAATAATGCATATTGAGGTAAAGTGCTTAAGATTAATTAAGTACTATTGATCGGCCATACATTGTCACGGTTACCAGACTATAACACCATGAATGTAACAAAAGACGCTAAAAACAATCATGTAGCTGACCTATACAGAGCAGTGATTACACACACACACACACACACACACACCCACACACACAAAATACCAAAAACAAAATTTCTATACGCAAAAGAGAATAACTACACATGGGTATCAGGTATTATCAGAGCATGAGAATAAATATACACCCAATAGCATACATAATGGAGGAAATTCATGAGCAATCATTACAAAGAGAACTACATGTATGAGAATAGATATACATGTAAGTGCATCTAACTGAGAAATCTAGTCCTATTTGGCTACTCGTAATTTCTGTATACTCAAGTTCAAAGCATCAGGACTCTCGGACCATCCCCACTTGGACAACTAAACCAGACAATTAGCCCGGGCAAATAGCCTGGCAACTAGCCCGGATCACTCCCGGACAACAACTATCCCCTTAAAAACTAACCCAAGTAATTATCCCCTATACATTATACCGGTGGGAGCTAAGTGTTCGCGTGGTAGTTGTCCAAGGGGTAGTCCTAAGCCAAATTTTACTAGAATTATCCGAATGGTACGAAAAGTGCAACTTTTCGTCATTGCAGTCGATGGGGGGGGGGGGGGGTCATATCTCAGTTACTTGTAGTCTAATACATGTATGAAATATTGAAACAAATCTCTACAAGTATTTGACATTTATTCCTTTTTATTGCGTGTCTCGCTTTACTAACTTAATACATGTATTATAATTATTTGTATGATATCTGTTCACACAGTATCTTGATGTCACCATGCCGGTATCTCTCGGTGAGTGGCGTGTCAGGATCGGCACGTTTGTGCGACGAGAGAGGAAAGAATATGACTATAATTATTTTTTAAGGAAACTTTTCAACTTAATCAAGACTAGTTCCAAGAATGTTAAGTCACCCGAAGAAAGCAATAGTGCTAAAAGCAACACTTTATCTCGCAATGGGTCTTCAAAAGATGTTAATAGTTCAAGAGGTATCGCGGCTCGTCAAAATGCGTCTTCACTGAATGTCAACAGTTTGCCAAATGACCTTAATACATCTCAAACAGGGCCTTCATGTGACGTCAATAATACCACAGTTGAAGATTCTTCTAAGACTCGGTTTCCATGTGATGTTGATAGTAGTGGATGTGATGCTGTCACTATGGGTGGATCTCCATGTGATGTCAATAGCCACGGACCTAACGATTCATTTCACTCAGGGTCTCTATGTGCAAAAACAATTGGTCCTACTACCGCAAACAAGAACAACCCCGTCCTTGATTCTACTGACATGCAAAATCCAGTTACCCGACTTTGTACAGAAGGTGGTGAGAATGTCCATCCTCAATTCTCCACGTCACCTAATTCAAGCGAAACAATTACTAGATACTCTCTAGTTGTTGAGAACAAGAATAATGAAACAGCTCGTCCGATACTCGATGACGATGAACTAGACTGTAGAGAAATAACACTCATGCCCCTGACATACAGCACAAAGCTAGTTAACAACAATATCCTATCAAAAGATCTTCCTCGGACCTCTAGATCATGTGCTACTTCTACAGATGATTCTACTACTAAGATAGAATCGGCCTCGAGATCGACAATGGGCAAGGACGCCACTGAAATACGTGATCATGATGGGCTGGATGGAAGGAAAAGCCATCATGAAACAGCATTACCAAGCGTAAGACCATTGTATTTATACCTCAGTAACATCACATTTCATATATGGGAGATATAGTGAAGGGCGAACGAGGTGCGGAGGCTAAGATGGAGGCTGCACCCCCCCTATTTTTTTTTTATTTAAAAAAAAATATATATATCGACCAATATTCGGGTAGCGATGTGATCTATTTTTAAATCTCATATCACAAGTATATTTGGATGACGAAAATACATTACATATATTTTAGCGAGAAACGTCAGCTCTAGCTCTTCCTGCATTGTGCCCATACGCCTATTGATCAAATCACAACGAAATATTATTGAGTACATACGTGTAGTTTTGTTTCTAGAAAAAGTTTGTATACATGGCAAGGAAATGTACATATCTACATTCGAAGGTTATACTGAGTTAATATAAATGAATGAAAAATACATGATCTCATATCAGACTTGTGTTTTCTGTGAATGCGATTTCCGTCAGTGTATATATATTTTTTGCGGGTCTTAGCAACCGATATGTCACAATACAGTTCAGAACAATATGAAGCCTGAAGCTCCCGAAATGCAATACCATTACCAGAGCTCAAGATGAAATGAGATACATATTTTTCATAATCCTCATTAACATGATCGCAGATTTGATCTGTATTATTCGGAAGAAAATTCTATTTCGCCTTTATATTCGCCTACTTAATACCTCATTTACACCTCAAAACTGACTCCGAGCCTACTTCAAACCCACAGTTTCCTGGTCATTTGGAGAAGTGTAAAATTTTGTTCAGTCTGTCGCCAATCTTCTCGTGACACGCATTCGCACAGAAGATTGTCAATCGTAATTTCTCTTTTGCAAAATACATGGCTTTCATTCATCATTAATTTTCATTTCCTTATATAGCATCAAGAGGAATCTCCATTACTGACTTCTCCAACCACAGAGTCAGGAATGTTGTATAACACGGTTGATGCAATGGAAGGCAAAGACTGTCCAGACATAAACAACATTCTTCTACTGAGAGCCGGTGACATAGAACAGAACCCCGGTCCCAATGATACGTAAGCTTTCGTAAAAATCAACCACTTTAACCCTTTCAAGACAATTGACCACATTTTGTGGTTTGGCTCAATAACTTTTGATTCAAAGCTCTAAAAAAATATACCAGATACATGAGTAGAAAGAGCAAAAATCTCTGCAAAGACTATGTCTATTTTTGCTGCATGACCATATTCCGTTTGATGCCAAGAATTTAAAAACGAGAATAATCTTTAAAATCCTTAAATTGGCAACACAGTGAGAGGTTCCAAATCATGGTTTTTATCAAAATTGGCAATTTCCTTGAACTCTTCCGACAGAGTTTGTAACCATGTATAATAATTTAAAATATTTTACACATTATTAGCACCTTGTAGCACTAAAAGAAACTATTATTGTTGCCAATTTGAAGAACAAAATGTGATCAATTTAACCCTGGAATAATTCCTGTCCTGAAAGGGTTAAACGTTCAAAGTATGGTTAAATCTTGATTTCTATATCTTTATAATTAACTTGAAATTACTATTTCTTGTCAGATAATACCCTGGCATTATGGATAATGAAACAAGTTGCTTTTAAATCCGCATTTTCTCGTTATACATAATGGAAGCAAAAGGCTGCGTCACTTGCTACTTTTTACAAATGTTAATGGTCAACAGTAACTGGATACAACCAGTATAGCATAATTTTAGCCAAACAGGATCTTGTCAAATTTCTGCTATTAATTATATTCCTTTCACATGTTATAGACCTGGGAACCTGACTGAATTAGAGCTCTACCTCCTTGCTGACGGTATGGATCCTTCAGATTTTAAAAAGGTTGGACTAGCTTTGGACTTCACTAAGGATCAACTAAGTCAATTTGAAAAAGATCAGGGAAACACCATGCAAGCTACATATCAGATGCTGTATGAGTGGCGGAAGACAGCACGTGATAGCGAGGCGAGGGATATATTGGTGAAGAAGTTAGAATTCACCCGGCTTGTCCAGCTCGCTGATAGTTTACACAGAGGTACCGTTACATATTCGCAAAAAAAAAGTACAGCATAGATAATTCAGAATATGAAATGGGGAGGTGTCAATTAAAAGCATGATAAATGTACTGACAATACATCTTTTATAAGCTGTTCAGACAAAATAAATAAATTATCGCTGAGTCAGTGGGGGCACGCCAACGGAGTATGAAAGTTGAGTGTCCTTTTTTAAGGGCAGGACACGTACCCCCTTCCAGTCTGACCAATGAGTATAATATCTCCATGCACACTTTGAGCTGCCCATAAAGAGTGAATCATTTTGTGGAATCGTTTTACAGTCCCTATGACTTCCAATGCCGATTGGAAATTAGGAGTTATAATACAAAAAATACCATATTCGTTATACTTAATCGACGAAATGAATTTCGACCGTGCTACAAAAACTGTTCATTATAATCCCATCACAGGTCAGGTTGGTGAACACATACCTTCATTGACAGAGGAGGAAATCCAAAGGGTTGCTGAAGATGTCAAACGCCATTTCACAACTGAGCTGTGTCAGATCCAAGCTGACCCACTGAACAGCGAGCTTCTACTTCAGTTTGAGCACATCTTCACAAATCTAACGTTGATGGGAGAAGACAAGGGCACAAAGCACAAGACGCCACTGGCTTACAGTGACCTGCTCAGGACTAAAGTCAATGGAATCTATCCAAAACGCTTATTGTTGGAAGGGGAAGAAGGTGTGGGGAAAACCACACTCTGCGCTAAGATAGCTTGGGATTGGATCCATGGAGTTGGATACAAAGATTTCAAACTGGTTCTTGTTATCCTACTCAGTAAGGCAAAGGACGAGACCGTTGGAGAAATAGTGAAGTCATACCTTTCTGACAGCAACAGTGTCACAGCTAAGCAGCTCGACAAGTATATTCTCTCAAATCCTGATGACGTCTTTCTTGTCCTGGACGGTCTAGATGAGTTTCCTGTGGATCTTACCAGCATGCAGCAAATCATCCAGATCACTCTGAATCGGTTATTCAAGTCAGGCACAGTCCTAATCACGTCAAGGCAATGGAGATCAGATGAGATTAGGAAGAACGCTGGTGTAAGAATGGCGTTTGCTTTCATTGCTGTGGAAGGCTTCTCTTCTGACAACGTCTCTTCCTATGTCACGGCGTTCTTTCATCCAGACACAGCTGCTTCGGATGAACTTATCCGATTCATGTCACAAAATGATGTGATTAGAGAGAACATGGCATCCTACCCCATATACATAGCTATGCTGTGTGTCATGTGGAAAGATTTTGATGAAAAGCGCCGAGAGGCAATGTCCAAGTTGCAAACATTTTCCCAGTTCTTCGATGAGATGATTAGTTTTCTGATCGATCATTACCTGTCAAAGCACAATGCGTCCTCAACTAATGCTGAATTGATGGAAACTCGTTCGAGAATTCGTCATCATCTAACTCACATTGGTTGTGTTGCCTTCCAGGGACTTAGAGAGAGACGGCTGGTGTTCACAGAAGAAGAGTTTCACAACTGTCCTGAGTCTGTGGAAACAGGTTGTAAAGTTGGAGTACTAACCAAAGAAAGGCGAGACAGAAGAAGTAATCCTCAATTTACAGGCTCATCAGTGCAGTTTCCCCATAAACTGTTTCAGGATTATCTGTCAGGGATGTACCTTGCATTTCTCTTTAGTAAAAACCCTTCTGACTATCAGATATGTACAGCTGAAATTATAAGAGGGCATTTCGAATACCGATATCTCCTGTATTTCACTTCGGCTCAACAGAAGGAGGTTGCCATGGATATCGTATTGCGTCTCATTGCTCAGAGAGACTCTCGGTCTGCATACATGTATGGCCTGTATAATCCCGTGTTCGTGAAGGATGACAACTTCATCGTGGATGTAGCCTACGAGAGCCAGGACCAAGACGTTGCTAAAGCAGTGCCGGATCTGCTCATAGCCAAGACCAACACTACACTGAAGATACCGAAGGAGATGCAGGCACATACAATAGCCGGACACATATTTATCGTACATTATCGAGTAGTGGTGAGAAAAACAAACATTTTGTTTTCTTAGTTCTGTTGTTTTGGACACTTGGCGGTATTTAATTTTTATCTCCGACATGTCTAGGCAAGGCATTATGTAGACATTGCTTTTCTATACCGAAATGTTGAAAAGATAGTTGGTAGGATGCAACCGTCACTGTGGTTTCATTTAGCATGTGAGCCTCTATAATATTGCGACTAAGTAGAATGTTTCCATGTAGAGTAAGGAGATTGCCCTGCACCAGTGGTTTTTAATCATGCTTGAGTCCTATCACCAGGGTTACAATGTATTAAAAAAAAAATTGTGGTCAATTATTTTCAATTCGAAATCATTTTGATCATTTTTATACTCTCTTCATAGTATTGTGGAGCAGAAGCGATGCTCTCTGGTCAAGGGGGTGGGGGGGGGGGGGGGCGACGACATGCGATTGAGAGTGTACAGGAAGGAAGGGGAATTCTAGGTTAAGACAGCTTTGCACTTTCAATCATACATTGAAACTTTGAATTGCAGAGCACTTTGAAACACGCACCTTGCTCTTTTTTAGAAATAAATATTTGAACAAGCTTGATATCCATAAAAAGCCGACCTTGTACATGCATTGCCATGCGGGTGAGCGCATTGGTGATTGACAGGAACAAAACAATACGATTGTGAGATTCATGCTAATGGAAGCTTCAATTTATTTGGAAATATATTTCTTTGATAAATAATATTGATATAATAACAACTGTCTCATAAAGGTGATAAAAGTGATACTGTTGTAGAATATATGGTATGCATAGAGCGAAGCTTGAAGCTTATAAAAACAGGTTAGGAAATAACAATATCCAGTGGCTTAGCTACTGGAAGCATTAAGCCACTTGCCCCATCAAATGGCATAAAAATGAAACGGGGGAAAAAAGATAGAAAAATTAGAGAAGTGAACGGGGAAACGCAAAGGAAGAGAGAAGAAAAAACAACTACAACAAATAGAAAAGACGTTACTACCCCTCCCACCCCCTTCTCCTTATCAATTCCCTTTTTCATTTGCTCTTCATCCACCTAGTAAGACCGGTGATCAACAGTGATGCCGGTGGCCCCTCAATGTCTGGACCCATGCTACGTGACTAACCATGTCAATAAAGCTACATAGGTTGGTGTTATTTTGATGTTTCTTTGTTTTACCTTTAAAATCTACCATGGAATATTATTATCAACTTATAAATTAAAGGATCAACTCCTTATTGAAAAGTCGTGTACATGTGGACGGACTGCTTCAGAGGATCTGGCTGAATTCATAAGTACATCCTGTTCTTTGACATCACTATCTTTGACAGTCTACGGATCACTGCATGATGTTTTCTACTCGGTGATTGCTAATAAAGCAGAGCAGTCCAAGGTCAGTAAAAAAAAATGTGTACTATCAACGTCGTTCTATTTGATACATCATTGTTCATACGGAAATACGGGCAAAATTCAGTTAGTTAGGACATAGGATAGTGGCTTTCATGATGTTATATACTTAAACTGATTAAGGGGAATACTAGAAAACATATATGATTTGAGTAAGTGAAAATATGGATTTAATGGATAATTTTTTTCATAATTCTGTTGGTTTTTCAAAATATAAGATAACTATTATAAAATAGGCCCACTGGCCATCAGACATATAATTTAAATACATCATATTATGATGTATTTAGATTAAATAACAAATATAATTCTATTTAGCTTCAATCACTGTGTAGTACTGTGGCATAGCTCTGGATTTGGGCAGAATTGTACACTTTTATCTAAAGCGTTGGCCACAACCGGCCGTGCACCTCTCTGTATGTGATCTACGACGGATTTCGCGGAAAATCCTTGCGTCGGACGTAAAGGTCTGCACGTTTTTTCCAAGCACGCAGGAGCACACAAAAATCTGCGAAATCCGTCGTAGACCACACGCAAACCACACGTACGTCCTGTTGTGACCATAGCTTAACTTGTGAATTGCTGATAAAATGTAAGATAGAAAGTCTCTTGATCTCCTTGTTTCGATTTCCGTTATTTTTGTATCCTAGAAAAACGGCAACGTTACGTTCCTGCTTTTTTATACACAACGCATGCTTCTGTGCTGAAATAGAGAACAGAGAGTGAAACTTATATTCCTTTTCAGAATTCGTATTAGATGATAGAAGATACTGTAGGCATGCTATAACCAGAGGGAAGTAACTGTTTAAGAAATATTCAGAACAAATCGAAGAAACTTAAAAAATCTTCAAGTAGTGAATTCTGAGTAATCGTTGATGCACCGTGATATCATTACTGCCACAGATTGAGACTCTTGACATCCGGAGAGTGGTTCTCAGTAAGCGCCCCTCTGCATCACGTGATCTCGCTCAGTTCATCTGTAAAATGCCTCGTTTGAGGAATCTGAAACTCGGTGGTCAGTATCATGATGACTTCTATTCAACATCATCGTCAATGGCATTATCTGCAAAGGTACTAGTTTGGTCAAATATTTCTTTTGTATTAGTACTTACTTAGTTATTTTTTTGTACTGGAGTTTTACTTATTTATTAAGTTATTTACAACGTCTCGAAAGTAGAAAATGTGATCATCCAAATAAGAAGGCAATAAGATTGACAAAAAAGTTGAACTGAAGTGAATGGATAAGCATTTTAACATAACAGTAAATACAAGTAGATGCTCAGGAAATATTGAGGATAGCATAACTTAATTTCATGCGGCACTGAGTACGGAAATAGAAGAGCTTTTAATGTTAACCTTACAGACATGTAAATAGCTGACGAAATATATGAGTATTTCTTAAAACCTGTAAAAAAGAAAATAAAATCTTTGTGCTTCTATTTTTCTTACTCTGTATACTTGAAAACAGCAAAACAAAAAGAATGAAAATATTCTATATTTTAAATATTTCGCATAAATTATGCAGTGCTTCCAAAGTGGTGGACTTGAATGTAGAATGTATCACATATTTCACGAGACAGACAAACAGAAAATAAAATATCTTGTCCAAGGAAATACGTATCAGGCATAGCTTTAACCCTCTGCATTTCGAATGTGAAATATGTGAATGAATGACTATCTCTACTTTCCTACACTTGTATTTTATTCATAATTCTTGAAAAATAAATAAACTGTAATGATATAATTGTTCCAAAATAAATAAGCTGTATTCTATTATAGAAGACAGAAGATAGAAGTTGCCGTATTCACGCAAGGTATACAAGAGAGGGGCAACTGTTTGAGAAAATTTCAAAACAAACTGATGAATCTTAAATATCTTTAAGTAGTGAATTGTCAGTATTCCTGGTGGAACACAATACTATTGAAATGACAGATTGAGACTCTTGACATCCGGAGAGTGGTTCTAAGTGAGCGCCCCTCTGCATCACGTGATCTCGCTCAGTTCATCTGTAAGATGCCTCATTTGAGGGTCCTGACACTCGGCGGTCAGCATCACGATGACTTCTACGCAACATCATCGTCATTGGCATCATCTGCACAAGTAGTGGTTTGGTCAAATATTTTTTCATTAGTAGCCTAGTCATTTTCTTTAAATACCGGAGGTTTAATTTCCTCTAAAACCAAATACAATATCTCATAAGGATGATATGGTCGTCAAAATAAGATGAACTAAAATAGGTGATCAAGAAATAATAGACATTTCATGTGACAGTAGGTACATATGGCATATGAAGTGCTTGCTAAGTGCTGGATCTAGCTCTAGCATGTATCATACATTTCAAGGAAAATCTGGGACCACGTCGGTCGAGATAGACAACAGAACATAAAATACCTTGTATAACGAATGATTTGTTCACTTTGTTTGGATCACACTAATATGTTTAAATCTTATATAATCATGTATGGAATAATTTCAATTCAGTTACAACATTTGGAAACGTATACATTCATTAGTTTGATTTTACATTCCAGAGTAAGAATATTTTGCATGATAATTATATAAGTGATGATAAAGTATTTTATTTGTTCATTTTGTTAAAACATTCAAAGAGAATATGTTGATTGTATAATTTGTATTTCATGGAATCATTAATAAGGAGCATTGAAAAAAAAAATAACGAAACGCATCGGCCATAGTTTCTAACCCTCTGCGTTTCGATTGAGAACCAGGTGATTAATAAAAAACCATTTCTTCTTTTCACTACATTTTCACGTTTTTATATTTGTTACAAAATAAATAGGAATGAGCTGAAAATGTATTTCAATAACATTTTCCTTTTTTTATAAGTGCTGAGGATAAAAACTATACAGACACAGGGTCTATTCATATTGGATTGGGGCCCTTAATTATAATAATTTAAGTGAATGGTTTTCAGTTGTTCAAATTTTGCAATATTGATCATTGATATGACGGACCAAATCATGTTTATGTGTCCTTTATGTCACAAATAAAAGAAATGATAAAGGTTCAGCTCAATTACTTGGAAAAACATCTATGTGAAAAGAATTTCATCCCCTATTTAGCCGATTTTCATATCCCACACCGACCGGTACGTTTAATAAGGACGAGCAATTCTTTAAGACTAGAAGCCTTTTGAATACCACCAACGTGATGACTGTAAAAGTTCATAATACTATGTTATATAGACAGTTTTAAGTACTATTATAAAATCTGAAATATTGACATTCATGGGCTTTTCTGTTGCTGAAAGAGGATGAATCATTTAAATGTTCAGATAAAGCCTGCAAGTCAAGTTTGGTTGTTTATTGGTCGACCTGCGGTAAAAGAAGAATTTATATTACATCAGAATAAATCTGATTTGAATTCATTGCCATCCATATTTCACAAAAAAAAAAAAGGTTTCCCATTGTGTATTAAAATCATTCAATCTATAACAAGAGCTAACATTAACAAACAACCTAATTAGGGATGTATGTAAATAATATTTCTATAGGTTGACAGCACGCAACATAATACATTTGGATCTAAACTATCTAAAAACAGGAAAAATAAAGTTTTAGAATAATATTTCACGTGTGGAATCGATGTGAAAGACTCCCTCGTAGTAGAAACGAATGAGTTGAGCGAAAGGGTCTATTTTTATCATACTTTGGGGTTTGCTATATCTTTTCTCGATGTAGCAAATGTGTAAACATATATGTATCTAGTATGTAATAGTAGAGCACGATTTGTATGAGCATATTTTCAATGAGTTTTCATAGAAAGTAATATCATTGCAATTACAGATCGAGACTCTTGACATCGAGTGTGAGGATCTTAGTAGACGTCGCTCTGCATCACGTGATCTCGCTCAGTTCATCTGTAAGATGCCTCATGTGAAGAACCTGACACTCGGCGGACAAAAGGAGGTCCTGCTTCACGATGAATTCTACTCAACATCATCATCAATGGCATCATATATCAAGGTACTAATCTGGCCATATTTCTAGAAATCTAAACAGATCAAATTCTTTTAAAGTTGCCCGGGCGTCATGTGTAGATGGTGCTTCACGCAACGCTTGCGAAAATCCCACTGGGTAGCGCCATGACAGTTTACCAGCCTAGATTGAATCCGCGAACAGATGACGAAGTCGCTGTCCCGATCTGCCGAACTTAAAGGTCATGTAAAGTTTTGGTAAGCCCTCAAAAACTGTTCGTCAGATTTCTTCAATTTTTGTTGATAAATAGCAAGATACTAGCAATACTAAGACACCGTGAAGATTTCGCCTCCTAAAGTTTATTATTAAACAAATAAGAGGCAAAAACTAATTTATGTGCCGGGACAGGCACGTAAAATCCCAACAAAGGCAGCATGTGCTATACACTCTACACACACGTGTAAAACCAATAATGAGTAGCTACACACAGTGCACACACGCTGTCTCTATGCGAAGCCCCAAGATTGCTGTGCGGGGAGCCGTCGGGGTGGAAGCGTCTTAGCATAATGGCAGTGATCAAGCATTCCTGACAGATATTTACACTGAAATTCACCAGAAATCATAGATGGAATACCAAATGATCTCTTACAGACATCTTTTGATACAAGGAGAACAAAATGAGACTATATTTAACATGTTTCTTTTCAATTTCCTTTTTGCTACCAATACTGTAAATGAGCTTTAACGTTAATGAGTCATTTGCACGTTCGGCAACTTTCTCCCAGCCAATGCGTTATATAACTACACACACTGACATACATGCACTGGCCGTATGTGTACGTACCGCACCCGTATACCGTGAACCGGCCCAGCCCGGCCCCGGAAATTCGGCTCAGCGATTGTTTGTTTACATCCACACGCGATCTCGTTGGTTCTTTATCGAATGATTTCTACAAAATTCAACTAAAGTCAAGTGAAAATGGACGAAGAAGAAGGTGGAAGGGCTAGGAAGCGACGTCAGCCCACAGAGGCAGAGTGTATCTACAAAACTCATACATCGACCGGAGGGACCAAAAATATCAACTTAGACCCCTATTATACATGCCGGCCGCGCCGGTAGCGCCTAGCTAGCTCGCTAGCGGTATGCATGCACATTGACTTTCCCTGCATTGCACAGCGATCGTGAGCGAGCCTCCCGAAAAAAAGTTCGTCAAGACTCGTTAGCTGTCATGGCGCTACCCAGTGGGATTTTCGCAAGCGTTGGGTGAAGCGCCATCGATACATGACGCCCGGGCAACTTTAATAAGGAAAGTGTAGTTACTTCCAAAACCGACATATTCATCACTAAACATTATCATAGTGGCATTCTGCTCTCGTATCTACCCTTTCACTGGAATACATTATTTGATGAGGTCAAATCATTTAATATAATAAAATCAACAATTACAATATCTGATTTATAGCTCACGATCTTCGTAAATTGTAAAAAGCATATAAGACATTTATATCATTTTTCTAACCGAATAATCGCAAGATATGAAAAATATGTATTTCAATCCGATACTGGAAAGTGAATGAGTTCGCAATTGGATAATAGTTGTAAAACGTTTGCGAGGATTCATTCTCTTCGCCCTGCCTCTGGGTATACAAATTTTAATTTGGGGAAACATAGGAAAAATCTATCTCAATTTTTAAAGTTAATGTTGAGTTCAGGTATTGAACTTGAATGAGAGAAACTGGCTTAATCAATGAATTGGGATCGAGTACCAGATTTGTTTTATTCCATGGGGAAATAATAGATTGAAGCATTGGGAGAGTGACTGACATTGTGCATTGCTGAGACACGAGGTTATATCTTAAAAAAATTATGAAACAGAAAGTCCAAGTTTTTTAAACTGTATTTCTTTTACTCCTTTATCTTAAAAAACTCAAAATCACAAAATGTCTGCAGTTCGAGATTATTTTTTCCTGTTTGGTGTTATTTTCTTTCATTGCCTAAAGTTTTCTGCCATTCTAAGTCTTGATTTTTCTAATTCAAGATTTTAATAAAATAATTATTGGATAATTGGTCTGTATGCCCTGGTTTTTGGTGTCAATCTTTAGGATTTGATTTTGTGCTTATCTTTTAATAATTTTACTATTGTGCTGTCCTGAGTTATATCAAAATTTATGTAAATTATTTATGTATCTGTATGTTTTTATTGTGCAGGGCTTCCTTGGAAAGCAGGCCATCAAATTTTCTTTTGTTGATTTGAATTGAACTTCTCTACGGGAATAAAACTCAATAAATAAATAAATAAAATGTATATCAAATCGACTGAAGCATGTGCTGCCCTATTTAATACACGAGAATCAAAAGGGATTCTTAAAAGGGCGTTTTATTGGGGAAAATATTCGTTTACTTTACGATACGCTACTGTACACAGAACTTAGAGATATACCAGGCATGTTGTTGATTATTGATTTCGAAAAGGCATTTGATTCTGTATCGCATAAGTTTCTCTTTAATGTTCTTGATTTCTTTCGCTTCGGGCCATCATTGAAAAAATGGATTCATTTATTTTATGAAAATGCGTCTTCTAGTGTTACAGTAAATGGATTTTGTACAGAGAGATTTGTTATAGGACGAGGGTGTCGTCAAGGAGACCCTTTATCGCCCTACCTTTTTTTACTTGTTAGCGAAATACTAGGAATTTTGATTAGGCGCTCCAATTCTATATCTGGTTTGTATTTAAATGGAAAAACAAGTAAACTCCTACAATACGCAGATGACACTCTTTTGACACTTAATGGTACAAAGGAAGAGTTACACTGTGCACTAAGTATTCTAGATGATTTTGAAAAAATGTCAAACCTTAAGATAAACATTACGAAAACTCAAGTGATATGGATCGGAAAAAATAGGGCCTGTAAGAAACAATTAATGCCAGAACACAAACTAAATTGGGTATCCGAAGGTTACTCGAGATACCTAGGAATAGACTTTTCGGTTAACTTGTTAGAAATGGTCAATCATAATTATTGTGAAAAAATTAAAGAAATAAAACGCCAAATTATGTCATGGTCAAAAAGAACCTTAACTGTCTTAGGGAGGATAACTGTAGTTAAAAGTTTGTTGGTACCAAAACTAAATTATTTGTTATTATCACTTCCAGAACCTAATTCTCAAATTATGATAGATATAAACCGTTCTTTTTATGCGTTTATCTGGGGTAACAAACCTGATAAGATAAGTAGAGAACAAATGTGTCAACTATACTCTGAAGGCGGAGTTAAAATGATTAATATTTTTATTCATGCCAAATCTCTAAAGATATCGTGGATTAGAAGATTTGTAAGTGATTCTCAGGTAAAAAATTACACTTTCCATATGTTTTATTCGTTCTTGCCTCAAAATTATTCTTTTCATTTGTATATGGGATCTATTTACTACAAAAACTTGGCAGACTTGACACCAAATCCATTTTGGAAAGAGGTTCTTTTAGCATGGTCAGACCTGGTGGAACTTTTTATCGAAAATATTGCATGTCAACCTCTTTGGAATAACCCCCAAATAAAAATGAATGGTAGAGTAATATACTTTAGGTCCTGGAGTGTAAAGGGAATACGTTTTGTGAATGACATTTTAGAACAAGACGGATCTTTTCTTTCATATTTTGATTTTCAACGTCGGTTTGACATACAAACAAACTTTCTCCAGTACTATGGTCTATGTAATGCTGTTCGGTCAGGTTTTGAAAAGAGTACACGTGTAATTCCAAAGGCCATAGAACCTATAATTCCTGAAGCTTTGCACCTTATAGTGAAAACAAAATCTGGTTGTTCCCATATCTATCAGTCTTTCTTAAAATACAAAGTCAAAGAATGTAAAAGTCTTATAAAGTGGAAAAAATTCTTAGATATTCAGGATGAACGATGGGGGTCATATTGTTTAATTCCTTTTCAATCAATAGATACCAATATGAGATGGTTCCAAATCAAGATTTTAAACAGAATATTATATATGAGAGATGCATTGTTGAAATTTGGTGTGGTAACTGATAAAAAATGCACCTTTTGTAATAACAGTGAAGAAACCATTATACACGTGTTTTGCTCTTGTCAGTACACGAATGTAATATGGTCTAAATTTGAGTACTGGGTACTTCATAATACTGGGGAAAAGGTTATACTTACAAATCAAAATAAGTTGTTTGGATTTTGCGGTATCAATAACAATGCACTAAACTGTATACTGATGGTTGTACGACGAGAAATATTTCATGCCAAATTACAAAATCAATTACCTTCATTTGAGAAAATTATATTAGCCGTAAAATGTTATTACGAAATGGAAAAATACATTTATCAAACGAATCTCAAAGAAAAGAAATTACTGAAGAAATGGTTTCTATTCAGAAAATGTTTTGAGAGTGTTGGCAGCGTGACAACATGAAAATGATCAATTTACTATGTATTGTTTTATATCATATGTATTGAAAAAAAGAAATCTTTATTTTTTCTCTGCCCTTAAGTTTGGGCCGTGATGTTCATTGTTATGCCATTGTTTACTCATTCTGTTGCACTATCCTGAATACGAAAGTATATGATTATTTGTATTTGTTGAATTTGTTTTTTGTAAATAAAGAACCCTGTGGAAGGGGAAAAAAAAAAAAAAAAAAAAAAATGTTGTTTTATAAATTACACAAAAGTAATGGAGGTAAGAATAAAAAATATGGAAAAGAATTTGTTAATATTCTCATATTTTCAAAGAACTTTTCTAATTTTACTCCGTTACAGATTGAGACCCTTCGTATCGATCCAATTAATCTTATGAAACGCCAGATGGCATCACGTAATCTCGCTCAGTTCATCTACAAAATGCCTTGTTTGAAGCATTTGAGACTGAATGTGTCCTTCTTTCATCGTTATTTCAATTCAAGATCATTATCGGCGTCTACATGTGCAGAAGAGGTACCATGTGCTTATACACGCCCCCCCAAAAAAATTATATATGATTAACCACTAGCTTACCTAGGGTATAGGTCCCCCCCCCCCCCCCCCTGCAAAACCCAATCTGGCATACTAATGAGGCCTACGAATTCATCACAGAAGAAAAATTAGTCCATAATTTTTCTCCCAGTAGCACTCCCCTCTCTCTCAATCTATCTCCCCCTCTTTTGTTCTGGATAACCAAGCAATAATTGTTGTTTACCAGACTAAGATCCTTAAACCCACTGAATCATTCATTTATTCCTTCATTGTCCATTAATTGTGAATGGATTCAAACATCCAAAGAAAGCTGATTTCCATATAGGATCCACCAATAAACTTGGTTATAATAACCACTATAGAGTCTTCGACATTTTTACCAGGAAAGGTACCGATAAGTATTGTCATTATACATTACTATATGTTTCTTTGTACCAGAAAATGTACCAATCAGTTGTTCATGTAGTACTAAACATGACAATATTTATCTTAATACGTATTACTCATTGAGGCACACAATAAAGGCTTTTATGGTTATAGTTTCTACAAACATGACTTTATTTTCATAAAACAAATATGCAGATTGGCCTATGTACTAAATTTACAAACTATTACGTATGATAAATTATTTTCGTCATATAATTCAAACTTATATCATAGTATAGGCCTACACAAACAAGCTTGTCTCGCATTTACTAGGCCTATATTATCCAAATCATTGTTTATAGTTAGAATACTCATGATACTTCTAAGGCTAAAATAAGCCATTTTTCCTGCGCTTTTCATGAGAAGCCAATGATAAAACCAAGGTGCGTCTACCATTAAACGGATCTAATTATGCTCTTGCTATTATTGCACTTGTATTTTCTACTATCCAGGTTGACGGTCAGCGTGATCACACATGCCCCACACTGACTGAGCTGACATTGGATAATCTGACACTAATAGGATGGCAGGATTGTGGTTGTATGTTCGACAATGTCAGGAGGGTCACTCTACAGGTACGGAGCGCGATCACATCTTACGTCATCCAGAAGATCCACCTACCTGGAGCAACAGAACTCACCATTCAAACATATGAGTATGCAGGCCAGCCGGCGGGTTTCCACCAGGAGCCTTCTACCCTATCCAGTGTCCTCCAGATTGCCTTCCCTCATCTCATCAAGGTGACATTTAGCGATATTGACATTGGCAACAGTCGAATCAAACCTATCTCGCAAGCTTTCAGATCAACTCACAATCTTAAACATCTGAAAAGTATCAGGTAAGACATTTTGTCGTTTACTCAAAGAGCGCTTTAAAATTCCCCCTTTTTTGTTCTCTCTCCCATACTCTCACCGCTCCTGATTTTTCTCCTTTCTACTTTCTATTTTCAAAACGGTTCTTTATTTTTCTGTTGATCTCTTTGTTCCTTCGGTGTATCTTTCTCTCGTAGTATTGCTGTATTATCTAGAATGCAGCGTAGTGTGTTACCTACTCAAGTGAAGCATAATACATCAATGTTAAAGAGCTTTCCATTAGAATATTAAATGATATCAAGTAATTACGGTAATGACTCATTTCAATTCATCTTTACACTGACAGATTTGTGAGATGCAGGACAGATGAGCGTATGGACGAATTCATCCGTGTTTTCAATCTAAATCAGATGATTAAGGTGGAGATGGAGCATGGCAAACCACTTGGGCAAGTCTAGTATAGTCATGCAAGACATAAGGCTGGATTAATTTCATAGATAGCTTCTCATTTCATAAAGGATGCCAAGGCTCGCTTCTCTCCCCATCCCCTTCACTTTAATACTGGGGGGGGGGGGGGGGGACTGTAATTTGAACGTATACATTGTACTCTTGTTTCATTTTATATCAGAGATGGCGGAACGTCGGGCTCGGACAATGAAAGTGGGGGTGCACCTTTTGTTTGATGGACAAAAAGTGCCCCTCCGTTTCCATTTCCGAGCCCAACGTTCCGCCACCTCTGTTCAATATGTTAAGTTCATTGATTACAGTACATGTACTACGTAAAAAAGTGTTTGTTTGAAATGTTTAATTTTCAAAGGGGAACAATCAGTGCTGAAATACATGAATAAGTGCAGCAGTTTCCGTTTGCAAATACTACATGCAGTCCAGTAATGATATGTGATGGGCCCTCTTGCATAAAAAGTTGCGATTAAACGCAACTCAAAAAAATAAAAGTCCAAAATACGCGATCCTGATAGTCTGTAGTGACACAAGTTATCTGTGCCGTCTTTTTACAACTGTACAGGGATGTCACATATCTATATAAAAGTATATTTTTGATACAAGCCAAACAACCGAAATCGTTCAAAAATTTCTTATTGTTTGGCTAATTGTATCAAAACATGCATGGTCAGGGGTCCTAAAGCTGCGCAGGTCCTAAAGCTACGCACCCCGCAAATATGCGCAATGCGACGTGTTTAATGCTCCAAACTTTTGATGTGACTGAGCAACGAGGTTATCATTTACGTTTGCCAAAAAGAATGAGTAAATTTCCTTTATATTTGTGACTATTACCACTATTTGAAAATCGGAGTGAAATTCACATCAGTCAGCTTCAAAATCAAGATTTAAATTCATTAATTACGTGTGCGCAGCTTTAGGACCCTTTCATTTTGTCGACCAAATTCGACATGGGTATCGACATCGACTTGAAAATTAATGTTATTGATATTTGTCCATCGTAATTTTCTCAGGGGTTTAATTTAAGAGTATGTAGAACCAAGATATATAAAAGAAATTCGCATAAATCATTGAAAAAGTGACTTTTTAGCCACTGGAAACAAAGTGCGTAGCTTTAGGTCCCCCCATCATACAAGTATTTTCATATTTTATTCTCGAATATGTACAAGTATAAACATTGGTAATGCTTCATGGATTTAATGTATGAATGTTTTTTATTCCCTTCATATTCGGTGAATGAAATGGGTGTAAAAACGCCAGATATTAAACTGAAACACACTTTATAAAGAAAGACGTATTTTGAAGATTATTTATTTTCTGTTAAAACAAGTATACTTTACTACACATATAACTAAATATTTGATTTCGTCATTGCTGAAGTTGACCATTCTTTGACATCATCATTGCTGAATTTGACAACTCTTTATGCATAATGATGCATTGGTTCTAATATTTTTCATCTTTTCCATAATTGTTTTTTTATGTAACGTAGTGTTTTAGTTACATGAAAATTTGTGTGGAAATTAAGACTTACATTATTATAAGTAAAATAATGTACCTTGTAGATCGGCGTCAATGAAACTAGTTGCCTAAACGACACGTATACGAAGGTATTGTACTTCTTTCGATATAGCTCAGTTATTTATTGTTTGTTGTTGTTTTGTTGTGTATGTGCATAATGTGCATAGCAGAGTTATATTGTATTGAGAAAAAAACATGGTAAAACTCTTCGTAGATTCCTTTATTTAATACATTTGTACATTTTACATTGTTCACATGTATATAACTGTAAGTATTGTTATTTTTTGTGATTGGGAAAAAGATTAAGAGTGAACTTGAACTTGAACTTGATAGATGGAGAAGTAGTCTCACCATGACATTACACATCATGACCATTATAGGAGGAATTCTATATCATTAGAGATTTTAACTTTCAAGTGTTAATTGTTTTCTACTTTCTGTCAAATTTCACTCAAACTTTCAAGAATTTCTTTCCTGAAATTTCAACTTCCAAACAGGCCAACCTTCATGAAGATTTGATTCGCCTTTCCTATTAATAGATGCATACGACTATACTTAATGGTTTGATAAATGCAGCATTCAAAATTCCACTTTCATCTTCATATGCATGTGCATGTAAAAATATACAAGACGGACTTTATTAAAATCTTTAGATAGTCTGAAAGTATTTATCATCATTGAAATGTTTCAGATTCAGATGTTACTGCTGTACTTTTCATATATATATAAATACAGAAAAATATCTCCATTGCATTGATAAGAGGGATGACATAATCACTCTTGACATAATGCACTTCATTCATTATTGTAAAACTAAGACAGAGAACAAAACAGAGAACAAAAATAGAATATGAGAGTAACGTAAAAGTAGTTAAGCACATCGCTGTTTTTTAACATTGTTTCTGATTGATAAAATACTTTGATAAAATTATCACTCTCACATAAAAAAGTCGTAAGTAAATTTTAATAACATGACATTTTGTACCCTTAATGAAGCCCATCTATAGATTATCTTTATTTCTCTCTCCCAAAGTCCATTCTTATACCTACACTCATTTTAATTAAAATTAAAAGCGCAGTAAGTAGCATGTACGGGTAATCTATTTAATTATTTCCCCCACCCCCGCAATGTCGGAACTTTGCGTCGTTCACGTTTAAGTTTATTTGCAGAACTATCATTTATGTTGAGAACAATGTTTAATCCTGTTCGTAGTTTAATTATCTTCTTTTTTTTTCGTTTCTATGTACAATACTTTCAAAGATATTCACTGTTATTTTTTTTTTCGATTACCCATCGTGTAAATTATTCCTTTAAATGCAGTATCTATGGTGTTGGTTATTAAATGCATATTGTGCACAGTTCAACGTTGTTGCGATGCATGATCTTTTTAATAAATACCATTTCGAACTGAATGAAGTGAACTGAGTAAGATGCCTGATCTGTCAGTTTTGTCACCTTTTTCATTCTAAATACGAACATTCCAGGATCTGCACTGTGACAAGATATATTTTAAAGGGCCACCGTTTTAAAAGCATTTAATAAAATGAAGAGGGAAATGGAAAGAAGGAATTCGCTCTTTTACTTATCGATTTATTTATTCATCAATACGCACAGTCGAGAAGAGGGGTTTTAGCCACACTAATAGTATAGGGCCAAACGCTAAATTGAGACCAGAATCGAAATAGTCCGGGGTTGGGAATTGCAGTAAAGGCCAGTTGTGTAGTCCTCAGTCAGCAATTGAGAATGAGAAAAGCGTTGGATATTCTTAGCCCCACTTTGGCAAATAGCACAGGACTTAATATACAAATGAGAAAAGGAAACAGGATACTCCGGGGAGGATAGTACGGGGATAAGGATAGTATGCGGTTAAGGGAACCTAGTGTGAAAGGCATGTGTCTCTTCAGTGTGCCACGTAACCCTCTCTATGTGAAAATAACAACTATAAGGCAAATAGGACAGAGCAAGAAGGATAAGACTTACATTCATGACTTCTCCTATAGCATACAAATAACGCGAACCTATACTGTATACTATCATACACGAGTTGGAAACTATACAAAGCATTCACACAAAATCTGATATATTGATAATTCATGTATAATTCATGTATGATGAATAATATAATTTAAATCAAAAATTACACAACTTTTTACACTATAGCTGTCAAATCTTCATACAGTCTCACTTAGTGATGCCTGATAAATTATACAACAGAAAGGTGATTACATACATATTGCGAGGGGTTTACTATCCAGTACTGAAGCGAAGGATATATTGACACCTTTACAATCTGAAGGATATTATTATCTATGCATGGAGGCAGTGCAGTTATAATTTATCATTCAGCAAATTTTAGACTTTTACTCACATAAAATAAATAAACAAGTGAATGAGTAAATTACGCAATGCGTAATAAATGTCCCCGCCGGAAGTGCAGATCTGTGGAAATTAACTAGCCTGAACCTTAAAACTTCAGTGAAAAACTTTAGTGAATAAAATAATAATGTTACTGCATGCAAAAGAAGAGAATACCAACAATGCATGTATACAACTGAAATATAAAATATGAAAACATTATGAACCTTCAGCCATTTTGAATAAATTTGCATAAATTTGCATGAATAATGAATTTCAAAATTCTGCGTAGAAGTTTGGAAGCCCCCACCCAGCCCTATCAGATAAAACAATCGGAATCAAAATCCGATGTGAAATAGAGGAGAAGTAGCATTTTTCGTCAATTTTGAATAAATTTGCATAAATTTGCATAATTAATAAATTTCAAAATTCTGTGTAGAAGTTTGGAAGCCCCCACCCAGCCCTATCAGATAAAACAATCGGAATCAAAATCCGATGTGAAATAGAGAAGTAGCATTTTTCGTCAATTTTGAATAAATTTGCATAATTAATGAATTTCAAAATTCTGTGTAGAAGTTTGAAAGCCCCCACCCAGCCCTATCAGATAAAACAATCGGAATCAAAATCCGATGTGAAATAGAGGAGAAGTAGCATTTTTCGTCAATTTTGAATAAATTTGCATAAATTTGCATAATTAATGAATTTCAAAATTCTGTGTAGAAGTTTGGAAGCCCCCACCCAGCCCTATCAGATAAAACAATCGGAATCAAAATCCGATGTGAAATAGAGAAGTAGCATTTTTCGTCAATTTTGAATAAATTTGCATAAATTTGCATAATTAATGAATTTCAAAATTCTGTGTAGAAGTTTGAAAGCCCCCACCCAGCCCTATCAGATAAAACAATCGGAATCAAAATCCGATGTGAAATAGAGGAGAAGTAGCATTTTTCGTCAATTTTGAATAAATTTGCATAAATTTGCATAATTAATGAATATCAAAATTCTGTGTAGAAGTTTGGAAGCCCCCACCCAGCCCTATCAGATAAAACAATCGGAATCAAAATCCGATGTGAAATAGAGGAGAAGTAGCATTTTTCGTCAATTTTGAATAAATTTGCATAAATTTGCATAATGAATTTCAAAATTCTGTGTAGAAGTTTGGAAGCCCCCACCCAGCCCTATCAGATAAAACAATCGGAATCAAAATCCGATGTGAAATAGAGGAGAAGTAGCATTTTTCGTCAATTTTGAATAAATTTGCATAAATTTGCATAATGAATTTCAAAATTCTGTGTAGAAGTTTGGAAGCCCCCACCCAGCCCTATCAGATAAAACAATCGGAATCAAAATCCGATGTGAAATAGAGGAGAAGTAGCATTTTTCGTCAATTTTGAATAAATTTGCATAAATTTGCATAATGAATTTCAAAATTCTGTGTAGAAGTTTGGAAGCCCCCACCCAGCCCTATCAGATAAAACAATCGGAATCAAAATCCGATGTGAAATAGAGGAGAAGTAGCATTTTTCGTCAATTTTGAATAAATTTGCATAAATTTGCATAATTAATGAATTTCAAAATTCTATGTAGAAGTTTGGAAGCCCCCACCCAGCCCTATCAGATAAAACAATCGGAATCAAAATCGGCCAAGAAATGACGGAGAAGTAGCATTTTCTAACATTTGAGCACACACGGACAGACGGACGGACGGACGGACGGACACACACACGCACACACTTACGGAGCCTGTTTCATAGTCCCCTCGCGAATTTCGTTCGGCGGGGACAACAACGGAATTTGTGGGTGAAGTTTGTAAAAATTCGGCGAAAAGATTTCACAGCAGCATGCAACACACAGCAAGCATGCACGAATTTGTAGCGACCATTTCGAAAAATCTTGCGCTGATTTTCGTGGACTCAGTTCGAAGTCATAGTATCGTTTTTTCAAAAAAGTGTCCAGTGACAAGTTAAAACCAACCTTTATTGGTTGTTTCACCAGATATTTCACTGCTGTGACCAATATAAGGAAGAAAAGAGCGATTCTCGTAGAGTAGCTATGTTCTTTTCTTCCACGGTAGCTAGTGTATCAGATCTAGCCCAGTTCTCAAGCGGAGCCCTACGGGGTTTCACCGCGTCGCTGTACATGTAGCCTACCATGTGTAAGGGTCTGACTACTGGGTATGATTGCCTGCGATGTGATTTCTTTTTAACCCATGGTTTTGAGTATCAAAAGATCTAATATCTGTAGACATTTAATCATATAGTTATTCATCAAATTTTGAGATATAAACCATAAATAATTGTGAGTACAAAATGTTCGTATCGGCGGCGTGTGTGTGTGTGTGTGTATGTGAATATCCAATCTTGATGATGGCCCAGTTGGAAAGCAAGTCGGCTCTCGGACTTTTTAAAGTTTTCGTGCATGTAAACTTGTGCGAACTGCCTGAAAAATGGTTGCTTGTTGGAACAAAATGTTGTAAACTAGTTTTCATATCATATTTAACAAAACTGATGGATTTGGAAACAATTTTGAAGTATAAAAATCATGTCGACCAAAGTTTCTCTTCACTCGCGGTTGCCAGTCCATGCTGTGTTGTGCAGCAGTACCGCGGAGGTCATACGACTCTACCCAGTGACGTCAGTGCTAATTTGCATAGAAAAGTAAACAAGCTAGGATTTTGCCGAATTGGACTGCGAGACAATTTCAAACCCTCAAAAAGGTGATTTTTATTTTTTTTAAATTGCACTTTCTAGTTGAGCTATTTGAAAAATTTAAAAAGGATTGTTTTCTTTGATACACAGATTTTAATATTACCAAATAAAAACGCATACCACTTCTTTTCTCAATATGTGGCCTTTAAGGTTTTGGATTATTCGGAAAGCTTGCAATATTGGTTCGATCTTCCTGTTGCCAATGTCAAGATCGCTGAATGTCAGCTTGACGAGATGAGGGGCTGAGCCACAAAGAATTTAAACATTTACTTGAACTGCAGATCAAGATAATGAAATGTAAAAGACCATACTGAGATTTCTATATTTTGTCTTTTTACGGAAAAATTCAAAAATTTTGAATTGTAAAGAATCCCCTCAGTCTGTTGATGTTGCATTGTATTGAATTTAATTAATGATTGGTATATTTAGTTACATTGGATTGAAAATCGAACATGATATCCTTTATGACATAGGGGCTAATTGTAGGACTAGATTTAATCACTGATAGAGATTGAGTCCTCACCAGACTATCCCAAATAAAATGCTGTTACTACTAACGTGAACAGATTTTTGGGGAGATTGTCGGCTGTGACTTCTTGAGCCTTAAGTACGAATATAATCACAAAAGTAGTCATATCGGGTTTTATTTCAAGCATTGCTATCCCAGAATGAGCAACAAGGCAGCTAATGTTGGAGAGAAGCAAGTAAAAGTAGCATTATTGTCTGTGCCGCGATCGATGTCAACTATAATGACAAAATGTTTAAGTGCCATCGACGGCATGGAGGTGTACTTGGAGCTTTATTCGTATGCTACAGCTGTCTCTGGGAGCTTCGAATCGTCGACGGGCCGTAAACTTCCGATGGTACTTGAGGGCAACGAGGCGGACTATGAAGAGGCGAAGAAGGCGTGGAAGAAGGAAACTAGCAGTACGATCATTCCGCGAAGAATATCGTAAGTCTTTTGACGGAATAGGACTGGGGGAGGGGGGGGGGGTGGGGCGAGGATTTGCCACCATTATGATTTGTCGACTATCAGGCTCAAAATATTTGAAGAGCTTAGTTCCAATGGAAATGGACTTTTTAAAGATAAATATGCGTATCTCGCACATGCGAATCAAAAGCACCGTCTATATCGCATCACAATTTTTTTTTTTGCTAGTTGAAAAAAAAAGCGTTCAAAATTCACGTCTCATTCCAAAAGGCGCTAAATCCAAATCTGTTTTCTTCCGAAACACAATAAATCTACTATTGACTATGGAGATTATGAATTCGTTCTGAAAAAAGAGGAAAATCAGAGAAGCAGAGTGATGAAAGTTTGAACGTAATGCTCTCTAAATTCAAAAGAGTAAAAAAACACTCAAAAGAGAGTGAAATTCCACTCTCACAAGGATTTAAATGGGGGACAAACCTTTTTCTAGTGAAAAAAGAGTGGTCACTATTTCACTCAGGAAAGAGTGAAACAATCCTTCGAGGAGTGAAAATTTTATCACTCATGCGGACAGAGTGGAGATATTTCAGTCCTTTTTTAGTAAAATCATGAACTCAGTCTCAAGAGTATAAACCAACCTTTGTCAAGATTGGTGCCTGTAGTTTTGTTCACAACAAAGAAATGACACTGACAATAAATTTCAAGGGCAGTCAGCTTGTATTTTCAAACTGTTTACAGCATTAACATGTTTGATATATTAAAATTTTCGATAAAAAAAACCCAGCTGGCTCACTCAGCAAATATGCTGGACTCTGAACACTGGGACCCTGCAGTGCGTACATTACCTTCAAATATTCTGAGGATTTCGTCACCAAAACCATGGTCACACAGAAACCACAACATTCGCCATGTTGAGAAATGATCATGCCCCAATGTTTTGTACGTACGTGCCTGATTCTCTTTGGTGAGGTAGTCAAAATCGATGGTGGAATTCGATTTCGCACCTCGATAGGCGATCGGCTCCTTCACTTTGTTGCGGGACGTGCCGGTTTTCAATTAGTTGCCTTGCGTCACTCGATCGTAGCTCACGAGTGAATATAATTCAGTCTGCATATGATATTGAGCGGAACACGGGCTCACTCTGTCAGTGAGTGAAACGGTCGATGAAGGAATATCAGCCTGCTCACTCAAACGGGAGTGCTTTATCATTCCATTAGGAGTGAAAGTTCCTTCACTCTTAATGTAGAGTGACAAATTAACTCCTTTACATTTAGAGAGTAGGACAAGCATTCAGATAGTTATGAATTTTTGAAAGTTGTAATCACTATACGTATGGGAATTTCAAATTGAGCCATCAACTGAATTTAGGCGGAAGCATATAGGAGACGCAGTCGCACTCATCTTGTTTTCAAAATATATTACTCAGTAGGATCTTTTTCTTTCATGAGGACCTAAAACAATATGCTATCTACAATATATTTTGAGTACTGCCCCGAGAGTAATGGCGCTTCGGAGAAAACCGCAAATTAATGACATTTTTCTGTACGACAAATGGGAGAGTTGTCCGCAAGCATGTCACAGTCGACTCACCAAATTGGCAATTTAAGTTTCACGTAGATGTAGTGATCACATTTTTCAAACATCCATAACTTACTTATTCCTTGTCCGATTTCTTTCAAACTCTCACTACCCTGTTTTTCTTATTTTTCTGCTTTTACACAAATCCTCTTATTACCAAGGTTGAATTTCCCTTTTAAAATTTTCAAACCCCATTCACTTAACATGCTTAAGCTACAGTCAGACCCAACTCAGGAAAACCGAGCACAGGTATATACTCCGAAAACGGCGTATGAATATAGAGCCCTTATCGTTCAGTGCGAGGCAGTGTGTACAAAAGGCATGAGGAAAATCTTGCAAAGTCAACCAGGAAACGATATATATTTCTAAAAAATAATGCTGCGTGCCAATTATCTTCAAAATCCTTGAATGATTCGTAACGTTTGAAGTAAATATATCCACAGCATTATTTTTGAAAAATATATTATCAACAGCAGGTCGACATTGCACAATTTCCCCATGTCTTTTGTACAAACTGTCTCGCACTGAACGATGAGGGCTCTATATTCATCTTGCTCCCAGAGCCATCTTTACACAGAGTTTGGCCAACTCGGTTTCAGTTGGTCACAACATGGCGTATATTCCTTTGTTACATGCTTGCCTAACAAAGCAACGGGCCGCCATATTGTTACCCACTGGAGTAGAGTTGGCCAAACTC
The DNA here is from genome assembly GCA_025618425.1 of Heliocidaris tuberculata. Classification (NCBI taxonomy): domain Eukaryota; kingdom Metazoa; phylum Echinodermata; class Echinoidea; order Camarodonta; family Echinometridae; genus Heliocidaris; species Heliocidaris tuberculata. The sequence goes on from CM046837.1 coordinate 15,397,679, forward strand.
TATGTATGGATGGCACTGCTTGCTCCATACGCCGTTTTCGGAGTATATACCTGTGCTCGGTTTTCCGGAGTTGGGTCTGACTGAGCTATGTAGTAGAATTTTGAACATATGATGCAGCTACCACTCTAGATGACCAGAGCAAAATCTTGCTACAATTAACAAACTTATAATATTTTAATGAATATCTTTGGATTTAATCCTAAATCCGGACATGGTAGGATTTGTTTTATTTTTCAGTGACTGGTATACATACGTTGGTTGTTACAGGCGCGGATTCAGGACTTTGTGAAAGAGGGGGCGCAATATTCCGAAAAAACTTCTGACAAAAAATAAAAAATAAAAAATGAATTAATTAATTAAAATGGTCACAGGAATTTTTTTGGAGGGTGACTTTTTACTACAAAATTATCTGACAAATAAAAAAACCCACAAACAAGCAAAAAAACAGATCATCCCGTAAAAAAAAAGGGGGGGGGGCGCACTAACCGGACCTCTCTCTCAATCCGCCCTTGGGTTGTAATATTTTTGCCCACAAAACAGCCTTGTGAGCAAATATTTAATTTGTTGTTGAATTTTCAAGAATAGTCATACATGTCATAAGTCTTCAAATAATGATTTCCTGGGGGAAATTCAGAAATATTCTTCCCAGGCACCAGATTGTTTGAGGTTTGGAAGACATAGGTCTAAACGGGAAATAAATATATTAGGGTATAGAATTTTGGTCTATTTTCACAAACATTTTCTTCAGAGCAATAGCGTTCTCCGGTTATTTTTGTTTCAACTTGCCCATCATCATCATTCATACCCAACTCGTGATCGAACAAAGAACAAAAAGTATTTGGAATTATGTGCAAATGAATATATATAGATATTGTATTTTTCCTTTATCAACTATCCAATATATTTGAATTTGAATTTGAAAGATCGGCTTGTTGTTACATTTGTGCATGTATATTTAAATAAGGCAGTTATAGATGTATCAATTATTATGCTGATGAGATCGTGAATGTTCAACATCATCATTGGAAAATTTGTTTCTTTACTTGTAAGTTCGTGATAATGACAAGGACTCGTATGGATGTTTTACGAAATATTAAAAAAAAAAGAAGAAGAAGAAAAAAAAAAAGAGAGAAAATAGAGGTTGTACAAAGTCGCTAAATAGAGAGAGAGAGAGAGAGAGAGAGAGACAACTGCTGAATAGGTTCAGCATATAAGAAACTTGAGAGTGAATCAGTTTATTCGATTTAGTTTATTCTTGTAAATAACAGAGATATTGAAAGGAATGCTACCAACATTATATTAGGCAAAAATAGATTATGAACAAAATGTTTTTTTGTTATACAAAAACACGTACTGGTATAACCAAATGATGCCATGTTCTACTGGCGCAAATGGTGGTTGAGTGAGAGAAAAGAAGAAAGAAAGAACACTAAATAAGGGAAATCCAACCTTAATTTTGTTTCTATTGATATTATATGAAGCGTAACTTGCTGATTAATTTTGATACCAAATTTACCAGAATTGGACTGCTATGAAGAAAGTTATAGAATGTAACACGTCTAACACGTCTAACACCTAACACGTCTTTCGCCCGTCGTCTGCTGCACATGGGGCCTCCATTTTCCACGAATGACAACTAGACAACTGGCTAGTCTAGATTGTGTCCTTTTTTATTTATTTTTTTTTTATTTGGTTTATCCCCCTACGCTGCTCTTTCTCTATTAGTCTGGTTCACTATGTAAGGAAATGGGCTTTCGTTCAAAATTTTTGGAGATTAGCAAAACTATACATTTTTATAATCGTTAGAACATGGGAAATTCAAAAATTTGTGTTGGCATTTGCACAAATCACCGGCATAGCGGCCATTTTGGATTTTCAAAATGGCCGCTATGTGTAACTCGTATTGAACAAATTAGAAGATATTTTTTTAACAGAGCCTCATCTTACCATGTATGTATCATCATATTAAAGGGCATTAAATTTTCTACAACATGATACCACATTTAATTGGTTTGGTGATGATTTGCGACACAATTCTTGGCCAAGAATGTGATTGTTTACATCATTTCTTACAAATATGAATTTCTTCAAAATACGTATTTCTCATTATTTCAAAAGTTATTTCCACTAATTAGTTCAAACTTTTCAGAAAAGTGTCCATATGTACGGTTAATATCATATAAAAATTACAAGTCCATTGCTTATCAAACAAAACAGTTATAGCGCTCTAAATTTGACACTTTGATATTAGCTAAAGTAGAGAATCGATAAGAAAAGTGGTTACTAAGTGCTGCCTTCTCCCTGACAATGGTAACATTGGGAGACGTGAAATGGAAAATTTCGGTAGTACATGCTATTGTCATGAATATTTTAATAGGAAGTGTGATGTCAGATGATTCAGTACGATCATATTTTGGTGATATACAATTGTTTATTAGTTCCCGTTGCCATGATAGAAATGTGTCTAATAACCGATGATATGTGTTGAGAAATAAAAAGGCTAACTGTCCAATAATATATATGAGGAAACCTGGTTTTAAGTGATAATCACGATTCACACTCCAACACACGTATATACTAGATTACAGGGTACAGAACTTGCACCCCTACATGTCCATGCCTTCCCCTCCCCCTTTCTGTTTTTAAAACGAGACAAACTGGTACAAAGTAATATTCATAAAGTACTTGGGATAATGGTAAAAAAAATCAATGAGCCTTGACAAATCATTAAAATCTCATGGTTACTGGAAAAATATCTGCCACTGCCTTACCCTTCCTCCCCCCCCCCCCTTCCCCTCTAAAGTTTAACTTAAAACAATACCTACAAGTACAAAATATCCTTAAATTCCGGTTTTCTCCTCAGCGCCTTTCCCTCGGGACATTAATCAAAATAAATTGTATATAGAATATTGTTACAGGTCCTCCAAAGAGAGAGAGAGAAAAAAATCCTGCTGAGTTATAAATTTTGAAAATTTAAGTAGTACGTGGGTAGCTAGTTGCGTAGCTAATAATGATGATGATAATGACGACCATGATGATTCAAAGCGTGGCGCAATATTTTTGTTAAAAACATTCAAAGGCAAATGCTCCTGGAATAAAATCAGTAAAGAGACTGATGTCTTCGATGAGTATTTCCGGCAAAGATTTCCGACTCTTATTTTGGCTTCATTAGAGAGATAGAGAGAGAGAGAGAGAGAGAGAAATTAGGCCAGCCCAATAATAACCCTTCTCTACAAAATTGATTAAAATGCAATAAATCTGAAAATTGTAACTATTCAATACATTTTCAAAATTTTAAAACTGATGTTCCTGCATGAGATAACCCGACACATCAAGTACAATAAAGCTCTCAGTAAGTATAAATCATGATTCCAATCATGCCAATACAGGCATGATATTCATTTCAATTGATAGATACTGTGTAATAAAACCTCTCAGGTGGAGCAATAATTTCATGTCAATATCAATAAAACCACAGCAGCGGATCTACAACATTGTGAAACGTGGCGTTATAAAAAATGAATCATGTCAACTACTAGCATGTTTGTAAATGGGGAGCGCAACGAAGGTATCAATATGAAAACGTGACGCTACGATATCACGCCCCCTTATCATGCTATATAATATCTCACATATATCGAAAACTGCGGCGCGAACAGTTCAGTTAAACTCGGAGAACTGTGGAAAAGTCGTTTCTATTTTAGATGAAAAGCTGAGACCAGAACAAATCATTTTTAAGCTGAAAAATCCACATGCGAATGCGGGTGAAGCCTTCAGATCTTGAATTAAGGTAAGTGAACATGGTGAATGTCCTTTTTAAAAAGACAATCTGAATGTGTCTAACGTGAAGAGCCATTGCAGTCTAGTTTGGGGGAAGGACACACCTTAATCTCTCCTTGAATGTATTAAAAAATAGTTCCGCCGGAAGGGTATGTAAACAATTCAAAATTGTGGTCTAAAGAATTTAAAATAGTAATGAAATTTTCTGTCTTTATGTGGATGCTGCAAGCAGTTTAGCCTTAAAGGAAACCAAAACCCAAGGAGAGAATCAATGTTATTGGAAAGTGAAAATTCAGAGAAACACTTTACAAAAAGTTTCATTAAAATTGGTTAAAAAATGAGAGAGTTATGGAAGTTTGAAAAGTCTCGTTTTACTTTCTATGGGGATCCTCAAATTGGCAAAATTGCTTCAAAATGGCTGATTTTGTGAACAACTCTCCATTTGTTTTGTACACAGATTTTCAGATTTTCCCCATTATCTCTCAGGGTGCTCCTTGTCTCCTCCTGAACTCGACATATGTGGTGTAAAATACATTTTCCCATTATATATGTTGAGCTCAGAAGGAGATTAACTGCACCTTGAAAGATAATGGGGAAAATCTGAAAATCTGTGTACAAAACAAATGGAGAGTTGTTCACAAAATCAGCCATTTTGAAGCAATTTTGCCAATTTGAGGATCCCCATAGAAAGTAAAACGAGACTTCAAACTTCATAACTCTCTCATTTTTTAACCAATTTTAAAGAAACTTTTTGTAAAGTGCTTCTCTGAATTCTCACTTTCCAATAACATTGATTCTCTCCTTGGGTTTTGGTTTCCTTTAATCGTACATGGAAAAGGGGTAAACAGGTAAACAGGTAGAAAGGTAACTGTGTCATCTACTTTCTAAGTAAGATTGTCAACCTGACAATCAATATACTATTAATACATGGTTGGGAGTGCGTTAGTGCGATCTGGCAACACAAAGGTTTTTATCGTGGTGTACTAACGCACGAGGCGTAGCCGAGTGTGTTAGACACCACAATAAAAACCTGCGTGTTGCTGGATCGACTAATGCACGACCTCACAACCATGTATTAAAAGTTTTATAAAACGGGTCTACAATCTTAGTGTTTTCTCACAATCTTAGTGTTTGATCCGGATTAGCCGTGCGTTAGTCCCCTCGCCGTGCGTTATCACTTTTTTTTTGCACGGTCACGTGGTGTTATTTGACCAATCAGGATGGCTACATTCTTGAACCCGTTTTCTAATTTATGTTATTAGGGCGTGTACACAAATCAAGTCCAAAAACATCTTTGTTGATAGACATAATAAATGGTAATAAAATGGTGCTAAACTAATATAAAAATGTCGACTGGGTAGATATTTCTACTAATAGAGGTAATAAATGGTGACAATGGTTGTAAACTTGCAAAACACCGCACGCAATCGTACACGTGACAGGGATAAACCAGTCCGTATCAGTACCGGAACGTCGGTTCAGTCACTGAGGAGCTGTCATGGGGTTGGGGGGGGGGGGGGGGCGAATGAGGCTTTAATACTAAGTGCATGAAATGCGAGGCAACAAAATGAATAATGGGAGTGAGGTCGTACCATTTTCTTCTCACCTTTCCTTTTCTCCTCTCCTGCTTCTCCTTCTCTCTCTCTCTCTCTCTCTCTCTCTCTTGCCAGTTGATTCCCCCAAACTACGCCCATGGTCACAGTTATATATATATTGTTTGAACCACATGTGCTAGATACATATATGGATTTAAAGAAATCAATTTTATCTCAACACTACCGATATCCTAAGTCAGGGGCGGACTGGCCATGAGGAGTTTCCCACGGGCCGGTCAATATGTTGGTTAAAAAGGGCGGATCATACATAAAAGGGAAGGTTAACAACAAGAAGGGACGGCCGCTCCGAAATTCCCCACTCGAATTTTAGTCCCAGTCCGCCCCTGCCCTTAGAAACGGATTTATGATTTTATATCACCATAAAATGTCTCGTCATGTAAACAAATATATCAATTCAGCTCAACTTGACAAACAAAAGCATCGTAAAAAATGGTAGGTTTAATGCAGTACAAGATGTGCAAACACTCAGTAATAATTATTTTAATTTAGTAACTAAGGGTCAATCACATATCACCAATAACGGAAACGATCACGATAGCTATATAAAATCTGTCTATGTATTGGATCCGAGAACATAGGCTCATAAGTATAAATCGGTGAGCAGCATCGATATCCACAATACATGTACCTTTCCACTCGGCACGTTCTTGTATTCCCTGTACATGTGTGCCCCCCCCCTCCTTCAGTCACTAAACGCAGTGGCGTATCTAGGTATTCTGGCGCCCTGGGCAAACAATCAAATCTGCGCCCCCTCCCCCCCCCCCCATGCCCAAACTCAGATTAATGAGCGCTTTTTAGTTTAGAAATGATGGCACTACGTGAACATGAGTTTTGATGCACATAACCCGGGGTTGTTAGCCCAAATTTTATGAGTTATTATATAAGCGAGGGAGCAACGCGACCTAGCGGCAGATCTATTTATTTTTTTTCCTTTTCACCCCTCAAATTGAAATTTCTTATGATTTTACCCTTACAAAAATACAAACAAAAAATACAAAGGAATACAGCGACCTAGTAATATATGTATATACATTTTTTTTTTTTTTGGGGGGGGGGTGAAATTTTTAACATTCCTATTTGGGGGGGGGGGGCGCAATAATGAATGTAAATTTTGAGAAAATATACTTGAGGCAATTGCAAGGCAAATGTATGATTTCTTTTGAATGTTCGACACCTTGAAAGTGCTTTTTATGCCCTTATATCCCATCAGGGGGAGGGGGGCAAAGCAACTAGAGTCAATTAATATTTAACACTTTAAAAACGCCATTATAGCAAAATTTTGAACAAAATTATGCGAGGGAGCAAAGCGACCGAGCTTTAGAAAATTTTTGCATTTCAAGCCCTTTAAAAAACAATTTCTTACGCATTTTGTCTTGTATTTCTCCTCCTTTTCTTTCTCTCTTTTGCGTTTTTTTGCGCTCTCCTTCAAGTGCCGCCCGGGGCACGTGCCTCCTCTGCCCCCCCCCCCCCGTAGATACGCCACTGCTCACTAGTGTTCGCTAGACAGAGTACATAATGGCTTTCATCTGGATTATAGAAAGTATTTTTGTCCTGAATGAGGTTTAAGACATATACACACTGGTGTAGACAGGGGAGGGGGGGGGGGTACAAGGGGGCCATGCCCCCTATTCAGCCCCTAAAATAAATTATAAAAAAAAAAATCCTGGCTACGCCACTGCATATACATGTAATTCTCATCGTTTTTTTTTTCTCTTTCTCTATCGCAATGTCTCTTTTCCCCTTTTACCTCAGTTAAAAAGAAATTACCTTTGAGCATAAAAGAAAAAAAAATCAGAGTTCAGATATATGTGGACAAATAAATTAACAGTGTATGACTTATATAAATCTTTGAAAAATGTCATCGGTCTCAGAAAATTTCTTTCTTAAAGTTCTCACGTTGGTTGCAACTTTACATTTGTCACACAGACTCTCGATGTCACCATGCCTGTATCTCTCGGAGTTTGGAGAGTCAGGATCGGCACGTTTGTGCGACGGAAGAGGAAAGAATACGACTACAATTATTTTTTGAGGAAACTTTTCAACTTAATCAAAACTAGTTCCAAGAATGTTAAGTCACCCGACATAAACAATAATCCTAAACATAACACTTCATCTCGCACTGGGTCATCAAAAGATGCTGATAGTTCCGGAGGTAACACGGCTCGTCACAATGCATCTTCACGCAATGTCAACGACTCGCCAAATGACCTGCATACTTCTCAAACAGGGCCTTTATGTGACGTCAATAATACCACAAATGAAGATTCTTCTAAGACTCGGTCTCCATGTGACGTTTATGATCCAGGATGTGATGCTGTCACTAAGGATGTATCTCAATGCGATGCCAGATGCCACGGACATAGCGAGGCATCTCATCAATGTGCTAAGACCATTCGTCCTACAACCGCAAACGAGAACAACCCTGATCTTGATTCTATTAAAGTGCAAAATCCACTTACCCGACCATGTACAGAAGATGGTGAGAAAGTCCATCCTCAATTCTCCACGTCACCTGATTTAATTGAAACAATTACTAGATATCCTTCAAACGTTGAGTACAAGAATAACGAAACGGCTTGTCCAGTACTCGATGATAATGAACTAGACTGTAGAGAAATAACACTCGTGCCCCACAGCACACTGTTAGTAAAGAACAATATCCCGCCAGCAGGTCTTCCTCAGTCTTCTAGATACTTCTACAGATACTTCTCAGCTACTTCTACTGATGATTCTACCACTATGATAGAATTGGCCTCGAGATCGACAGCGGGCGAGGACGCCAATCAAATACCTAATCCTGATGGATTGGATCGAAGGATTACCCATCGAGAAACATCATTATCAAAGGTAAGATCATTTTATTTTCGCTTAGTAACATCACTTTCAATATCTGTAAGATTTAATCATATTCGTAAGAGGAGGGGAGGCTTGAATGGGAGCTGCAGCTCCCCTGATATTTTCATAACTACCAAAATTCGGGCAACCGACACCTCATATTCATGCAGGAAGGTGATCGAATCTTACATGTCTTTAGTAGCATATCGCATCTAATATATTTTGATGACGAATTTGCCTTTTTAAAGTTATTTAAAAAGTCGAGATATTTAGGTAGAGACGTCAGCTTTCCGTGCACAAGTGTGCTCGTACTCTTATGGATCATGTAACAGCGGAATATTATTGAGAACAAACTTTGTTCCTAGAATCTTTAGGCATAACCGGAAAGAAAAAGCCATATCTACAGTAGAAGGTCATATTGGGTTATGGTTACAAGGGAAATATATTCTTATAGAATCAACCGTATATCCAAATATATTATAGCCTATCTACCTATCAATTTGAGCAGATTATAGATGATTATTGATCAAAGATATGAACACCTATACCTTGAAGACCCGACCCATAAAAATGCTTCATCCTACGTCTTTTCATATTACCTGTGTTTTTCTACAAGTTCTCATTAGTTTACATTCATTTAGCTGGTCTTAACAACACATATACTGCATAGTATAAGTTAAAAATATATTCAAGCTTGTAGATCTCGAAGTGCAATACCATTTAATACATTTTTATAAACCTACTGAGAATTGCAAAGTTATTCATCTATTCAAAAGGAAATGCTATCGCACCTTTATTTTAGCCTACTGAACGGATAATATTAACTCGCATTATTACAGATGATGATAAATTGTAGTTTTTGTTGTTCAATATACACGCCTTTCTTAAACCCTCCATTTCATTTTTGTACGTAGGCGAAAATCGAATGTCGATCACTGACTTCTTCGACGGTCGAGTCAGCAATGATCATCAATGAGGTTGATACGATGGAAGACAAAGATTGTCCAAACGTGAACAGCATCACTCTGCTGAAAGCCGGTGACGTAGAACAGAACCCCGGTCCCAATGAGATGTAAGTGTTTGATATATCAACCACTTCAAAGATATTACTATGTATCATATTTTAACTTTAATATATATTATACTTATTCTACATTGATTTTGGTTCTGTAAGATACTGTTTAGGTGTCTCACACAGAACGAAACTTTAATCAACATAAATGTCATTAAACATTATACATGTATATGATTAAGCTCCATTACCATATCTCGTTGTTAAAACGCAAATCACTGGTAACGATACAAAACCCATTTCTCCTTTAAGTTAAATAGTATCTTAAATACACATAAAAATCGTTTGTATTTCAGTTTTCAAATTAGATGAATTTTTTCTACTCTAGACCTGATAACCTGACCGAGTTAGAGCTCTATCTCTTTGCTGATGGTTTGGATCCGTCAGATTTCGAGAAGGTGGGACTAGCTTTGGGATTCTCTAAGGCTGCACTAAGTCGGTTTAAAGAAGACAACCCTAACACAATGCAAGCTACCTACCAGATGCTCTGCGAGTGGCGGAAAACAGTCCGGGAAGACGAGGCGAGGACAAAGCTGATCAGCAAGTTAGAAGACAAAAATATTCAGCTGATTCAGCTCGCCAATAGCTTACGTAAAGGTATTGTTGCTTCCCAAATATCTGACAGTATAGAAAAGTCAAGATAAAGATGAAATAGGAAGATGTGAATCGAAATGCATGATTTGTGCACTAATAATATGCCTGCATATATAAGCCTACTCCAGGAGCCTAGTATTTTATTTAAAAAAAAACAAAAACAAAACAAAACACAACCAAAAAAAAACTGACTTCATTCACTTGAAATCAGGCATGTATTTAAAAAAAAAAAAATAAGCAAATCAATCAAGTAATTTTCAGAAGCAGGATTTTCTACCCGGGACTTGCTTTCCCCATATCATGATAAGCAGGAAAAATGGTTATCAAGATTTCCTCAGAAATGATTGTCACCATGAACAGGCTAAACAAATATTTGTTTTTATCAGGTAATCAGGTAATGTCGAATGTTGCCGGATGAACTGGGGCATGAATACAGAGTATGAATTTAAAGCAGCCTTTTTTTGGCCGGGGAGATTACCCCCCCCCCCCCCCCACTTAGAATTATAGTGAAGTATTCTTTCCATAGCCAGTGTAGTAAAATCACGCAAAACCGTTATAACGCAAACCCGTAATAAATTGACATCAAAATAGTTAATCGATTACCAGGAGATCACTCACCGCGCTCCTCTGTGCAAGAGAATTTGCACGCAAATCCTATGTGAATGGAGAAGGTATGAACGATTCCAAGATGCGTTCTCAATCTTTAAATTCACAGGGACGGTTTTAAAAGAAAAGGGACGGCTGCAAAATACGATACTTTTAAAGAAAAATTTATACTTGATCAATCTATCCTCGCCGATTTTTTTCCCCCATGCCGTTTTGCTATAAATCAGTCAAAATCATAATTCATCTTTTGCAAGCAGTTGAAAAGAACGCCTGATAGATATAATCACAGTTGTTCTTTGTCCAATATTCACGTGTGTATGATGGCCAACACGGCTGGCGTGGCAGCAGTACTATAGTATTTCTTTACTATAGTATTTCTTTACTATAGTATTTCTTTACTATAGTATTTTCTTCTCTCTATCTTCATTCTTTTCTGATGAATTTCTTTGTTGTTTTTTTTCTCTTTTGTCTTCTTTTTCTTATGTATTCCTTTGTTTTTCCTCTATCTGTCTTTTTTATTATTTTTTTTTTCTTCTCTCTGTTTTTTTTCTTAATGTATTTCTTTGTTTTTCTTCTCTCTCTCTTCTTTTAATTTCTTTATGTATTTCTTTGTTTTTCTTCTATCTTCTTTTAATTTCTTTATGTATTTCTTTGTTTTCTTCTCTCTATCTTTTAATTTTTTTATGTGTTTCTTTGTTTTTCTTCTCTCTGTCTTCCCTTTTTCCTTAAGTATTTCTTTGTTTAACTTCTCTCTGTCTTCTTTTTCCCTTATGTATTTCTTTGTTTTTCTTCTCTCTGTCTTCCTTTTTTCCTTATGTATTTCTTAGTTTTTTTTTTCTATGTTCTTTTTCCCTTATATATTACTTTGTTTTTATTCTCCTTATCTTCTTTTTATTTCTTTATGTACTCCTTTGTTTATCTTCTCTCTCTCTTCCCCTTTTCCTTATTTATTTATTTGTTTTTCTTCGCTCTTCTTTTTTCCTTATCTATTCCTTTGTTTTTCTTCTCTCTGTCTTCCTTTTTCCTTATGTTTTTCTTTGTTTTTCTTCGCTCTTCTTTTTTCCTTATGTATTCCTTTTTTAAATATTATGTATTTCTTTTTTAGAAATTCTCTATATCTTCCTTTTATTCCTTTATGTATTTCTTTGTTTTTCTTCTCTCTGTCTTTCTTTTCAGTATGCACAACACTTGCGTCAAATACGGGCGAACGACTAATAAGAGACAAGGAAAATCACTGGACCGTACAACCTTGCTGTGCGGGGCTTACGTAACAATCAGCAAAAATAACGCTAAACCGTTATAACGCTTTCGCGTCGTTTTACTACACTGATAGCTGACATGGCTTATTTCGTTACTTCTGAATATCATAATGGATTTCAATCATGCTACATACATTCTTTATTACAATGCCATTACAGGTAAGGTTGGTGAACACATACCCTCATTGTCAGAGGAGGATATCCAACGGGTTGCTGACGATGTTAAACGCTACTGCACGATTGAGCTTTGTCAGATACAAGCCGATCCACTGAACAGCGAACTTCTTCTTCAATTCGAGCGCATCTTCACCAATCTAACCTTAATGGAAGAAGACAAGGGCACAAAGAAAAAGACACCACTGGCTTACGGTGACCTCCTGAAGACCAAAGTCAATGGAATCTATCCTAAACGCTTTCTGGTGGAAGGGGAAGGCGGTGTTGGGAAGACCACTCTCTGCGCCAAGATCGCTTGGGATTGGATCCATGGAAATGCCTACAAGGAATTCAAACTGGTTCTTGTTATCCTACTCCGCAAGGCAAAAGACAAAACTATTGGAGAAATTGTGAAGTCATACCTTTCTGATGACAATCTTATCAAAGCCAAACAGCTGGACAAGTACATACTCACAAATCCCAATGACGTCTTTCTTGTCCTGGATGGCCTTGATGAGTTTGCTGTGGATCCCAGTAGAATTCAGCAAATCATCTATATCACTCTCAATCAGCTATTCAAGCCAGTCACAGTCTTAATCACGTCACGGCAATGGAGAACAGATGAGTTTAGGACGAATGCTGATCTAAGAAAGGCGTTTGCTTTCATCGCTATAGAAGGCTTTTCATCTGAAAACCAAGCTTCCTACATCACGAAGTTCTTTCATCCAGACACAGCTTCCTCTGAAGAATTGATCCGATTCATATCAGATAACGATGTGATACGAGAGAACATGGCCCCTTATCCCATATATACAGCTATGTTATGTATCATGTGGAAAGAGTTCGATGGAGAGCGGCGAGTGGCGATGTCCAAGTTGCAAACATTTTCCCAGCTCCTTGGTGAGATGGTTAACTTCTTGATTGATCATTACCTCTCGAAGTACGTTGCGTCCTCAGCTGGAGCTGAATTGACTAAAAATCGTTCATCTGTTCTTCACGATCTAACTAGCATTGGTTGCGTTGCCTTTCAGGGACTGGGAGAGAGACGGTTAGTGTTCAGAGAAGAAGAGTTTCAGAGCTACCCCGGGTCTGTGGATATCGGTTGTAAAGTTGGACTACTAACGAGAGAAAGGCGTATTCCTTCGAGGCGAGAGAGAAGAGAAAATACCCACTTTGTAGTCTCCACGGTGCAGTTTCCTCACAAACTATTTCAGGAGTATCTATCATGGATGTATCTTGCATCCCTTTACAGTTCAAACCGTCGTGAATATGATTCGCTGTTAGCCAACATTCTACAGGCACCCTTGGAATACAAATACCTACTGTACTTCACCTCGGCTAAACAGAAAGAGGTTGGCTTGGATATCGCATCTCATCTCACGAGACATGCGCGAGAGAGCGATGATAATTTAATCATAGAAGTCGCAAACGAGAGCCAACACCAGGCAGTAGCTGAAGCCGTGGCGCATCATCTCACTACTACAGAAGGCAGGACACTGAGGATCACGGACGATATGCAAGCACACACAGTATCAGCACATATTTTCGTCGCACTTCATCGTAAATTGGTAAGGAGAATAACGTAGTATACTCAACCCCCAAAGTAAGCTCCCCCTGACACGTTTTTACATATCTCAAGAAATATATGATGAAATTTGTTTATTCAAAAGGCAGAGTATGCAGAATTCTTACCCATATGTTATTTGTGAACAAATGATTATGTTTTCATAATGAAGTTATAGTTTTTATTGCAGTCGGTAAGAGAGAAAAAAAAAATGCACTTTGCGTTTCCTAATGCTATGTAGAGTGTACCTTGTTTACTCGATCTATTCACTTCTTCTGTTCATGTAAACTTGTAATTCAAGTTTACGAAACTGCATTGAAAAATTATGATTTTTAGTGCAGGTTTGTGGATTTTAATTGAAAATTACCCATCTTTACATGAATAAAAGATAAAAAGAATTAAGACGAGTAAACACAAGTTAACCCTGCATTGTATTATGAAATGAAAAGTGCAAAACTTTTTTCTTTTTGATTTGATTTGAGTTGATTTGTTTCCACGATCAGTTTACATAATGTATGTACATGAGAAAGCAAAATATAAGCATATAAATCAAATGGCATAATACAAAGAATAATACATATATAATAATTATACAGCTCAGTATAGTAAATATTTTCCAGTTATAATTTCATTATGAAAACATAATCAATCGTTGGCGAGAAACCAATGAAAATGTGGCTAAGACGATTATACATACAGTTCTTTTTGAATGAACAGATTTCATTAAATATTTCTCCGAGTTATATCAGAAAAGTGTCGTGGGAACTTACGTTTTTGGTTGAGTATATTTCTCATTTCACGATGCAAATGATGCGAAATTTGACATTTTATTTTCGTACACTACTTCTGTGGATTGAGCACTTGGCGGTGTTTGTACGAAGATTTTAACCGCAACATATCTAGTCAAGGTATTCTAAAGAAATTGTTTTTTTTTTCACTAAAATGTTGAAGAGATACTTAATAGGATGCAATCGTCACCCTGGTCAGTGCGGTTCGATTTAGCACGTGGGCCTCTATTGCTACTTGGTAGAAAATTCCCATGTGCAGTAAAGAGTGTGCACTGAGCTTGTGGTTTCTACTCATGCTTGAATTATGGGACGCCAAGGTTCATACTCATTCTGTACAAACTTGCCTCATTTTGTGACAAAATTCACTAAAAACTCGATTTTGTTACAAGATTATTGAACAGCAATTCATTTTATAACAAAATGAATTTGAAAAGGTTCTTTTGTAACAAACAATATTCTGTTACAAAATTAACATTACAAACTTATTTTGTCCAATTTCACTTTGTAACGAACATCATTCTGTTGCAAACTTAACAAGACAAAATGTTCATTTCGTTACAAGAATCATTCTCTTACAAAATTTACATGTCCAGTTACATTTTGTAACGAAAATTATTTTGTCTGTTCTCATTTTGTAACGAAAATCATTTTGTTACAAAATTAACATGATAAAATTATTGTGTACATTTTCATTTTGTAACAAAAATCATTTTGTTACAAAATTATAATGACAAAGCGATTTTGTCCATTTTCATTTTGTAACAAAAATCATTCTGTTACAAAATTGACATGACAATAATTTTGTCCATTTTTCATTTTGTATGCAAACTCATTCTGTTACAAGATTAA
The DNA here is from genome assembly GCA_025618425.1 of Heliocidaris tuberculata. Classification (NCBI taxonomy): domain Eukaryota; kingdom Metazoa; phylum Echinodermata; class Echinoidea; order Camarodonta; family Echinometridae; genus Heliocidaris; species Heliocidaris tuberculata. The sequence continues at coordinate 15,412,795 of CM046837.1, forward strand.
CATGACAAAATTATTTTGTCCAAGGTTCATTTCGTAACAAAATTCATTTTGTTACAAAATTATAATGACAAAATGATTTTGTCCACGGTTCATTTCGTAACAAAACTCATTCTCCTTAAGAATGCACCAGACCAAATTTTCTTTTGTTGCAGTTTTCATTTCGTTCAGTGGACGGAATCAACATTCTGTTAACGGAAATCATTTTGTACGCACAGAATTTCATTTCGTATACAGAATTTCATTTTGTAGAACAGAGTGTTATTTCTGTCGATTCATCGAAGTGTCAAAGAACGCTGATTGGCCGAATGAATCGCGGGCGGCGCCAAGCCTGGTACATACACACAGCCAATCCACGTGTTTGGAGAGAGAGAGAGAGAAAGAGAAAGAAAGAGAGATAGGCTGAATGAATCGCGCGCAGACGGCCACGGCCGGTGCACGTATCTGTAGAGAGAGAGAGAGACGACCGAGAGTGAGTGGTGTTTATGTGAAGGGGCGGGGTCTTGGGTGGGGGAGGACCTTGAGCACTGTTCCCCAACCTTTACGCTAGCTATCCAACAAGGTTGCCAGAGTTGGCAGAATTCTGCTTTCTGGCAGAATTTTGACCGCTTTAGCATATAGCATTATGCTGGGCAAAATTTGACAAAATCTATCAGAATTTTAGCATAATTCTGGTGTTTTGTTTGTTTGTTTTGTTTTTTTTGCTTGTTAGATAATTTTGTAGTTAAAAGTCCCCCCCCCCCCCCGAAATGCTGATAACCTTATTATTTTTTATATATTTTTTTTTGTTTGTCAGAGCATTTTTGAGTAAAATTTTGTTTTAGCAGTAAAATTTTTGATTTTGCAGAATTTTCGCTGCTCCCTAGCAGAATAGTATTATTTCGCTGGCCACACTGCTATCCAAGGAGTTATCACAGAACCGCCGGTCTGCGCTATTCCACAGTCTAAAGGTGCGTTCAGGCAAATTTTGAACTGAGCTAGAATTACGAACATTAATCCATTCATATGTTTTTCATCTTTTCTTCTATCCTTTCATATATTTCTCATCTTTTCCTATCTTTTCTTACGTTATATTATTTATTTTTTAGCATTCATTCATGTTCTCATTCTATCTTCCGACTTATGTTATTATTTGTCTTTTTCTTCCAGGCCCATGGGGATTAAGTTTGCCCCAATGAAGATTATGTAGGATAAAGTAATTCAAATATTTCCTGTGAAAATCAAAGGAGAATGAAACCCTGGGGGAAAATTCATTTTAATGAAAAGCGAGGATAGAGAGAAGCAACTTTTAAAAAGTTCCATCAAAATCGGTTACGAAATAAAAAAGTTATGAAAGTTTGAAAAGTCTCAATTTACTTTCTATGGCGATCCTCAAATTGGCAATGTTGCTTCAAAGTGACAGGTTTAGTAGTACAACTTTCCATAATGTTTTGTACACAAAATTTCATATTTTCCCCATTATCTCTCAAGGTGCGTCTTGTCTCCTTCTTAGCTTAAAATATCTCATGGGAAAATGTATTTGACACAACATAATTATGTTGAGTTCACAAAATGCAAGCAGCATCTTTAGAGATAATGGAGAAAGTATGAAATTTTGTGTACAAAACATATGGAGAGTTGTACTACTAAACCTGTCACTTTGAAGCAACATCGCCAATTTGAGGATCGTCATAGAAAGTAAATTGAGACTTTTCAAACTTTCATAACTTTCTCATTTCGTAATCGATTTTGATGGAACTTTTTAAAAATTGCTTCTCTATATCCTCTCTTTTCATTTAAATTGATTTTCCCCCAAGGTTTCATTCTCCTTTAAGTGCCTGACGGCTTGGTCTGGGCAACCACCTGTCCTACAGGGTTCAGCAAGATGTGGGCAACCTGGAATAATCTTCATTGGGGCAATCTTAAACTCCATTAGCGGGGGCAAGCTAACCTATTCTAGGTTGCCCATGTCTTGCTGGACCCTCTGGGGCTTGAAAACACCATACATATTGCTTTTTTTTATATCATAAATCGAATATGCCTTTAACTTCACAAGTTGAACATCGAATATAGGCCTATATTCAACTCGGTTTTGTAACACGTTTCTACCAGAAACACGTTCGCTGAAATTGCTTGAACGCAACAGAGATCTCAGTCAATTAGGGTAGAAGAAAAGAGAACAATAAAAAAGGAAAACATAAAGAAAAAGAGAAGATAAGGAAGTAAACAATGAATAACAGGAAAGACAGAAAGAGAAGATGAAGGAAAGATCAAAACCCCGATCAAAGCAAAGAATGAAATAAGGAAAAACAGAAAGAAAAGATGAAAGAAATATCAAATAATAGATATATCAAGGAAAGATTATAAATAAAGAAAAAAAAATGATATGAAAATGAATAATTACAAAGAATAATAAAAAGGATCGCTAGAAAGTGAAGGAAAGAAGAAATGAAAGAGATACATAGCAAAGGATAGATGAAAATATGAAAGAAGGAAACAACAAAAACAAACAGGGAAAAAAGAAGGATGATATACTGACTAAAAACAAAGAATAACATAAGGAAAGACAGAAAGAGAAGATGATAGAGAGATTGAAAAAGAAAATAAGGAAATACAGAAAGAGAATATGATAAAAAAGATGAAAATAAAGAAGAACACAATAAAGACCGAAAGAAAAGAAAGATCAAAACAAAGAAAACGTGAGGAAAGATAGAAAGAAAAATAACAGAAGAATAAAGACAAATAATAACATAAGTCGGAAGATAGAATGAGAACATGAATGAATGCTACAAAATAAATAATATAACGTAAGAAAAGATAGGAAAAGATGAGAAATATATGAAAGGATAGAAGAAAAGATGAAAAACATATGAAAGGATTAATGTTCGTAATTCTAGCTCAGTTCAAAATTTGCCTGAACGCACCCTTAGACTGTAGAATAGAGCAAACCGGCCGTTCTGTGATAACTCCTTGGATAGCTAGCGTAAAGGTCGGGGAATACGTGCTCGAGGTCGTCCCCCCCCCTCCCCCACCACCCAAGACCCCACCCCCTTCACATAACACCACTCACTCTTTAGTTTGCAGGCACTAACCCTGGTCAGTCGTAAAAGAGTGTCTGCACTGTAAGACTACCATAGGCCATGTACTATAGCTGCTCCTGACACAGGACCAGAAGGTAGCTGAATTAGGCTTCTCTCAAGACACAATGATTGTCACTCTCTGTCGTCTCTCTCTCACGCGCGCGCACACACGTGCACCGGCCGTGGCCGTGTGTGCGCGATTTATTCAACCAATCTCTCGTTCTCTCTTTCTATCTTTCTTTCTCTTTCTCTGTCTCCAAACACGTGGACCGGCTGTGTGTATGTACCAGGCTGGGCCCCGCGCGATTTATTCGGCCAATCAGCGTTCTTTGACATTTCGATGAATCGACAGAAATAACACTCTGTGCTACAAATATGAAATTCTGTATACGAAATGAATTTTTGTACGTACAAAATGATTTCCGTTAACAGAATGTGGATTCCGTCCACTGAGACGAAATTAAAACAGCAACAAATATGATCGACGCGACAGAAAATTTGGTCTGGTGAATGAGTTTTGTTACGAAATGAACCTAGGACAAAGTCATTTTGTCTTGTTAATCTTGTAACAGAATGAGCTTGCATACAAATGAAAAATGGACAAAATTATTGTCATGTCAATTTTGTAACAGAATGATTTTTGTTCCAAAATTAAAATGGACAAAATAATTTTGTCATTATAATTTTGTAACAAAATGATTTTTGTTACAAAATGAAAATGGACAAAATAATTTTGTCATCTTAAATTTGTAACAAAATGATTTTGTTACAAAATAAAAATGTACACAATAATTTTGTCATGTTAATTTTGTAAAAAAATATTTTTTGTTACAAAATGTAATTGGACATGTTAATTTTGTAACAGAATGATTTTTGTAATAAATTGAAAATTTTGTAATGTTAATTTTGTAACAGAATATTTTTTTTTTGTTACAAAATTCCCTTTAAAATTCATTTTGTTACTAAATGATTGCTGTTCAATAATTTTGTAAGAAAATCGGGTTTTGAGTGAATTTTGAGTGAATGAGGCAGGTTTGTAGGGAATAATTAGGTGAACACTTGGCGCCCCATATTAAATCCAGTCAAAGGGATTATAATATCTATAAAAAAAACATTACCGATTCATGATTCCAATTCGGAAAGCATAATATGAAAACTATTTGTTGATATTAATTGTAATTTTATACTCTTGTCATTATCACTGTTGTTAAAGGGCTATCCAACCTTGGTAATAAGATGATTTGCGTGAAAGCAGAAAAATATGAAAAACGATTTTGACCTACGAACATGCAATTGTGGTTTAAGCCAGCAGATTCAATGAAAAAATTATACGTACGCATGAGCAAATTTACATGAAACCGCGCGAAGAATTTTCCTGGAAGGTATACACCTATACACAGCCACTAACGCAGCGCAGCTCCTTCCCAAATACGAATCATATTTACGTATAAATTGTTCACGTACCCGTACCCGTACCCGTGCGTGCATGCCCAACATCAAATCACTACACACTGTACTCGTCTCCGAGGTGGAATGTCGCAATCAGCTGATTTGCACATGTTCGGGTTTTGAGAAAACTCGCCCGTAAGTAACTCACGGACGATAAAATTTCCACCACTAAAAAGTCCCTGGTGACAGCCCTGATCACAGTGACATTACCGATTCGGCCAATTTGAAATTCCCATATGTATAGTGATTACAAATTTACAAAATTCATAACTTTCTAATTGCTTGTCCGATTTCATTCAAAGTGTCACTAATCGCTCCTCTGAATTTTCCTCTTTCTTTCAGAACAACTTACCATCAAGGTTGGATTTCCCTTTAAGCATGAGCGGTGCTCGCTGGTCTAGGGAGGGGGGGGGGGGGGGTCGACGACATGGCATGGACATTGGCCCCCCAGGTTATTAAGACAGTAATTATTTTGCACTTTACTAATACTGAACTTTCCATTACAGAGCAGTTTTGAACACGCACATTCCATTGACAAAAAATATTATGATTCGCACAAGCTTCATCTTGCATTTATCTATGCTTCGTCATATGAAGGAACGAAATGAATATGGACAGAAAAAAGTTTGATTCTTGAAAGTAGAAACCCCATAATTCACATTCAGTTATGGACTCTTTGATAAAACCTTCATATTGATGTAATAACGATTGTCCCCAAAAGAAGGGAAATCGTAAATAAAAAAAAGAAGTTTGACGTAGACATAGAGAGAAGATTGAGCTTATAATAGCAGGTTAAGAATTAATGATATCCAGTGGCAATCGAAGCTACGGGAAGCATGGAGCAATGGCGTGAAAACTTGTAAAAGAGGACAAAGAGAGAAAATTTTAGCGGGGGATGGGAAAATGAAAAGAAGACATTACAATTCCCTTCCGCTCCCTCCTTCTATTCAATGGCCGTTTTGATTTGCTCTTCATCCACTGAGTACGACCGGTGACCAATAGTACAGTAGGCTATAATTTATACATGTACATGTATGATTATGTAGGATAACCTGCTTGTTGAGAAGTCATGTGGACTGACCACTTCAGAGGACCTGGCTGAATTCATGTGCACAACCCAATCACTAAGATCTGTGACTATCAGTAGAACTATGCATGATGTCTTTTACTCCGGGCTTGCTTGTAAAGTAGTGGATTCGAAGGTCAGTATACATATGTATATTATCCGAGTTGCTCTACTTTTATACAAGATTATACATACAGAATACAGGCCAAATTCAGTTAGGATGGTAGCTTTCCAGAAGTCATAAAACTATACTGAATATAAAGGGGATAACTGGAAAACAGAGACATAATTTTGGTTAATAAAATTTGAATTCATTAGATAATTTCTATAATTTTAGATATTGACGAATTGAATTTGATGAAACGCTCCCCAGGAGAGTACTCAAAGAGGACGAAAAGCCGACCAAACACTGGACCTGCGAATGCGCGAAACCATACATCTCCCCGTCCTGTTTCATTTCACGACGGTTCTCGGCCAAAATCGCGTCTGGTCTGAATAAAGGACGGAGAGGTATATATTGTGTAAATGGGAAACGATAGAAAGAGAGAAGTAAAAAGATTAAACAAGGAAAGGTAGAAAGTAGAAGGATGAAACAAAGAATAACGTAATGAATCAGATAAGATCAATGGAGGCAAATAAGGAAATTCATAAGGAAAGATGGAAAGAGAAGATGAAGGAAGGATAAAACAAAGAAAAACTCAACTTACAGAAAGATAAGAGAATAGGACAATAAAAACAAATAGATACATAGTGAATGACGTAAAATGAAGATGAAAGGAGACTTATATATTTAAACTAATTTTTATTGATAAACATTAAACTATCTTGATAAAGTATCATTTTTTTTTTAAATATGATTATATTGTAGCCATGTTATCATTAAATTGTAACCATCGCAATTCAGTCTCCGGACTGCGGGAGTGGAAGTTATTCAGTAAAGTCCTTCAGGCAATCAATCAATCAATCAATCAATCAATTAATCATGAGCCAACTGCTTAATTCATCCATATCGGGTACTTCCACAGTCAACAGGTCAATAGCAATGTTATAATCTAGAAAAACTTCGTCTCATTTGTGTCTCATGTCCCCTAAATGAGCTTCAGTGACTATATTCAATAAGTCGTCATGCCAATCATATTCTTCATATTTCTCAACCTTTAATATATTATCGTCTGCTGTCAGTCAAGTCAAAGAGGTAATTCACCCCAAATTTACTGAATAATGATGTACATGATGTATCTCACTTCAGTATATTTTAAACACTGACATGACCATGATGACATGCTATGAGAGTCAAAAGAATCAAGCAATTATTTAAATTATTGCTACCTGTATAACTAGAAGAAAGAAAAATCATGTTTGCAATTTAATTGTGCATCTAAGTACACGACTAAAATAACTTAAATGATGTTTTAAATGTTGATACAATGAATCCTTTAGAGACTGATATTTTGATTATTGTTTCCTGGTATGTGGGAACATTGTGGTAAATTGGCGAAGTCTCTTAACTCTCAAAGGAGATGTTCTCAGTTCGATCCTTGCTCTGTCCTTGGAAAAGGTGTTCAGCCCGCATTTATCCCTCTCGACCCAGGTTTATTAATTAGGTACCTTCCCATGCTCGGGTAACAATAATTGAAGACAATGTCCTTACTGTTAAGTCCTCATCTAGCAAATCAGTTTCCTCTTCACCTCGGCACCTTTCCAGTTCTCATCTAAGCACTGCTAAGGGCTTCCGTGAGTTCCATCTACTTAGCAACGGTGACATTGAGAGAATTTTTCGCTGTTAAAATGATTATTATCATGAATGTATGCCTGTAACAAGCAGTGACCCCATACCTTGGACTTGCTCAATAGTAACAAATAGAAACAAGAACCAAAAACACAAAGGAAATACGCTCATTACAAAATGGATACGTATTCTTTCCATGTCTCAAGTGCAATCATTGACCCTGCCATACATTGTGGACTGCACACCCCACCCCCCCCCCCCCCCCCCCCCCCATGTGTAATATCAAACCCCTCTGTTTTTATTTCTACCAACTCCGGATTTTTGCAAACAGCAAATTTTTTAAACTTTTACTCCTTATATGTTACCATAATATGCATCAAAATGTTATTACTGTGACAGATTGAGACTCTTGACATCCAGTATATGGATCTTAGTGAACGTCGCTCGGCATCACGTGCTCTCGCTGAGTTCATCTGTAAGATGCCTCATCTGAAGGACCTGACACTCTGCAGACAAGGCGAAGTCTTTCTTCACGATGTGTTCTACTCAACATTATCATCGATGGCATCATCTGCAAAGGTAATGGTTTAGTCATACATCTCTAGTACTCAAACTAACACGTTATGTTTTCCTTAACGTAGAAGGATGTACTAACTTCATAAGACAAATTAAAGTACATAATAGGTAATTGACTGTCCAAATTATAACAATATGAAGCAGTGGGAAGTTAAACCCTTATGAATAAAGAAGAATCACTTTGGCCCGTATTTTAAATGACCTATCTCTCTGTTTCTGTTTCTGCTAACTTCGGATTTTTGCGAACAGCACAATGTTCCATTTTTAGTTGTTAATATCCTTGTATGTTATTATAATATTCATCAAAATATTATTATTGCGACAGATTGAGACTCTTGACATCCAGTATATGGATCTTAGTAAACGTAGCTGGGCATCACGTAATCTCGCTGAGTTCATCTGTAAGATGCCTCATTTGAAGGACCTGACACTCTGCAGACAAGGCGAAGTCTTTCTTCACGATGTGTTCTACTCAACATTATCATCGATGGCATCATCTGCAAAGGTAATGGTTTAGTCATACATCTCTAGTACTTAAACCTAACACGTTATGTTTTCCTTAACGTAGAAGGATGTACTTGCTTCATAAGACAAATTAAAGTACATATAGGTAATTGACTGTCCAAATTATAACAATATGAAGCAGTGGGAAGTTAAACCCTTATGAATAAAGAAGAATCACTTTGGCCCGTATTTTTAATGACCTATCTCTCTGTTTCTGTTTCTGCTAACTTCGGATTTTTGCAAACAGCACAATGTTCCATTTTTAGTTGTTAATATCCTTGTATGTTATCATAATATGCATCAAAATGTTATTACTGCGACAGATTGAGACTCTTGACATCTGGATATGGATCTAAGGAAACGTCGCCCGGCATCACGTAATCTCGCTGAGTTCATCTGTAAGATGCCTCATCTAAAGGACCTGACACTCTGCAGACAAGGCGAAGTCTTTCTTCAAATTTTTAAACTTTTACTCCTTATAAGTTACCATAATATGCATCAAAATGTTATTACTGTGACAGATTGAGACTCTTGACATCCAGTCTATGGATCTAAGGAAACGTCGCCCGGCATCACGTAATCTCGCTGAGTTCATCTGTAAGATGTCCTATCTAAAGGACCTGACACTCTGCAGACAAGGCGAAGTCTTTCTTCACGATGTGTTCTACTCAACATTATCATCGATGGCATCATCTGCAAAGGTAATGGTTTAGTCATACATCTCTAGTACTTAAACCTAACACGTTATGTTTTCCTTAACGTAGAAGGATGTACTTGCTTCATAAGACAAATTAAAGTACATATAGGTAATTGACTGTCCAAATTATAACAATATGAAGCAGTGGGAAGTTAAACCCTTATGAATAAAGAAGAATCACTTTGGCCCGTATTTTTAATGACCTATCTCTCTGTTTCTGTTTCTGCTAACTTCGGATTTTTGCAAACAGCACAATGTTCCATTTTTAGTTGTTAATATCCTTGTATGTTATCATAATATGCATCAAAATGTTATTACTGCGACAGATTGAGACTCTTGACATCTGGATATGGATCTAAGGAAACGTCGCCCGGCATCACGTAATCTCGCTGAGTTCATCTGTAAGATGCCTCATCTAAAGGACCTGACACTCTGCAGACAAGGCGAAGTCTTTCTTCAAATTTTTAAACTTTTACTCCTTATAAGTTACCATAATATGCATCAAAATGTTATTACTGTGACAGATTGAGACTCTTGACATCCAGTCTATGGATCTAAGGAAACGTCGCCCGGCATCACGTAATCTCGCTGAGTTCATCTGTAAGATGTCCTATCTAAAGGACCTGACACTCTGCAGACAAGGCGAAGTCTTTCTTCACGATGTGTTCTACTTAACATTATCATCGATGGCATCATCTGCAAAGGTAATGGTTTAGTCATACATCTCTAGTACTCAAACCTAACACTTTATGTTTTCCTGAACGTAGAAGGGTGTACTAACTTCATAAGACAAATTAAAGTACATATAGGTAATTGACTGTCCAAATTATAACGATATAAAGCAGTAGAAAGTTAAACCCTTATGAATAAAGAAGAATCACTTTGGCCCGTATTTATAAAAGTGTACTAATTTCAACTCAGGTTTAGTGTTAGGATAGTGTTAGTTAACTGATTGATGGAGTTTCAAGTGTCAGCCCCGTTTTTCCTGTAAAATTATCATAATTTCTAAGCTATAAACAAAAATCACGTCATCATAAGATCGATTTCACTCCTTCCTTTCCTGACTTGAGTTATTTCGTTTGTTCATTTTGTTACAGAATGTCAGTGATTTGTACAGAATTAAGACCTTGACACTTGGCGCTCCATAAATCAGTGAACACTAGGTCAAACCAGGTTTAATATAACATAGTAGACTTTTATGAGTTGGACATAAGAAAGAAACGCAATTTCAAAAGGGATACATATTCTTTCTCAGTCTCACCAGCAATCTTTCACCCCGCCACACATTATGGACCCTTCCCGCCGACATACATTCTCTCTTGTTCGATCTTGGTAGATATTGTTCTCTTATGTAAATTTGCACCGTTCGTTGATTACATGTGCAATAAGACAAAACATTTTTATCTTCCTTTCGTGACAACTTCAATTTAATTTCTGGTGCATGTGTGTTCTGCCAGATTTTACTACACCATTCATACATGTACATTAGACTGAATCAGATATATGACGAGGTAAGTTCATCGTACTCAAAGTTGGGGGGGGGGGGGGTAATCACCAACAAAAAATACACTTTTTGAAATGGAGGCATCTACAAAGGGTGTAGACGGAGCGGAAAATAATCATTTTGAGACATTATACGCCTAATATATTTGACATTTCATTGTTTGTTGATCCGAGATTTGCTCCGGCGGTCCGGCCTATATTTTTTAAGGATTGCTAGTGGGTTGTAGGATGTTTTATGGTAAATGGTTAGGGTAAGGATAAGTGTTGGGTCCAGGGTTGGAGTCAGGAATTCGGGTAGGAAATTGACCGAGGAGCAATTGTCGCAAGAGCATGTGTTATATAACCCATTGGTCCTGTCTTTATATGATTCTAGATACAGCTTCCGCATCATACCAGGCTTTGTGTGTAATTGTCTGATGACTCATTTGCAAGAGGAGGAAACGAGCGAGCAAATATTCTAAGATTTGATTACTAATTTTGAAGGCTTCAAGTTATGCATTATGTCGTTTCCAGGAATACGATGATAATGACGAAGGTCAATCCATATTTTAGATCATAATTCAATAAAAAAAAATTAACCTTTCTGTCGTCTTACAATATCATTGTTTTTCACAGTAATTCCAGTGCATTTATCATGTTTATAACAATCACAGTTATAGTCTCATTGCGATATTATTCCATAAAATAACTAAATTTGATGGATTTTTCAAAACACGATCTCGTGATAACAAAATTGAAATAATGGTAAAATACATTATTTTGAAAATGCACCCATGACAGCATACTTGGAGCGATCTGCTTGATTTTACAAGATATCTTTGGCGAGGGATGGGAGGTGGTAGATGTCTCATTATAGCACCTTATCTAATAACGTCTGTTTTCAACATTATAGACCTTTGGTAGTGCGTTTTGCAGAATTCGAAGACATACTTCTTCATTGTCCAAATAGATATTCTGGCACAAAAAGGGCAGTTAATAGATCGAGCGTTCATGGGCAGTTATCAAATTAAGAAGACCGGTGTCAGATATATAATTGCTAATTTCCTCCAACTTCTATAGGAATAGCTAAATGGAACATTTTTTTAAAGATCTTTCGAGGCATTTGAATAGAAATTCCACGGATGTTTAAAAATGCATAGTTCAGCAGTTTAACAGTGCAAACATTTTTTGTTTTGTTTTGAAAAAAGCACATGTAAATATTACAAGAGTTTCCTCAATTTCTTTTTACTGGTGACAAGAGTACCTGGTAGTTATGGCGCAACAGAAGGGTTGAGCCAATAATAAGTGGAATATTTTCTCAAATACCAAGAACGCAATAAAAATACTCTGGCAATATCCCCACCCCTGAACTCTCGAGAGAGGACTTTGCATTTTGCAGTATACTAACTTCGCATTTTACCGACGCCTTGGTAACATTACATATCTCATTCTGCGAGGTCGCTTAGCGACTGAGCGAAAAAAAAAAGTTGGAACTTTGGATTGAGAGCACCTATAAGACGTAATACCAAAATATTGGCTCGACGATATGTAAACCCAATGGAATCGGGGTCCGCTCGGTAGTCATTAGGACCATTATTCATAATGACAGCTGAATGCTATTCATAATGGAGAAAAGGCTCATTATGCACAAGGACTGCTATTCATAATAGGAGAAGAGGGTCGCTATTTATAATACGAAATGAGGGTCGCTTTCATAATACGGATAGAGGGTCGCTATTCATAATAGGAGAAGAGGGTCGTTATCCATAATACGAAATGAGGGTCGCTATTCATAATACAGAAAGAGGGTCGCTATTCATGAATAATGAGGATCGCTATTCATATTACTAAAAAAAAAGGGTCTTATTATAATTATTGTTTGCTTATTTAATTTTTATGTAGGCGATCCTCATTCCTTCAGAATAGCGACCCTCTTCTCCTATTATGAATAGTGGTCCATATGAGTAGTGGCCCCAAATATAAATTATGAATAGCACCCGTTCTTCATGTTTATGAATAATGACCCCGATTTTGTAATATAGTGGTCCTTATGAGTAATGACCCTCAATGTGAATTAGGAATGGCGACCCTCATCTTACATTATGAATAGCGGTCCTTATGAATTACGGTCCTTATGACTTTATGAATAGTGACCCCCTTCCCGTTTTATGAATAGCGGACTTTCAGGTATAGGAACTTACACGTTATTAATAGCGGCCCTTATGAATAGCGGTCATTACGACTAGCTACTAGGTCCTTATGACTAGAGAAGTTGCCCCATGGAACCAATGGTAACGGTGGCATGTGGTTTTTTTTCTTTTTTTTCTCCTCCCCCCCTTTTTTTTTTGGGGGGGGGGAGGGGGCTACAGCCCTCAAGCCCCCGTTCTCACCAAAACGCCAGTAAATCACACCCAAGTCTCTTGAATTATGATCTGTTACTATATATCTACGTCTGCGTATATAGTTGTTAAAGGGTACCAATCACCAAAAATAATTTTGTTCTGTATGTTAGAGGTTTCATGTCGTTATACTATATTCAAAATATGGGCGTCAAATATTAATTCTATAAAGAGATATTGCAATTTTAATTACACTCTCTATAAACGTAAAAGCGACTCGTGAGAAGACTACTCGACGCACCCATACGCGCTCGCCAAGATAAAGGCATGCGCGGAACCAAACTCGGAATTCGGTTCCTCTATTATCTTAACTGTTGACCTACAGAATACCAGACAAAGTTCTTTTAGGTTGATTTTCTACTTTCTAGCTTTACACAAATTATTTTTTCAGGTGATTGGTACACTTAAAGTTCTTGTTCTTCATTTTGATATGTATTGTGATGTTTTTGTTCTTAATTTTGTAGACATGTGTAGAAAATGAAATAAAATTTGAAAGTTTGAAACTATGGAACTTTGAATAGGATTGGAGAAATCACACATCCTTGTGTAATTTCTTGCTTTATATACCAGAAGGAGGCAAAAATTTAAAACAAACTGATGAATCTTAAATATACAAGTAGTGTATTGTCAGTAATCGTTGATGCCACATAATATCATTGCTATGACAGATTGAGGCTCTTGACATCGGAATTGTGGATCTCACTGAACGCCGCTGGGGATCACGTAATATCGCTCAGTCTATCTGTAGGATGCCTCATTTGAAGAAACTGTCACTCAGTGATCAGTGTCACTATGAGTTCTATTCAAAATTATTGTCGATGTCATCGTCCGCAAAGGTATTGATTTGGTCTTATACATGTATTTCTTTCCCTAACGCCTAAAGCCTAAGGCCACCGCACACCTTACGACCTGTCTGCGATCCGATTTCAGAAGAAAATGTAATATCATTTGAAAAATCATTTAAAAACGAAAAATATTTTTGATTGAGGGTCAGAATAGTCATACAGATAGTAAAATCGATAATACGGCCTTTGCCAAGTTTTCTAGTCGGTGGAATGGCCAAATCGGCTCCGAGTCGTAATGACGTCACAAAAATCGTACAACTGCCTACAATTTGAAACTAATTTTGCCCTTATTCCCTGTAGAAAGCTGACAGCTCACCCAAACCCTATGTTTAGTATTCATGTTACTTTTCAGAACCTGAATAGGGTAGATTTCATTTGTTAAAATGCCAATATTTAATGCCATACCGATTTATTTCACAAATCGGATCGCAGACCGATCGTAAGGTGTGCGGTGGCCTTTAACACTAGAGTGGTCGACCAGCACAACCTAAAAGGCTGTATGGCTAGAGTGCCCAAGTTTGCGCAGTGCCCATGTCTGCGCACACGCGTAACTGCGCGATTCTAATAAAACAAAACACGTAAGGAACACAAACTTTTCATCCTTATTATAGCAATCGGTATTCATGCAAAAAACGAGTCAAAATGATATAAAAAGGTCTTATTTCAGATATCTAATTCTCAAGCCTCAAAATGTTGTCTTTCACGTCAAAACTCCCGAACTGCGTGCAAAATGAATGAGTGCGCAGACATGGGCACCATTGTTTTTTGAACGCTGAAATGACACGGCCGCCGTTTCTTGTGAAAATGGCATTGTTCTTGCTCTAATTTGGATGATATTTTTTGCAAACTTACTCTTTAGAATATCAGGAATAATATAAAACTAAGCTTTAGAGGAATATTGGAGAAATTCTTGTTCATTTTCAGGTCAAATCTTAGGTGCGCAGACATAGGGCTTCCCATCATATAAACAAACAAGGCCGGCTGAAATGTTTTAATGTTGTTGTTGTTTTTTTTACTCTGCGACTTGTCGCCTATCAGTTGCACACAGGTTCGCCAATCGGTTACACACCGCTCGCCTCCCTTTATACATATCAGAAAAACCTGCCGCATAATGTTTTTTTTTTTTTTTTTTTTTTTTTTTTTTTTTTTAATTCTTCATTAATTCTTTGTATGATCTGATTGTACAACTTTTGTGACCAATGCTATAATAAAACATATAAATATAAAAAAAAAAGTTTGAGGCCCTAAAAAAAAAAACCAAAAAAAAACCAAAACAAAACAAAACAAAACTAATGAACACCCTTATAAGACTGTCTAGTATAAAAAATGGAATGAGCTGTTCAAAGGGAAAGAAGTGCTATCATAAACTCTTTTATGATCACAGACAATGAACTGATCGGCCGCCGCCAAAGCGTGACTTACTACATTGTAAAAAATAACTGTAAAACTACTGGACTGGTTTTCTGGCCCTTGAAATTATTGTAAATTGAAGTTATTGCCGTTGTTTCAATTTTACAGTCTTTTTCCTGTAAAACAGCAGCAAGTTTGTTGGTTTACCGGAAATCAGCATATATTTACAATCGCCCGACATAAAACACTGTTAAAAAACAATTTTCTCATATTTTAACAAGTAACCCTGTTAAATTACCAAATATTGGGGAAAACACTTATAGGAATATTCATGAATTTTTAGTAGCGTATGGTTAGGGTTGCCCGATTTACTAACTGTCACCAAAGGCATAAAAAAAATATAAGGGGTATATAAGAAATTGCACAAGATTGAAATAACTGAATAGGATTGGTCTAGGATAGGATAGATTAAGATAGATAATAGGATAAGTTGATGCAGGATAGGTTATACTGTAAAAAATAACTGTAAAATTACAGACTTTCTTGCCCTTGGGACTACAAGTTATTGCCTTTTAATTCAACCGTCTTTCTCCTGTAAAACAACAGCAAGTTTGTTGGTTTACCGAAAATCAGCATATATTTACAATTGTCCGACATAAAACACTGTTAAAAACAATTTTCTCATATTTTAACAAGTTACCCTGTATAAAATTACAAATCGTTTCCATGGTTCCGTTTAATTTACATAGATTTTCCTGTTAGAAAGTAAAGTTTCTACTATTTAACAAAAGCGGAAATCTGTTATTTTACATGTACTGTGGAAAAACGGGCATTCCCGGCAAAATTTTTTACAGTGTAGGTGCACGACCGGTTGCCGACATGAAACGCTGCGATCATCAACAACCAATATGCAAGAATTTTTCGTGGGCGATCAACTGCAGATTGGTTGAAGGGCAGTTTCCGACCTGTGGCAGAATGTCGTTGTCCGATTATCAAAGATTTTGTAAACTAATTTTCGACCAGATCTTTTGAAACATTTGGTCTGACATTTATCTTTTTTTTTATACAGGATATTGCAAAATAACATTATTTAAGTGAATCAAGAGACAGTATTAGCATATCCATTTTGATAGTTTTTCTATCATTTCGTTTTTTTCTGTCAAAGGAAAATCATTAACCCCCCCCCCCGAATTTGTGAGACAGCAGTAGAGGCAACAATTGAAATTTCAAAGTTTAAAGTAAAATTCCAGCTCAGCGAAAATAATATTTAAAGAAATGAAATTTGTGACAAATTAGATATTTGTCTCGCTTCATTTTGACCCTGTGACTGTCTTATTTCCTCTATCTTACTATATGTTGCTTGAGAAGCTGTGAAGTGTGAATGATTACAAAAGGAAGCCTTTTGAGTTTAACCAACGCGATATCGGTTGATTATGGTTGTAACAGTTCTTAATTCTGTGTTATTAGGCCGTCATTCTATTGGCCTATTATACAGGAATGGTCGGTCACAGGTTTTGCCATTGCTAAACTGGATTAGAAACCGCCTGATCGTTTATTACTCTACTTATATATCATTCCACGGAGTATGCTTAACACATCACAGTTCGATCACATTAAAATAGATTTGATTGGAATTTATTGCCATACTTTTCGAAGTCTACCAAGTGTGTAAACATATAGGTACCAAATAATTAAAGCAAAATTGTATTTAAACAGATAATGACTTTCAGTGAATATTGTTTCATAAAAAAGGTATTATCTTTACTACGACAGATCGAGACTCTTTGCATCCAGAATATGAATCTTCGGAGACGCCCCTATGCATCAAGTAATTTTGCTAAGTTCGTCTGTAAGATGCCTCATTTAAAGATATTGACACTCGGCCATGTCGGCGGACAATACAAGGTCTTGCTACACGATGACTTCTATTCAACATTATCATCGATGGCATCATCTGCAAAGGTACTGGTTTGGTCACATCATTTCCAATACTCTAAAGGAAATCAAATTATGTTTTGCTATGCCGGAGGTGTACCCATATATACGTCTGAAGTCATGTCCTTCTAGTTGTATATAATTTGAATGGCCAAATTAGTATAGGGGCAAAATAAAACAAGTAAGGAACTTTAAACATTTCTTGAAGTGAACAAAGAGCTGTAGAAGAGAACAGCAATACAAGAACCACAGAGAGAGAGAGAGAGAGAGAGGGGGGGGGGGGAGAGAGAATTTTATTTTTGCTTATAGGTCTCTTCAAAATTTAAAAGAGAAAGAGAGACCGTTTCTGCATTCGTGTTCTATATACCAGAAGTAAGCAACTGTTTAAAGAAAATTTTGAAACGAATTGATGAATCTTCAAGTAGTGCATTGTCAGTAATTGTTGATACAACATGATATTATTACTATGACAGATTGATACTCTTGACATCCAGTGTATGGATCTGAGTGAAAGCTCCCGGGCATCACGTGATTTCGCTCGGTGCATCTGTAAGATGAATAATTTGAAGAACATGACACTCAGCGGTCACTATCACTATGACTTCTACTCAGCATCATGGTCGATGGCATCATCTGCAAAGGTACTGGTTTGGTCACATTATTTCCGATTCTCTAAAGGAAATCAAATCATGTTTCTTTATGTCGGAGGTGTACCTATACTTCTAGAGTCAAGTCCACTGATTTATATACACTCTTAAAATGTTGGGTAAATTTAGTTGGGTAACTGCTAGTTGGTTAAAAATATTCCCAATTCTGGGCTATTATTAACCAACTGGACACTCGAGTGGTGTAACCAATATTGGTCAATACTTTTTACCTAAATATTGGGCATATATTTACCAACAGTATTTGGTAATTATGGGTTGGGTACTTGTTGCCCTGTAGTTGTGTAATTTTGTCACATTTCCTTTGCCAGTTGGGTAAATTTTGTTGGGTAACTGATGGTTGGTTAGAAATTCGCTTTTGCCCAACTTGTGGTAAATATTTTTACCCAATATTGGGGAAAACACTTATATGAATATTCATGAATTTTTAGTAGCGTATGGTTTGGGGTGGCCCGATTTACTAACTGTCACCGAATGCATAAAAAAATATAAGGGGTATATAAGAGCTTGCACTAGTTTGCACTAACTGGATAGGATAGGACTAGGATAGGATAGGTTAAGATATAGGATAGGATAGCTTAAAATAGGATAGGTTAGGATTGATCAGGTTAAAACCCAGAAGGACGTAACAAGCAGATTTCATTTTTTTTTACCTAGGTTGGAGGAAAAAGGAAACAATAAATTGGGCAGCTGAATTTGCCCAACCACATGATATTTGCTACCAAACAGCTGAACAAATCGAGGGTTGGGCAATCCTATTGGGTAAGATTGGTTGGGCAATAATTACCCAACTGAGAATATAACCAACAGTTGGGCAATAATTGTAGAGTTGGGTAAAATCTAATGGGTCACCAACTGATGGGCAATTTAATTTGCCCAACAACATAGTAAATGGATTGCCCAACATCAGTTGGGCAAATTTTAACCAAAAGTTGTGTAGACAGTATGTTGCCCAGTGTTGGTTAAAAATTGGGCATTTTTTTGCCCAACTTTTTTAAGAGTGTATAATTTGAATGTCCAAATTAGTATACGGGCAAAATGAAGCAAGCAAGGAAATCTAAACGTTTCTTGAAGTGAACAATGAGCTGTAATAGAGAACAGTGATATAAGAACCACAGAGAGAGAGAGAGAGAGAGAGAATTTTATTTTTGCTTATAGGCCTCTTCAAAATTTAAAGGAGAAAGAGAGACCGTTTCTGCATTCATGTTCTATATACTATAAGCAACTGTTTAAGAAAATTTTGAAACAAATTGATGAATCTTAAATATCTTCAAGTAGTGCATTGTCAGTAATTGTTGATGCAACTTGATATTATTACTATGACAGATCGATACTCTTGATATCTGGAGTATGAATCTCAGTAAAAGCCCCCGGGCATCAAGTGATCTCGCTCAGTTCATCTGTAAGATGAATAATTTGAAGAACTATTGCTTCTCTATAGCTCTTACAAACACACAACGGAATATCTCTCTATGTATAAAGTACGGTTTACAGATCTGATAAAATATATATCGGGGATGGGATTTCCCGCTTTTGTAATAAATCAATGGTAGAACGAAATATTTCTTGCATGAAACATAATTATACAAAATATAAGAGGTGAGATTTTAAGAAAATTCTGCCATTTATTTTGACAGGCGTACTCCTGTATTCATGAAAAAAGAAAACAAACAAAAAACAAAAAGCAAAATAAAAACAACGAAAATGACAATGAAAACGAAAACGTTAAGGAAAAAGAAAACGACAACAAAAACAAAAACTGAAACGAAACATGCGCTCTGTATACGATCGGTATCGCAGGGCTTTATTAGGCCCTACAATCTGAAATAATGGCTTGACTGCATACATATCGTACACTTAATGGAACCAATGAAACCACTGCACAACTTGGTAAGGGTAAGAATGAAAAAAAGATAAGGAATTAGCCTTTCGTTGCTAATATTCTAATATTTTAGAAGAGCTTTTCTAATTTACTTTCGCTACAGATCGAGACCCTTCATATCGATCGTGTTGATCTCACTGAAAGTCCGTTGGCATCACGTGATCTCGCTCAGTTCATCTGCATGATACCATGTTTGAAGCATTTGAGACTGAATGCATCCAGGTTTCATGGAAATTTCTTTTCAACATTATCAGCGGTGTCTGCATGTGCTGAAGAGGTACCATGTGCTTATACGTTTTCTCCATAAAATGATTTATGGTAACCACTGGCTGATCCAGCGTACGTAGGTTCACCTGCCCCCATCCCCTCCCCCGGGGGGGGGGGGGGGGGAGGGGGGACCCAATCTGGAATACATTATAAAGTAGGCTTGAAAATTTATTACAAAAGAAAAATGGCTCCCTAATGTTTGTGCTGCCAGTAGCACCCCAACCGCATTTTAAAATGTGACAGATTTTTTTTTCTCTCTTTCTTTCGCTCTATTTCCCTTTCTCTCTTCTCTCTGCTTGTTTAATGCCAGAGAACTTTTGAGTATAAGGGCATCTGACAAAAGTGATTTTTTGTAGTTGTTGCTTATCACAGATTTTCGGGCTCCTATCCCCTCCAGACAATAATGGATCTGCCACTGAATGACCAACCCCGCCAGATAATTATTGTATCAGACTAAGATCCCTAAATCCATTGAATCCTTCATTTCTTCATTAAATTGCTTATTAATTGTTAATGGAGTGGATATCCAAAGTTGATTTCCATAGGGCCGCCAATAAACTTGACTACAATAATAATAATAATAATAATAATAATAATAATAATAATAATAATAATACATGCAATAATAATAATAATACATGCAATTATAATAATAATAATAATAATAATAATAATAATAATAATAATAATAATAATAATGATACATGCAATAATAATAATAATAATAGTAATAATAATAATAATAATAATGATAATAATAATAATAGTAATAATAATACAGTAACCGCCATAACGTCTTTGACACGTTTACAGGTTTACAGGTAAAGGCAGTTCATGTAGTACTAAAACACTTGACATGAAAATGATAAATATTTATTTAAACACTTATTACTTATTGAGGAACATGGTTATAGTTTTTGCAAACCTTGGCTTGATTTTAATGAAGCCAGTTACGACTAAAACAAAATGAACAGTTTACTTATGACTGGCTTATGTACTACTTGCAAACTATAACGTATAATGTAGTTAATATATATCATATTTGTCATTAATTCAAACTCGAATTGATAGTATACACAAACAAGACCAGTTTCGCATTTACTCGCCCTATAATTTAAAATCATTGTTTATATTCTACAACACCTCTGAGGCTAAAATAAGCCTCTTTTTCACGTTTTCTGTGTGGAATCAAACGGCAATCATATACCAACAAACGTACCTAATGCTCTTGCTATTGCACTTGAATTTTCGTCTTCATAATGCAGAATGCTGGCCAGAGTGGTAACACCCTGACTGAACTGACAGTGGATGATGGGACACTGCGATATTGGCAGAGTTGCGGTTCGATGTTAAACAGTGTGAAGAGGGTCACTCTACGGGTATTGGGCATGCCAATATCTGAGGTCATCATGAGGATCCATCTCCCAGGAGCAACAGAACTCACTATTCAAGCGAAAGATGATTCCCATCACCCCCATGTTTCCAACGAGGGACCCACTGCAGTAACCAATGCCATCCTGAATATCTCCCCTCATCTCGTGAAGGTGACATTCAGTGATCTTGTCATTGGCAACAGTAAGATCGAACCAATCTTACAAGCTTTCAGATCTACTCACGGCTTCATACATCTGAAGATTATCAGGTAAGACATTTTGTTATCTATTCAAAAGACGCTAGTCTATTCTCTTATATATCCCGTATCTCCCTTCCTCTTCTGATTTCTGTTTATCCATTTTCATAATTATCTTTTCTATATTTTATCATCTGTTCCTTATTTTCCTGTCTCTTTATCTCTTTGTTCTTTCTTTTTCTCTTTGTTTCGCTCAGCTTTACCGTATCACTGGAAAATGTAAATAGCAAGGTACACACTAAGAAATTAGGGTGCAGTTTTGCACCCGTATGGGTGCAGACCGTTGGTACAATAACAGCACCCTTTAGCGTGCAGACTTGAACCTTTTAGGGTGCATATGTGCACCCCTAGGGGTTCAAAATTTGCGCCCTAGTGTGGTTCAAAATTACACCCTAATATAAGGTGCATTTTTTGCACCCTCTGGGTTCATAACTGCACCCTAAAGGGTGCCTCTACACAGCTTAACATCAAACAATAAAAAGTTATTGCCCATTATTTCATAATTCACGCACGAGGGGAACACAGGCAGTAAGGTACACGCCATGAGGGGACATCGGTGAGATCTATCGAGCCACGCCCAATTGCGTCTACAGTGCGACAGCTTGTATTACTCATACAACTTTAAAATCTAAAGTATGCACTCCACTATTTATCCATATAGCAAATCAGTACAGTAACAGTAAAACTAGCACTTTCACTAAAAATGATATAATCCAGACTGAATTATCAAATGTAGCCACGTATTCTTATTCAAATAACTTTTCTGACATAGAAACTATCAAAATGAGCCATGATATAAACTCCCTACACTCTTAAAATGTTGGGTAAATTTAGTTGGGTAACTGCTGGTTGGTTAAAAATATTCCCAATTCTGGGCTATTATTAACCAACTGGACACTCGAGTGGTGTAACCAATATTGGTCAATACTTTTTACCTAAATATTGGGCATATATTTACCAACAGTATTTGGTAATTTGGTAATTTTTGCCCAACTTTTTTAAGAGTGTATATTATTTGAACACGGCGAACAAAGGAGCAGATAAAATATACAGCTGCTCATTGTACCTTCCACAATTGCTCTGGTGGACAAAAGAACATCCCTTCATCGCTATCATGTAAAAATATGTAGAACAGGGGTCACTTGAATATTCACCTGTTCTACTTATTTTACTAGTATTAGCAACGAAGGAATTTTCTTTGTCTACCAGAACAATTATGGAGGGTACTATGAGGAGCTGTATATTTCATCCCCTTCTTTGTTCGCCATGTTCAAATTATATAGGGAGTTTATCATGGCTCATTTTGATAATTTCTTTGCCAGAATGTTAATAATAATAATAATAATAATAATAATAATAATAAACCGTTCTTGTATAGCACATATCACATTATGATAACGTCCCTATGCGCTTACAAAGGGTTTGGATATTATTACCCTGGCTTTAGCTCCGGTAGCCGTAATCAGCGCACAGTGCATTTCAAGGATAAATCCTGCCAGGTACCCATTTCACTTCTGGGTGGAGATTGGCAGGTGTGGATTAATGTCTTGCCAAAAAGACGCTAGTGCCGGGCTGAGATTCGAACACTCAACCCTTGGATTGAGAGTCAAGTGAATGAACCACTATACCACGACATTTGAATAAGAGGCTACATTTGATAATTCAGTTATATCATTTTTCGTAATGCATTCAAACAAACTCCTAGTAACGATCTATTACATCTACCTGTTACAAGTCATTGTATGTCAATAGTAAATGTGTCCAACCTAACAACGCCTAATACATGCAATTCACATTCTGACCATTGCAAAAGAATAGGTTTTCAGGTGAATGTAATAGTTTGTCACTAGGCAAACGTGTATGAATTTGAATCCATTACGAAAATGGCCTATTCAGCCTTGCACAATTTTGAACCCCGGTTTCTGCAAAGCGCACCCTTAGGGGTGCAAGATTCCACCCGAGTAGATATACGGGTGCTCCGCCCAAATTTGCACCCTACAGCGCACCCTAATGTCTTAATATGTACTTTTACCCTCAAGTAAATTACAAATGGAAAATGTAATTTCGTAGTCGAGTAATTTCGATTGATGTTGTAATGTGGTAGTCGAATGGTTAAATCACTTGACTGGAAATGCAAATCCCGTCACTGCACTCATTTATTTCCTTGAGCAAGGCATTTTATTTACATTGCTCCTCTCCACCCAGTTGATAAAGGGGTTCCAGGAAGGATGCGAAAGTCAGTGCGATTAGATTAGCATGTTCGGTCCCGTAATAGGAGGACTAACTGGAATGCTCAATGGTGGAGTGGAGAGTGTTCATCGTAAAGTGCAGAATTTCAATCGAATCCAGTGACCGGGGTAATAATACTACTATGAGTGCTTTCGTTATTAAACCGGTAAAGGACTTTATAAGAAACAATCATTATCATCATCATCATCATCATCATCATCATCACCATTATCTTCATCAGCCCGACTGATCTTTGGCGACAAATGGTTGTTGACCCTTGACGGGGTCGACGAACTTCGGAAAACGTCGAGGGATCTTCCGAATAGCCGAATTGTAAGCCCCGGCTAGGTTGTGTCGTAGCCCCCCCCCCCTCCCCCCCCCCCCGCCCCTGCTAAGAGATAGCTATTTCTTTTCACGTAGATCGACTCCTTTACTCCCCTCTCGAACCACCATGCCTCTTGATCCATGATGACAACGTCCTTGTTGTCAAAGGTGTGCGTGGGGGCTACGACACAACCTAGCAGGGGCTTACAATTCGGCAGTTCGGAAGATCCCTCGACGTTTTCCGAAGTTTCTCGACCCCGTCACGGGTGAACAGCCATTTGCCGCCAAAGATCAGTAGGCCTGATGAAGCGTCCCGGAGTGAACGTGAAACGCCGCAAGTTAAAACAAAGTAAGTCCAGTTGATTTGTCTATAATATTAATTATTATTATTATTATTATTATTATTATTATTATTATTATTATTATTATTATTATTATTATCATCATATCTATAATATTTAATATTATTCTTATCATCATCATTATTATCAAATTTATTATTAAGTGATATGCATGGCTGCTTCATATTAGCTAAGCGTCACTTTTTCTTTCTTTTCTTTATTAAAGAAGTATTTTTATCTGGTCATAGGAAATGCTGAAAAACACTTTTTAAGTATGACATTGGCACTGGCATGAAATGCAAAGGAAGCATATTTCTGGAATGTTAAATGATACAACAGTGCAGAAAGTAGCCACGACAATGATGTACTTGATTTATCTTTATAGATTCATAAGATGTTGGACAGATGACAGTGTGGATGATCTCATCAATGGTTTCAATAAAGATCAGATCATGGAGGTGGAGATGGAGCATGGCCAACCACGTTGGTAAGTCTAGTATAGTTATGCAAGACATAAGGCTGGATTCATTTCATAGATAGCTTTTGATTACAGAAAGGATGCCAAGGCTTGCTCGTCTCCCCTCCCATTTAAAACGACTCACTGGAATGCAACATAATTACGGCTATAATGACGTATATGTTGACAAAACGGTATAGTTACTTTCGTCTATTTTTCGGGGGGGGGGGGGTGCCGAGAGATGTAACTGTGGGTGCAAATTAAAATTTGGTAGTGCCATTATTTTGTCCGTTTTTATATCCGTTTCATAGAGAATATTAGGAATTGAAACGTGCATCCATCATGATTTAACGTAAGCATACCTATACAAAAGATATAGAAAATGCACGTATTATTCCAGTGGAAATAAGAATAAACAAATAAAATGTGCCAGTCGGAATACATATAGACAGAATTACTGGACTGATCCATTTTACATTATGTCGAATTATGTTTTTTCATGAACGAAATTGATGACTGAGGAGTACATTTGTTTAAATAGTAATGCAGGTAGAAGAAATTTAATACCCCCCCCCCCTCTCTCTCTCTCTCTCTCACTCTCTTTAATTTCAGTAAACATTTTACTTAGATGTGGAGGTGATGGCATGCTACTCGCACATCGAGTCAAACGGATCAGATTATCTTTGCACGTGAAGAAGAAATGTGGGTTGGAAAGTGCATAAAAACACCAATATATTGGTTCATTCTTCTATGTTTAATTTGGAAAACTTACTTTGTGCTATTACAAGCAAGCTTTATTTGCCTGATGAACCATGTTGATACATGATTTCATATTAAAGGAAATTTTTTTTCAAGAAATTGTTCTTGGTTTGTAATTCGTTTAAAATGTTACCCTCAGTTTATTAAACACTGAGAGTGTTCATATAACTTTGTCAACAATTGAAAGTCATTCTCATGGAAGAACAGAAGATATAATTTCCTACTTCTGAATAACTGTTTTTCAACGTTTTACACTACAAATAAACAAGATTTTGTTTTCTACAATCAAAATAGTACTAGTAATGATTATAATAATGATAATGATAACAATAATAATAATGCAATTAATAATAATAATAATGATAATCATGATCATGATCATGATGATCATGATGATAAGGATGACAATGATAATAATAGTAGCAGAAGTAGTAATAACAAGAAGAAGAATAATAATGATAATGGTAATAATAATGATGATAATAATTATAATGATAACAATAACAATAATAACTGTTATTCATGTGGCGCCTTCTCAGTTTCAAATGCTGAAAGCGCATTACAGAGACAGTATCATCACCCTTATTATATCTCAGGGGCCCACATGTAGCATTTAGTACAAGTACTGCAATGATGTCGCCTGCCTTGTTGCTATATTGTTAATACTACTGCATATTCCTAACAATTGTTTTGATTGCAACATTTCAAATGAGTAATGTGATCAAAGCTATATTATTATCGTTTAGACCATTTCATGTTTGTGAATAACTTTTCTTTAGTCAAATAATACATGTGCTTCTAGGATTGATCGTTTTTTTTTTTTAATGGGGCACTTTTTAGAATTGTAACCTTCATTAGGCCTTAGGCTAGTATAAAGGTATTCGGCTATTTGCATCCCTACCTCTCTACATTCCATCATCCTCTCTACGGGTGACATTATGCAGGATGTCTATACTGATGTGTATAGAACTGTCTACACCTACGGCTTTAAGGGGCAGTATATTTGAGGACCTGTGCCTAAAATAATGGAAAACATTAAGAGAGAAGTCAAACAAAACTCATCATATAATGAAATTTTGTTGGTGATAACAGTCAAATTTGACTGATTGCCATAATAACAAGTACCAACAACACTTGCACCCAAACTTAGTCTTAAAAAGTTTGTGTCTTAAACTTAGCGTGGATTCTGACCAGGGGTGTTGATCCGTGTTCATGATTGGGGGGGGGGGGGGATGACCGGCGAGGGAGGGTGTGGGAGGGGGTATCCCCCTCCCACACCAGGGACCTCTTTCAAAAATCTCTCTATAAAACATGCATTTTAGAGCATCCCAAAATGGTTTTCTGTGTGATTAAATGTTGTCTAAAGTCATGGCAAATACAACAAAATAACAATGCGAGCGAACGAATTTTCTTCGATATTTTCGCATTGAAATTATTGCATTTCTTATTTCCTTACTTCTAATCATTAAAGAATGTGATGGTATTTCAAGATCAAACATAATGAGTTTGGATAATTATTCGTTTTAAGTCAATGCATCATAATTCTTATTCATTTTATCCAAATATATTGGGGGGAGGGGGTCGATAATACAGGCCATCCCCCACCTCATTTTTTTTTTTTTGGGGGGGGGGGGGTATGTACCCCCCTCCATCCCTCCGGGATCGACACCCATGATTCTGACTCATTGTTCAAAGACCAATACAAATTTAAAACATGGCGTAATATAAATGGTGACAATCATCATAATCACCATCACTGAGCCATTTCGTCTATTTAAGTTATCAGAAAAGTATCTGGACAAAGGGTTATTTTTTTTTTCATTTCTTGTTGTGATACACAATGTAATACATCTCTTTTTTGTAAATATTATTTCTTGACAAATGTGACCAGGCATCACAAAATACCTCTTTACTATGATGAACAGGATGTGCTTAATCAGTATGCCAAGTTTTAGGACAATCTGATAATCCCTTCATAGAAATTTCTATTGAGTTATAATCCTCCTTTGGTCATCTTTGCACAATACCTCGCAAATCAGCGCGCTCCAAGAGACTGCTAAATTTAAACCCTTATTTCTCAAAAGTAACATTCTGTGAGACTGATTTTTCAGGTAGAGCTCAATAAAGGAGTTTTTGGTTGGCATGGTCAAATTTCAGTTTTAGGTATTTCCTGTAAGAGTATACTTTTTTCTAAGCAATTTTTAAAAAATGGAGGCATCAAGGAATCTAAAAGTGGTATTTTAAAAAGTTTTAGTATACCTATATTTCTCTGCTCTTAATTTTGTTGTATTAGTTTTATTTTTGTAAGACCCTGAATACTTGTCTTTTTTTGATCTCCCATAACTTTACAACAGAGTAAGTTCTTATTTATTATTTCTTGACAAATGTGACCAGGCACCACAAAATACCCTTTACTATGATGAACAGGATGTGCTTAATCTGTATGCCAAGTTTTAGGACAATCTGATAATCCCTTCATAGAAATTTCTATTGAGTTATAATCCTCCTTTTGTCATCTTTGCACAATACCTCGCAAGTCAGCGCGCTCCAAGAGACTGCTAAATTTAAACCCTTATTTCTCAAAAGTAACATTCTGTGAGACTGGATATTCTACTTTTTGTACAGTGGTTTGGGAACATCCAATGCTAATGAGTTATAAAACAATTTAAAGCTGAGAATCCCCTCTTTCAGAATCAGACCATAACAATGAGACTGTATTCATTAACCATGTTAACAATGTTTATAATTGATAAAATACTCTATTACCGTCCTCCTAGATGAATAAATGTTGTTACTTTCAACTAACACTGCCTACAAGCGAGTTTTTAACCCGATGTTCAAACAAATATGAAGGTCAACTCTCAAATGTCATTTTGAAATGTTAAACTCTGCCATTTTAGGCCACTAATATGTGCCCTCAGTAAACCTAAAGGGGTGTTACTGAACTGTCATGTGTTTATTTTGAAAATCTCACATAAAACGGTTTCAAAAGAAATAGCGTGGCATTGTATGTATTGTTTGCATATGTATATATATGTGTATATTTACTGTATTGTTTGCATATGAATATGACTTGTATTGTATTGTTTGCATATGTATATGTATTGTATTGTATTGTTTGCATATGTATATATATATATATGTATATTTATTGTATTGTTTGCATATGAATATGTATTGTATGGTATTGTTTGCGTATGTATATTTATCGTATGATCATTTCATTTGCCATGAGGATGTCAACTCAAGCAGTGCTTATGACGACCCCCTTTTCTATGTATGATTTTATGTAAAATACATGTTAAAAGATTGTAAATCTATGATGTATATATGGAAATAAATGAACATCAATCAATCAATCAATCAAAAATTCACTCTCACATAAAAATCGTACATAAATTTTAATAACATGACATTTGTATCATTTATTTGTTTATGCAGACCATCTACAGATTATCTTTATTTCTCTCTTCCAAAGTCCGTTTTATACCTTCACTCATTTAAGTAAAATTAATAGCTCAGTAAGTAGCATGTACGGGTAATCTACTTAATATTGCTCCCCTCCCCCATACCCCACCGCAATATTGGCACTTTGCTTTGTTCATATTAAAGTTTATTTGCAGGACTATCATTTATGTTGAGAGCAATGTTTAATCCTGTAACGTAGTTCAATGATCTTTTTTTTCTCTCGTTTCTATATACAATACTCTCATAGCTATTCACTGTTATTTTTTGATTATCCATCATGTAAATTATTCCTTTGAATGCAATATGGTATTGGTTATTAAATGCATATTGTGCACAGTTCAACCGTAACGTTGTTGCAATGCATGGTCTTTTTAACAAATACCATTTCGAACTGAATGAATTGAACTGAGTAAGATGCCTGATCTGTCAGCTTTGTCAGCTTTCTCATTCTAAAGAAATGCTGTTTGAAATAACTCGTCTCAAGCTCCCATGTCAATTTAATACAAATATTCCAGGCTCTGCAATGTGACAAGATATATTTTAAAGGTCGCCGTTTTAAAAGGACATAACAAAATAAAGTGGGAAATGGAAAGAAGGAGTGCGCGCTTTAACTTGTCCATTTATTTATTCATTAGTCGTTGATGATCAGTAAAATTAAAAATGTTTCCAAACCAATACGTGCAGTTAAGAGGAGTGGTCTTAGCGCCAGTGATAGTATCAATCAAATCAGAATGGAAAAGTCCGGGGTTAAGAAGGCCAAAGGGTGTAGTCCGCGGTCAGCGATTTCGAGTGAGAAAAGCGTTGGACATTCTTAGCCCCACTTAGGCAAATAGGTCAGGACTAAATATACAAATGAGAAAAGAAAACATGATAGTCCGGGATTAAGAATAGTATGTGGATAAGGATAGTGTACGGTTCAGGGAACCGAGTATAAAAGGCATGTAACTCTTCAGTGTGCCGCGTAACCCTGTCTATATGTGAAAATAACAACTAGAAGGAAAATAGGACAGAGCGATAAAGACGGATAAGACTTACATTCATGACTTTTCCAAACATACAAATAATGCAAACCTATTCTGTATACCATCATACACGAGTTTGAAATTATACAAAGCATTCACACAAAATTTGAGACATATACTTACATATATCTAATATATTGACGATTCATGCATGTATGATAAATAATATAATTTAAACCAAAAGTTACACAACTTTTAACACTAGCTGTCAAAGCTTCATACAGTCTCATTAATATATGATAGCTAAGCTATGTTTGATAAATACTAAAACAAAAAGGTAAAACAAAAAGGTCGTCGTAAGCAAAGCTTACGACGACCCCTTTTTCTATGTATGATTTTATGTGACCATACTGTGAAAGATTGTAAATTTATGATGATGTATATGGAAATAAATGAACTTCAAAATCAAAATATGGGTTACATGCATTTTTTTCCACAGGTCCGTTTTCCAGAATTTTCGTAATGAAATAGGGTTCATTATTCCGAAAATGAAAAAGGATTCATATTTGTGTTTCGGAATTATGAAGCTTCGGAAAAACGAGTACCCCCCCCCCCCCCATTAGTTGCATATTGCGAGGGGTTTACTACCTTATACTGAAGCGAAGGATAGAAATATAAATGCTTCGTCCATATTATATTGACACCTTAACAATCTCTAGGATATTATTATCTATACATCATGTACATGGAGGCAGTGCAGTTATAATTCATCGTTCAATAAATTTAAACCTTGCCTCACAAAAATTTTACAATCTGATAATACAAACAAAACTTCTCAATGATACAATGTATCGACACAAACCATTCAGCATTGAATTTTAGTGGATATATTGATTACAATACAAGAAGATTAACAGCATGTATTTTACTTGTCCCTTTTGCGAGGTCTTTGAAATCGGTCTTACTTCCACCAAGTACGCCCAAAGAAACTCGTCCTTTAAATACTAAACTCAGTGTTTGAAGTAAATTATCAAAACAATATAGGGATTAGTTGTACAGAGGGCATTTATCCGGGGGTTCTGACTTGTTTTCGTGGGGTGTTAGTCCAGTGGGTAGCTTCCATGAAACATAATTATGCAAGCAGGCAAATTCTTTGCAGATTACAAAAACACAGTGTATTTTAAAAGGCGGCAGTATGCATGGTATGACAGAACCATTGTCAGATAAACTTTCCAGCTCATTGGCACGTTTATCCTTGGTTAGTTGTTGGTATACGAACGTCGTCTATCGCTTATATTGAATCCTCAACCAACGTTCATCAAAGTGTTTTCTAAAGGAGCGATGTAGATATATATATATATATATATATATATATATATATCAAAGAGAGAGAGAGGGAGAGAATGGGTGCACTCGAATAAATACACAACTATTACTTTTTGATCTCTTATACTTATACTTTTTTAAAAATCTCTTTACTTATTCTTTTCAATCTCTTAGAAAGCAAAGTCTGTATAAGTATATTAAAAAATTGTATATTCATTAATTTTACCTTGCTTCTTCCTAAAATATACGTTAGAAGTATTTATGTTGGATGTATACTTATCTGCAAGTGATATAAGAATTAGCAGTGATCAGTTCAGGAATTTTCAAACATATCTTCTCACATTGTTCATGATATTATATCCTCTATCCTATCCTGTTTTCTTTCTGTCCCTATCCCTCTAACTTTTATCCCGTTATATATGTTGTATATATCTACTTGACTTTTCAATGTTTTGTTTGTATTTTTTTTTTTTTGGTTTTGTTTTGTTGTTGTTGTTGTTGTAAACAGGCATCCCTAATCACAAGCATTGTTATGCTTTTCAGGGACCATGCCTCCTTCAATTATTGTACTTAAACTTTCTTGTGTTTGTATCCCATGTATGTAACAAATCAGAAGGAAATAAATGATGTTTTGAATTGAATTGAAAAAAAAAAAGATTCTGCTTTTGTTTCATTTCATTAATATGGGCAGATGGCTGTGAGTGGTGATGGTGGTGGCAGGGGTAGCTTTATCAGTAGCATCTCTTGAATTACTTTATGCGAAATTGTCGCAGGCACATGTGATACAAGTACTTACCCACGTGGTCCGCCATGATTCATATCCACCTTAATGATCTGATCTTCATTAAACTCATGGATGAATGCATCTACGCTCTCATCAGTCCCACATCTTATGAATCTATGAGTAAACAATAAATCGAATTCGTCATTATCGTAAATGATTAACAATAATATGTATTTTCCCATTCCAGCGAACAGCTTAGATATGTCACATAAATGTCAACTTCGATATGTCACCATGAATGTCAATATTAAGCTATTTCTTAACATTTCCTTCGATACGATAGAAGACGTTGGTTTTACCAGCAATGTAACAGTGTAATGCTTAGTTATAACGCAGTCATGAAGTTATTCTACATCAAAATTCTTAAGTACGATACGCATGAGAAGGTACTTTGCATTATCCATGTTCCAGTGATACAGCTATACTGGGAGAGAAACAAACAGAGAAAGAACAAAGAAATATATTCAGAGAGCGAAAAGCAAAGGGAGAGAGAGAGAGAGCAAGAGAATTAAAAAAAAAAGAGGAAAAGGAACATTTGAAAATATAATTGTTTATAGTACAAAATAAAGAAATTGAAAGAAAAGAAGGGGGAGAGAGAGATAAAAGAGAAAAAAATGCTAGAGCGCTCTTTGAGTATATTAATATCATTTATTACTCGATAGTCTCCAGATGTTTCAGGTTTGGGGTTGTTCGGAAAGCTTGCAAGATTGGATCGATCTTCCTGTTGCCAATGTCAAGATCGCTGAATGTCAGCTTGACGAGATGAGGGAAGGCATTCAGGAGGGCATTTGATATGGTAGTGGGCTCGTCGTAGAAACCTGCCGGCTGACGCGCATACTCATACGTTTGAATGGTGAGTTCTGTCGCTCCTGGGAGGTGGATCCTCTGGATAACGTCAGAGTTGATAGTGTCCCATACCTGTAGCGTGAACCTCTGCACACTGTCAAACATAGAGACACCATCCTGCCATCCTTTTAGTGTCCGATCATCAACTGTTAGCTCAGTCAGGGTGTGGCTCGTCTTTCTACGTTGATCATTATCCTGCATGCATAAGGAGGCCGCAGCATTTTTCAATACACGTACAACTGTTTCTAGTATTGCCTTTTCATTTGGCATGATAGTCATAAAAATATGGGGAAAATGATAATGCTAGACTCAGAAGTAAGGTAAAATGTAAATAACAATTTAAAAGAAACAGCACCAACAAAAATAAAGGGGGGGGGGGGGGGTGAGCCATTAGAAATTGAAACTTTTCATTGAGTTCCAGATCAATGTAATGAAATGTAAAAGATCATAGTTAATGTGATTTCTATATTTACAGAAAATTCTGAAATTTTTAATCTTAGCATTATTTCGTCACATTGGATTGGAAATAGGAGACAGAAGACCGAGGGGCTTAGTGTAGGACTAGACTATGCTGAAGGACGAATCCTTAACAGTCATATTATGATGCATTTGTTAAACTATTCCAAGTAAAACGCAGTTTGCACTAACTGGAATGGGTTTTGGAGGGGGTTCCGATCCGGAGATAATAGTTACATGTCTTCTCTCAGTACTGACAAAAAATTCTACGTGTACAATTTGAAGCTGTAAGAGATTAATCTTCGTCCAGGAAGTAATCACGAGAACCTGGGTTCGTTGCAACTGGCAAAATATTTCATGGTTTGTTTTTTATCACTTTAAAGATAGTGAGTGCATGGTAGGTCAATCATTAGTCAATTTGTCACTATGTTGGAATATCAAGCCATGGATTACACAAATATGACCAATAAAAACACATCGATTTGTTGGTTCTTTAACAATGCGTGTTAAGATAAACTTCTTGTAATGTCAACCGTTGTTTTAAAAATAAATAGTGTATATTGCCAAGCACTAAAATAAGCCATCACTTATCTCAGATCTTCTCCTACTCCAAAATTCTCTGACAAGCAAAATGAGGAATAGAGAGAGAGAGAAAGAAAGAAAGATAGAATTGTGTTTTTTAAGGGGGGGGGGGTGGTGGGTAGTTGTCGGGGGCACAATAATATTAAGGATTCGTTTTCCTTTTGTATTCAGCGTTCAGTTAAGATATGCCAAAGTGATGGGTTTTTGCCGGAAGAGGGTACGTGCCCATACCCTGGATCCGCCTATGGTTATCACAAGCCATTTTGGGTATATAAGCGAATTGTACCTCTCCTTCACAGGCAGGCGTCACAGATGATTTTGAGTAGAAATCGCGATGAAACCTTGAACGAAATAGTCTCAAATGCTTCAAGCAAGGCATCTTGGAGATGAGATGAGCAAGATCACGTGATGCCAACTGACGTCCAGTGAGATCAACAGTATCCATTCGAAGGGCCTCAATCTATATCATGGAAATAATATTAGAGTTATACAGTGAATATTAAAAAAGTATACCCAGCTTTGGTAGCTACAAACAACGACAGGCAATCAATGTAAGTTGTATTATATTTTCCAGCTTAATGGGTATTGATGCAAATTTCTGCCAAAGATGGCATATTGGAGATGAGAGTTCACGTCAACACTAGCGTATTTGAAGGGGGCAAGGGGGCAGTTCGGCCCCTGGCAAATTCCAAACCAAGAAAAAGAAATAGTAAGTGACTTTTCATTCTAGGGAGAATATTGCAAGGAAAATAATCATCAAATTGGTGTTAAAACATAATGAATTCTGGACATCTTCTCAAAACTGTTCTGCTCGGTCACAATGGGACCTTACCACTAACGCTGTTATGAAGACATTATGGGGAAACGGGGCTCACGTATCTTTACGAACAATCAAAGATAAAATCAAATGCCATTCTTACGGTACACATCGAATTCAAACGGAAACATACACAAACATACAAATCAATAGAAAAAGTCTGCTACCCTGCCCCTCCGTCCTTTCAAACTAGATTATACAAAATTTCTCCCTGAAATCTGAAATACATTGGCTGTCATTGGCTCTGAAATTTTGCCAGCCCTGACAAGGTCCAAGATAGGCCACTGACTAGAAAGTTTGTAGTATAACGAGAACTGATGAATATACTCTTATAGACTATTCTTGCTCATCTGACATGTCTGAGAAGCAGTCCGTTTCCATTATTCCAGGTCGATAATACAGGTATGTAAAGTCGAAGGATAAGTATATTCATAAATGATTGTTACAAAATGAAAAACAAGAATCGTGTAATTCGAAAACAGTGTAAATGATATTATGCGTTAGTTGAAGAGGGGAGGAAATAAATAATGGTTACACAGAAGAACGTAATGCCTTTCAAATAGCCCTGTATTTTCATATTTCAACTGAAAATGTATTGCTGAAGACCCAGCACGTTCTTTTGCAGATTAAGAAAATTTGAGATATGACCCAAATACAGCAAATGGGAGTGACATTTCTCAGCAGATTGACTGACATAGCTGAGATCTAGTTGTGCTAATTTCAGTAGAGACACATCCTACAAGCGCTTATTCATTTTGATATTCGTTTAATGGCGATTAGAATACGGTTATGGCTATCTATCACAAGTGGTACCTTGGCAGATGATGCCATCGACGATGATGTTGCGTAGAATTCATCGTGTAACAACACGTTGTATTGTCCACCAAGTTTTAGGTTCTTCAAATGAGGCATCTTACAGATGAACCGTGCAAGATCACGTGATGCACATGGGCGTTCAAAGAGATCTACATACCGGATGTCAAGAGTCTCAATCTGTCAGAGTAAAGATATTACTTTCTATGAATACCAACTGAAAATCATAACCTGCTTATATACAATTATGCTTAAATATGTGCGACAGTCAACATAGAGGCGAGTTGGCTCAGTCGGTAAAGCGTCTGCCTGTCGAACCAAAGATCGTGGGTTC
The DNA here is from genome assembly GCA_025618425.1 of Heliocidaris tuberculata. Classification (NCBI taxonomy): domain Eukaryota; kingdom Metazoa; phylum Echinodermata; class Echinoidea; order Camarodonta; family Echinometridae; genus Heliocidaris; species Heliocidaris tuberculata. The sequence goes on from CM046837.1 coordinate 15,448,825, forward strand.
GAATCCACCCCGGGTGGATGACCGAAGCCTACGTTGTGTGTTTCACGTGCCTCTCCCTTGTTTCATAGACGGAGGCTATGTTACAGTGGAAAACACTCCGTCCCTCGGATTGGACGTTCACTGGAGGCCCCGTATAGAGGACAGTCACCACCTTTGCACGTTAAGAACCCACTGCACTATTCGAATAAGAGTAGGGGGAAACCCCGGTGTAGTGGTACACCTGCACATCCAAATCCGTTATATCGGGAGGAAAAACCTAAGGGTTACAGTGATTCAGTTCGTTTTCCCCTCCCATGCACAGGTGACGCCAAATACTTAATAATGATAATAATAATAATAATAGTTGCTTTCATTTGAGTTATAAAATAAGTACAAATTCGGAAAGAAAACAGTAATTGATAAGGTTAGGTTACACAGGAAATACGTGAAAAAATAATTACCTTCGAAGATGATGCCATCGACAATGATGTTGAGTAGAAATCATCGTGTAGCAAGACGACCCTAAATTGTCCTCCGAGTGTCAGGTTCTTCAAATGAGGTATGTTACAGATGAACTGAGCAAGACAACGTGATGCAGAGCGACGTTCTCTGAAATCCACATACCGGATGTCTAGAGTCTCAATCTGTTATTGTAATGATATTAAATTCTAAGAATACTAACTGATAATCAAAATTTGCTCTATGCTTCAATATTTCGGTTAAATTTAACATGTATTTATACATATTTTAGATCTAAAATTTAAGTAGTTTTCTTTCCAGATTTCGAGAAAATTGACCCTTAATTTATCTTAATTTCTTTGCAACGAAAGAGGCTTGTACACCAGTTTCATATATGGTGAGGTTGTTCTTAAATATTATTATTTTTCACGAATTCATGCATTCATGTTGCTGCTTGTTGCGGGTTCAGAATGTTTTAAACGAGATAAAACATATCCTAAGGTGGGGAGAAAAAAAATTCATGTGCATGTTTTTTTTCTCAATTATTAATTTTTTTTAAAGAGGTTTTGCAGACTTTTGATATTGATCATATTTGTGACATATAGCAAGTCATGAATGCATGATCTGATGAAAGATAGCACGTCATATCAACCCTCACTACGCTATTAACACGATTAATGCAATATTATACATACTCAACAAACATACCCCATATTTTGGTTTCAAGGATACGGACTAAGGAGAAACAAACGAAAAATATGAGTTTTATATTAAAAGTTTGCAGTATCGACTATCATTTTCGTCAACAATCATGACAATGACTATGCACTCGTTAGTTACAGCTGTACTTCTTGCCGAATAAGATGCTGTATATATTTCTTTAATTTTTATTTTTTTATTATTATTATTTTTTTTTTACAATTGATTGATTACATATATTTGTTGCTGTCGTTCTTAGTAATGAAAATGGTTGGTTAAAGTACACATACGAAAAAGACCAAATCAGTACCTTGGCAGATGATGCCATCATCGATAACGTTGAGCAGAATTCATCGTGTAGCAAGTTCATGTATTGTCCGACGAATTTCAGCTTATTCAAATTAGGCATCTTGCAGATAAACTGAGCAAGATCACGTGACGCAGAGAGACGTTTACTGAGATTTTCGTAACGGATGTAAAGAGTCTCAATCTGTCATAGTAATGATATAACTTTTTTATGAATACAGTATTCACTGAAAAACACAATCCAGTCATTTACAATTATGCTTTAATATTTTGGTACTCTTGTTGTCTATATACTTTTAAGATCTAGTAAAACAGGAGAAATGCCATTGCTGTTTCGAATTATGCTGGGAAATAAAATAGACACTCACTCATCCCATTTTTTTTTTTTTTTTTTTTTACTGTGAGAAGGACTGATACATTAATGTTATATATGGAAATTGCATACTTGAATTTATTGGCTGTTGCCAACTGTAAAAGAAATCATTCTATTTTCATATTTAGTGGATATTATAACTCATGTTATAGTAGGATATGCTTTTACATAAGATGTAAGACTGTAGGAAACGTTATGCCCATCCACATATGCTAAATCCGAATCTGAGCAATAATCTAAAGCATATCTGAAGCATGTCAAAATGTGATGATATACATGTAAGTCGAGTAAAAAAAAAATAATAATAAAATACCAAGCTCGACATGCAGGCTTTGAATTAGAGACTTGAATGATCTGGGCCCTCTTGCATAAAAAGTTGCGATTAAACGCAACTCAAAAAATTTAACGCAAGTCCCAAATACGCGATCCTGATTGGTTGAAAATCAAGTTGCGTTTAATTTTTTGAGTTGCGTTTAATCGCAACTTTTTATGCAAGAGGGCCCAGGTCTCATTTAGCCTACATGTAGCAATAGCATATCACATAATAAGCGTTCATCAGGGGCGGACTGGCCATGGAATTCGGGGAGTTTTCCCCACGATATTTTGGCTTGAGGGCCGGTCGATTTTCGGTTTGAGAGCCCGTTAACATACATGTATCTTATGAATTTATATATAGTGGGTCACTCGCATTGAAATTTCCGAACGGAATTTCAGTCCCAGTATACCCCTCACGTCCATTCCTCAATGCGAAGTTGGCTCGCGTATTAACCCTTTCAGGACAAGAATTATTTAAGGGCTAAATTGATCACATTTTGTTCTTCAAATTGGCAACAATAATATTTTTCTTTTAGTGCGACAAGATTGTAATAAGGGGTAATGTCTTTGAAAACAATATACATGGTTAAAAGAATTGTCGAAACATTGAAAAAGTTGCCAATTTCGATATAAAACAATGATTTTGAACCTCCCAATGTGTTGCCAATTTAAGGATTTAAAAGCTTCTTCTCCTTTTTAAAATTCCTGGGATCAAACGCAATATGGTCATGTAACAGAAATAGACATAGTGTGTGTAGAAATTTTTGCTCTTTCTACTCATGTATCTGGTACATTTTTCAGGACTCTGAATCAAAAGTTATTGAGCCAAACCACAAAATGTGGTCAATTGTCTCGAAAGGGTTAAGGTGAGAAGGATGGGGAATTCCGGATGAATAGGGACAAAAAAAAAGAAAAAAAAAATGTTAACCATTTCACCTATTTTTTCCCCCCAAGTAATTGTGTAGACCCTTATTATTTCTTTTAAAATCAAAAAAATAATAATAATAAAAAAAGAATAAAATTATCTGGCACAGTTAATGATAAAATATATAAAATAAATATTTCACTTCTTAGAGATAATGAATGACCCCCATTGAGGCCCTATATCTGTTTGGATTTCATCGTCTAGTGCAATAAAAAAAAAGAAGAGGAAAAACAGAGAGAGGGGGGAAGGTTTATTCAGAATTTCGTATCAAATATATTATCTCAACTCATTCGTATTTACCATTTCCTATTCTATGTTACAGCATACAAGTGTACATAGTGCAATGAAAAGTAGACACGAAAAATTGATGTTTTATGATGCATAGTGCCTTCCTTCGTTCTTATTTACCCTGTCTATATTAGCCTACAGCATACGAGAGTATGAATATGTATCGACAACTAGACATGGAAAATTACTCTATTCAAGGATACAGAGATAAAGGAAAAAGCAACGGAAAGACGAAGCTTTTGATGAACAGTTTTCATCATTAGCAATGCACAAGTCAAAACGTGTCGTTGACTCTACCAGAGCTCCAATACTTCCACCTACTGCTTCATGAAATTAAGTTGTGGTATATTCGCCATTTACTGATCGTCTTTGTTATTTTGTTATTTTGTTATTACGTCAAAGAAAAAAAATGACCACTTCGAAACGAAATGATTAGCTTTAACCTGCTCAATCTTAATGAAATACAAATAAGATGGTTATATCATATTTAGTTTTTTGACATATAAAAATGAGCAAACCTGGTACACCAAAACATTCACTTTAAGAGACAAGGGGTAAGAAAAACAGAATAGAACAAAAAAGCAATACCTTGGCGGACGATGCCATCGACGATGATATTGAGTAGAAATCATCGTGGTACTGACCACCGAGTGTCAGGTTCTTCAAATGTAGGATCTTGAATATGAACTGAGCGAGATCACGTGACGCAGAGGGGCGTTCACGGAGATCTGCATACCGGATAACAAGATGCTCAATCTGTTATTGTAATGATAGACATGCTATGCTTTATTAATTTTTAAAGATAGCGAAGGACTTGCAATGCAATGTCTGTACATATATATATAATACACACACAAGGGGAGCATGTTTTTAACTTCACAAACGCTTTCGATTTATTCTCTTCAGGTAAAGTGAGCCTGTGATAGTTTTACATGACTTTATATACAAGTATAATTAAGGAAATGCAATAATATTCAAATGAGGACGAGGTTTGCAACATTGTCCTATAGTTGTTTTTACGACATAATTAATCTTAGTCTTAATCTTAGATTAAGCGTTGTAAGTAGGAAGTCTTTTATGTTCAGTTTGTTTGAGAATCCTAATCCATACAACTCAAGCCATCGTAAAGCTACACAAAGATTCTTAATGATGTAAAAACATTAATGTTTCCTGTATTCATGGGAATAACAAACAAAGGTGGGCGATTCTAAAAAAAAAAAAAAAAGAAAGATAAGTTTTAGGATATTTCCCAGCATTCGGTTGTGCATAGTCCTAAGAAGAGATGGACACAGAGTGATGGGGGGGGGGGGGCAATGCAGAAGAGAGAGAGAGAGAGAGAGAGCGCGAGGAAAAAGAGGGGGGACAACAGGGTGTGCAAGACCAGGGGTAACGAGAGAGGGCAGAAGGAAAAGAGAGAAAGAGAGAGAGAGAGAGAATGAGAGGAGAGGTGGTAAAAGATGCATAGGGTATCAATTCCTGGATTATATAATTCATATTATATCAATCTTTTTATATAATTTTATACACGTTTGAAGATTTAGATAAAGAATATCTTGATATAAATCAAATAACAGTAATATATACAGAGGAACAAAGAGACATACATTATTCTTTATTATCTTTTTGTTTCAGATATCTTAAAATACAAAAAAATTAAAATATTAGTACTACGAAGCATTCAATGAAGGCATGAATTTTGAAATTAAGTATTTTTCTTTAAGACATCCCTTAATTTTGTTTCTTTCATTTTGTAAAAAGATAATATATCAAAGTTTGGTTCCTGTGAGCCAGCACATTCTTCGATGTGAGCGCTCACTTTTATTTGTCGATATTGTTCCTGGCGTATTTGTTGTCTGTGTACAGTGAGTCTGTGATGAAGTGTGTCCCATCTTTCGCCTGTATATTGTTCCCCACAGCCATGGCAATTATATATGAAATTCTGTGCAGTACATGTGAAAGGAAATGAAATTTGGAAAGATTCATTTTGTTTTTGAAGATAATATGATTAGTTTCTTTTATATATGGGTAAGCTTTGCATCTATTATCGTTACATTTTTTAATACCATTTTTCATACCATTAAGTTGTGATTTCAGGGCTGCCCTGGTTAACAAGCGTTTCAAATTTGGGCTTTGGCGTTTACTGGAGATTAAATGCGTTCCTTTAAACGTTTGCTTTAATTCTCTGTCGTTTGACAAGGCGGTCATTGTTTCTTTCATCAGTTTATAGGGGCACTGGGATTATTTGGATTATGAGTGAGCATAAAAGATATGGATTCAGTATTTATTCATTTTTCGGCTTACATGATCTTAGTTCTTCTAAAGACAGTTTTTCAGCTTTCACAATACCATTCTGGATGATTTTCTCAGGATATTCTCTGGCTTTTAACATGTGTTTTAATTCTAACAATCGTTTCTTACGACCATCAATATCTGATACTATTGTGCAGATACGTCTAGCTAAATTACAGGGAACATTTGTATTACAGTGTCTTGGGTGACACGACTTGAAATGTAAGTACTGGTGTGTGTATGTAACATTATAGAATATATCTGTTTTAATTTTGCTCAAATCGTTTATTACCATTATGTCCCAAAAAAATTATTTTCTCATTGCTAGTTTCAAACTTAAATGTGATATTCGGGTGAAGTTGTTGAAGGATATTGTTGAATGGGGTTATATCTCCAAATTCTGCCTTCCATATAATGAAACAATCATCAAGATATCTAAGCCAGTTTCCTTTGTGTAGGATTTAACCCCGCTATTAAAGTTCCGTTCTACTTCAACATATAATTTCATTTCTAGATAGCCCATGAATAAAGTGGCATATACGTGGGGGCCATTTTAGTTCCCATGGCTGTTCCTCTTATTTGTAAATAAAATTCATTATCAAAACAAAAAGAATTATTAGTTAGGATAAATCTTACAGCATCAATTATGAACCCTTTGGTAAAACGTGAATCAACAACATTCCGATGTTCTTCTAGCCAAAAAGTTATGCCTTCTCTTCCTGCACCGTGATGAATATTGGTATATAGACTGTTCACGTCATACGTGACAAGGATAGAGTTTTCATCTATTTTTTTTAAATTTCATCCTGTATATCTTTGCACTGATGTATTTTTGGTAATCCATACAGGTTACTACTCCTAAATTCAAAATTAGTCAAGAAGTCTACCTCATCTTTTGTTAGGCAATGTTTGTATTTATTAATTAATTTCTTCATCTTGTTCATAATTTTATTATCTAAATCTTCAAACATGTATAAAATAATATAAAGAGATTGATATAATATGAATTATATAATCCAGCAAACGATACCCTGTGTATCTTTACCATCTCTCCTCTCATTCACTCTCTCTCTCTTTCTCTCTTTTCCTTATGCCCTTCCCTCCTTTCTCCTCTCTCGTTACCCCTGGTCTTGCACACCCTGTTTCCCTTTTTTTTCTCTCTCTCTCTCTCTCTCTCTCTCTCCTCTGTCTTGCCCCCTCCCCCATCACTGTGTGTCTATCTCTTCTTAGGACTATGCACGTTCTCTTTTCTTTGTTCTTTTTTTTTTACAATCACCTACCTTTGTTTGTTATTCCCATGAATACAGGAAATATTACATGTTTTACGTCATTAAGAACCTTTGTGGAGCTTTGCGATGTGTTGAGTTGTATGGATTAGGATTCTCAAACATAAAACTGAACATAAAAGATTTCCTACTTACAACGCTAAATCTAAGATTAAGACTAAGATTAATTATGTCGTATACAACTATAGGACAATGTTGCAAACCTCGTCCTCATTTGAATATTACTGCATTTCCTTAATTAAACTTGTATATAAAGTCACGTAAAACTATCAAAGGCTCACTTCACCTGAAGAGAATAAATCGAAAGCGCTTGTGAAGTTAAAATCATGCTCCTCGTGTGTGTATTCTATACGATGTTCTGAACTTATTTTATACATATCTTTAATACTGCATTTCGTCGGAACTTTTTTCCTGTGAACATTTTGTGATATATATATATATATATATATATATATACATATATATATGAAGAGTTTCATCGCAATATATCGCAATATATATATATATATATATATATATATATATATATATATATACATATATATATGAAGAGTTTCATCGCAAAACGGGTTATATCCATTTTCGTTATGACTAAACTAATTATCCTACAGTTATGATTCTTTGTGTTATTATATACTGTAACCGCGTAAGGGTAGTGAAATGACACCATTAATTTAAATTCAGTGTTCTAAATTTTTCTGAAGAAATGATAAATGTTGTATGTTTTATAGCAAAACGAGTTATATCCATTTCAACAAGTGAATGAGTAAATTACGCAATGCGTAATAAATGTCCCCGCCGGAAGTGCAGATCTGTGGAAATTAACTAGCCTGAACCTTAAAACTTCAGTGAAAAACTTTAGTGAATAAAATAATAATGTTACTGCATGCAAAAGAAGAGAATACCAACAATGCATGTATACAACTGAAATATAAAACATGAAAACATTATGAACCTTCAGCCATTTTGAATAAATTTGCATAAATTTGCATGAATAATGAATTTCAAAATTCTGTGTAGAAGTTTGGAAGCCCCCACCCAGCCGTATCAGATAAAACAATCGGAATAAAAATCCGATGTGAAATAGAGGAGAAGTAGCATTTTTCGTCAATTTTGAATAAATTTGCATAAATTTGCATAATTAATGAATTTCAAAATTCTGTGTAGAAGTTTGGAAGCCCCACCCAGCCCTATCAGATAAAACAATCGGAATCAAAATCCGATGTGAAATAGAGGAGAAGTAGCATTTTTCGTCAATTTTGAATAAATTTGCATAAATTTGCATAATTAATGAATTTCAAAATTCTGTGTAGAAGTTTGGAAGCCCCCACCCAGCCCTATCAGATAAAACAATCGGAATCAAAATCGGCCAAGAAATGACGGAGAAGAAGCATTTTCTAACATTTGAGCACACACGGACAGACGGACGGACGGACGGACGGACGGACACACACACACACACACACACACACACACACACACACACGCACACACACACACACACGCACACACGTACGGAGCCCGTTTCATAGTCCCCTCGCGAACTTCGTTCGGCGGGGACAATTAACTGAATGAATTTCTAGTAAATTTTGACAGTATATACTGGGGTATCCATTCTATCCAAACATGCACAGACATAAAATCAATGCACGTGAAAAAGCACACCCACATATGCCTACACACTGGTGTAGATGGGGGGGGGGGGCTCAAGGTGGCCATGGCCCTGTTTAAAATGCCCCTATTAATCCTCAAAAAATTCATCCACAGAAATTATGGGTCAAGACCTTAACCTTACCCTACAGATACCCCTACACCCAGGTGTTTAGAAGGAAAAAATGAAAGACAGTGCATATGTCAGTCATTGAGGAGGCACTGGCATGGTGGGGGCGGGGGTAGGGACAAACGTCATCGATCTCTGAAAATAAAATGGGAATATCATAATATATGAGGCCTGTGACTGGGAACTGTGATTGGGGGACGTGCTGGAAGGGGTCCTATCATCTTCATTGTTCTCCCTTTTCTTTCCCCCTTTAATATTTTCTTTCGTTTTCTTTTCGCAATTCCAAGGAAGGGGAGGGGCACGTGCCCTCCTTTAGCAACGCCACCGACCATGCACTCGCAAACACACATGCCCTCTTTCTTTCACACACATACACTCGGACCCCCCTCCCCCCCCCCCCCCCCACAAAAAACACACACAAATATCGCCTTTTCTCTCCATTTCTTTCTTTTTCTGTTCACATTGCAGAGGGAGGGGGGGGGGGGGGCACATGCCGTACTTAAGCAACGCCGTTGTTGATGCACTTGCAAAAACACATACCTTCTTTCTTTCACACACGTACACCCCAACATACACATCATCTAATTTTCTCTTCCCTTTTTTGTCTCTATTTCTTTCTTCTTCTTTTTTTTGGTTCGAAATTCCATGGGGGGAGGGGGCACGTGCCCTCCTTTAGCAACGCAACCGACGATGCACTCGGAAACACACATGCCCTCATAAACATACACTTGCCCCCCCCCCCCCCCCCCCCCGCCTACACACGCATCGTCTTCTTTTCTCTTCCTTTTTATCTCTCTTTTTCTTTCTTTATTGTTCGCAATTCCGGGGGGGGGGGGGGCACGTGTCATCCTTTAGCAACGCCTCCTCCGGCGACCCATCCAAAGTATTCAGGTTGCTTGAAATGTCCACTTATCATAAGGTGTCGTAGGTGTCTTTGGTTTAAACACTTGAGATGGGAAGGTCGTGGGTTCGAACCCCGGCGCGGCACTACTGTCCTCTGGCAAGACATTAATCTACATTTGCCATTCTCCACCCAGGTGTTAGATGGATACCGGCAGGAATGAATTCCTTGAATGCTTTGAGCGCCGAAATCGGTAGCCTAGCTAGAGCCGGGGTAATATTGCAGCGCCTTGAGCACCATTCATGGTGGAAATGAGCGCTATATCCAATATTATTGTTATTATTATCTCCGAAGAACAATTTTTTACTTTATTATGGGCGCCGCAATATTGGATAAACTAGTGAGCGCTGATTGGTCAATAGGATATAACCATCTTTGTAAAAAAACAACAACAAAAAAAAACACACACACACACAAAACGAAGGTGGCGCTTAACCCGTTTTGCAAAAAAAAAAAAAACCCCCACAAATTTCGATGATTCAAAACTCAAGTTTTACCCCGATTTGCCAAATTCTGATTTCAGATCGATAAAATGCTATCTTTCCTCTTTTGTCAGACATCTTTAACTCTGAAAATTTTATTTTGGCGGATAACCCGTTTTGCGATGAAACTCTTCATATATATATATATATATATATATATATATATATATACATATCTATAATGTGTGAGAAATTTGCTCTAATACTATAGCATCGGCAACTCTCGTGGGTAAATTTACATAATGTGCGAAATCAATTGAATTGAATAAGAGAAATAATTTGCGTAGCTAAATTCATTGTTCCTCCTTATTGACTTCCTTTTTGTGGAAATAACTGCAGGGTTTGCAAAAACTGTCTCCGCCGGGAGTCGAACCCGGGTCTTTGGCACTGTACCTCAAACGCCTCTAGTGGTTAAGGCGTTTGGCGTACAGTGCCAAAGACCCGGGTTTGGCTCCCAGCGGAGACAGTTTTTGCAAACCCTGCAGTTATTTCCACAAAAAGGAAGTCAGTAAGGAGGAACAATGAATTTAGCTACGCAAATTATTTATCTTATTCAATTCAGTTGATTTCTTACATTATATATATATATATATATATATATATATATATACACTGTCGGTGTTTGTGCCTGGAGTAGCCGAATACCACTCAACCCGCCTCCGTGGTCTAGTGGTTAAGGCGTTTGGCGTACAGTGCCAAAGACCCGGTTTGCAAAAAACATTATGTAAATTAACCGGGCCCACGAGAGTTGCCGATGCTACAGTATTAGAAAACATATCTCACACATGTATATTATACATTTCTCACACATGAGTAATTTTTTTTTTCTATGCAGAGAATGCATTTTAATATGTACATTTCGACCAACTTGCATTGGGTACATGGAACGATTCATTAGTCTTGAATAATCACCTTTTATTTGTTTTTTTTTTGTTTGTTTGTTTGTTTTTTTTAACGACAGAATGCCTAATGTGCACTTCAAAAAGAAATGTTTAACTTTCTTTACCTGCTCCATCTTACCAATGGGAAAACTTGGACGGTCATATCATTTTAGTTATTTGAAATTAGAAGTAACTACAACCCCGGTCAAAGAAAAATAACTCAATTCACTTTAAGAGACAAGGGTAAGTTAAGATAGAATGGAGCAAGAAATCAGTACCTTGGTAGATGATGCAATCGACGATGACATTGAGTAGAAATCATCGTGATACTGACCATCGAGTGTCAGGTTCTTCAAATGAGGCATCTTAAAGATGAACTGAACTAGATCACGTGACCCAGAGGGGCGTTCAGTGGGATCTGCATACTGGATTGCAAGAGTCTCAATCTGTCATTGTAATGATCGACATAAAAATGTTTGAACAATCGCTGAATACCATGACATTACTTTCTTTGAATGCTCAATGAAATATAAAATTGTGCTACAGAATTTTATTATTGCTTTTAAGAGCCGATCCACCGGCATGACCCTACCTCCGTAAAGGGAAATCCAACCTTTATTAGCAAGTTGCTTTGAAAAAAAGAGGAAAAATCAGAGAAACAGATTGGTGAAAGTTTGAACGAAATCGGACAAGCAATAAGAAAGTTATGAATTTTTGAAAGTTGCAATCACTATGCATATATGGAAGTTTCAAATTGGCCGAATAGGTAATGTCACTGTGATGTAGCGGTGGACAACTCCCCCATTCGCTGTAACACACAAAATGACTAAAATGTCCCTTTTTTTTCAAAATGCATTACACAGTAGGATCTTTTCGTTCATGAGGACCTATAACAATATGCTATTTCCAATATATTTTGAGTACTGCCCCGAGGGTAAGCGCCTCGAAGAAAACCACAAATTAATGATATTTTTGTGTACGACAAATGGGAGAGTTGTCCACAAAAATGTCACAATTGACTCACCGAATTGCCAATTTGAGATTCGCATAGGTGTAGTGATCTCATTTTTCAAACATCCATAACTTTCTTAGTCCTTGTCCGATTTCTTTCAAACTTTCACCATGCTGTTTTTCTTATTTTTCTGCTTTTACACAAATCATCTTATAATCAAGGTTGGATTGCCCTTTAATCCTGTACTGGCTATTTGAAGCTCTTCTCTGACTGGGGGCCTCGGAGAGGACCCCATCACCCCCTCTTATCTCGGCCGCGACATGACCGATCGCCGCAAAATGTTGCACGGACTTCGAGAATTGCGTAAAGAATACAAATCCATCGTTATTTTTACGTACATCATTATTTTTTATTTGATATTATAATTTATGCAAATTATATATATATATATATGGTACATTTCTTTTGATAATTAACTAAAGAAAGGCCTTGGAGTTAAGATATTAATGTAGAAAAAAAATGTGTGGAAAGTTATTTCAATTCTTATGTATTCTTTTGTTTTACGAATTTCTTATGTATTTCTTTGTTTTTCAACTTTAATCTTTTTATGTTTTATGTCTGCTGTTTAAGAGTGTTGTCTAAACTATTATTTAGTTTGAATAGATGATAATTACAGCTTAAAGAAGAAATTATAGCTGATTTAGGAGGAACATGAGGAAATGCGGTTTCCCGTTCTTTTTCTACAAAAACTCAGAAATTCTCCATTTTCGGTCTAACATGAGGTCACAAAATATCACATGACTTGGTAACGGTATGACCGACTTTGGTGTCAAAAGATGCGTAAGACTGAGTAAGAAAAATGTCAGAAAGTGGCGCGGGGTGAAATGCAGCGGTTCGAAATGAACGGCGAAATTTTCTCGAGATGGGGGGTGGGGCTCATTATTAAGAATTATAAGTCTGTATGCTATTTTCATGTTGTATATTATGTACAGTCAACTAGTATTTCTTTAAATACGAAATGGTTATGTTCACTTAATTAATTAAAAAAAAACACCAGATAAAACGTCTTGAATTATTACCAATATACTTTAGATGTTAGTAACTTTGAAGTAAGTGCATCCCGAGTAAGAAAGACAAGATTTCATTTAATAAGTTAGAGTACTAGAAATATGTGCCAAATTAGCACCTTTAAAGATGTAGCCATTAAGGATGATGTGGAGTAGAAGTCATTGTGATTCTGACCGTTGAGTGTCAGGTTCGTCAAATGAGGCAGCTTACAGATGAATTGTGCGAGATCACGTGATGCAGTGGGACGTATACTGAGATCCTCACACCGGATTTCAAGAGTCTCAATCTGTCAGAGTAAGGATATCACTTTCTATTAACACTCAATAAAAAATTATATTGTGCTTGAATACAATTATGATTCATTTTTTTTTTTGTACGAATGTGTAAATACACTTGTTAGATCGAGAAACAATAAAAGTGCAATGTATTATTTTGGTCTTATACCAACGACCCTTCATCCGTTGGTTCAGTAGCCTTAACGTATGGAATAAACAACTGTTACAGTCACTATGTATCAATATAGAGTTTGCTTCATGGAAAAGTATTTTGCTTAAAAAGTATTCGCTGTTCCTAAAACACATCGTAAGGTGGGAGAGAATATGAAAATTGAGGTGAATAGGGGGAAATCGATTTAGGAAAATTAAAGTAATTATGCAGACCCTGACCAATAAGGACATGGAAACATCATTTGTAGAAATTCTTTTGTTTTATTATATTTGAACCAACACTGATAATCATAGGGGCTACACTTTTCAACGATAGCTAAGGACCTTGCAATTCACTGCCTGTGCATTCTCAGAAAAAAAAGGTCTCAAATGGTTCTTGAAATGGCGCAGTCATGGGTGTCGATCCCGGGGGGGGGGGGGGGATGGGAATATATACCTCCCCAAAATTTGAGGTGGGGGATGGCCTGTATTATCCCCCCCCCCAATAATTTTGGATAAAATGAATAAGAATTATGATACATTAACTTAAAACTAATAATTATCCAAACTCATTATGTTTGATCTTGAAATATGTCACATTTTTTAATGATTAGAAGAAAGGAAATAAGAAATGCCACAATTTCAATTCGAAAATATCGAAGAAAACTCGCATTGTTATTCTCAATTAAGGGGTTCCGTCCAGTGGCGTAGATCCGTGCATTCCTTCTTTTTATTAAAAACCATTTTGGGATGCTCTAAAATGCAAGTTTTATAGACAGATTTTTGAAAAAGTCCCTGTTGTGAGAAAGGGATACCCCTCCCACCCCCCCCCCCCCGCTCGGTCATCCCCCCAATCGTGAACACGGATCGACACCCCTGGGCGCAGTAGTTCTAAAATAATCCATACTCCTCCTAGGTTCTGCAAGTATCAGTATTCCTTAAACAAGCAAAAAGTATCTCAGTGGCATCATGGTTCCTTTCAGAACCCAAGTACTGGGTAAAACGATTCTGTTTGACCCATTTACGTAAAAATGTCATTTATATACATATTTTTGTATCTTGATGCCTACATTAACGTTAATAAGTCAATCCTCCGTTTCTTATTTGTTCTTTCAAAAGAAAATCGGCTATTCTGGTTATATTGGTTATTCTGTACCACGGAATGATATCAAGGAAAGTCGGTGGTGAATTTTCTTAAGAACCACGAACCTTATTACAAAGGTTTCACTTGAGAAACCTCTTGGCATTCTAAAAACGGGAAAAGATTTAGAACCCTTTAATACATGTTCCTTTTTTCCCCTAAATGTCTTCAGTTGTTATCCTCTTCTATTAAATAATGACAAAAATCCGAGTTTCGGTAAGAGAACTGTATCTTGTTAACTCTGTAATATATAACATACAAGTGAATGGAAAAGTAGGACATAGGACATGATACATGATATAGTGATTTAATAATTTGATTGTCAGTCAAAAAGATTAGGGTTCAAATCTATGGCCGGCGCGTATATCCTTAGACAAGGGATGTTACGTACAGTTGCCTTTCTTGACCAATGTGCAAAGTGGGTACCTTGAAGTAGGTACACTTCCCTGCTTGAAATATTGATTTTTACTTATTGTATTTGTTTGACAAAATGTTTAATGGGCACTTCCAAAGAAATGTTTAACTTTCTTTACCAGATCCACCTTACCGATGTACAAATGTAGACGGTCATATCATTTTGAAGCAATTTGACAAAAGAAATAACTGCACCCCCGTTATAACAAAATACGACTTGATTTGCTTTGAATGAAAATGATGATTTAAAAAGGGAACTGGGAATAGACGACCAAATCAGTACCTTGGCCGATGATGCCATCGATGAAGAACACGAGTAGAAGTCATCGTGAAGTGAGGCCTCGTCTTGTCCGTGGAGTATCAGACTCTTCAAATGAGGCATCCCACAGATGAACTGAGCGAGATCACGTGATGCAGAGGAGCGTTCACTGAGATCATCATACCGGATGTTGAGGGTCTCAATCTGTCATTGTCATGATCGACATAACTGCGATTGAACAATCACTAAAAACCATACCATTGCTTTCAATGAATACTCACTGAACAATATAGACTACTTGATAACTATGCTTCAGAGCAATTCCAAGCGTTACGGAATGACATTCACAAAGCATTTTCAAGTTTGAAAAAAGGTATATTATAAACATTGTAATGAATATCTACATATTAATAGTACAGTACAGAACTAATATGAGGTACTTTCACTACTGTTTCAGTTTCATGTCTACCATTCATCAAATTTATAAAATATTAAATATTATACTGCTTCGTTACGAAATGACACAAGAAGGAAATGACTTTTCAACCAGAATAAATATTGCTCAAACTCTGTGAATTTAAATATGTACCCGACTTTCAAGATGCTGTGGTATTCTGTTATATGTTAGCTTTGATATGTCACCATGTTCCTGGAAATCTGTTTGAAAATGTGAAATTAAACATCGTTACGGAATAACTTCTGAAAGTCAATGGGTAAATAGTGTATAAAATTCATTTGATGTAAATAAGTAGTTAAAACATAATTTGAAACAAAGAATGAGCAAACATTTTGATATTTTCTGATGACCTAAGGTATCTGTATTAAAAATAGCTCTGTTTGTGAATTTTAATTTGCTATAATTTATCCGAATATTTTTGTAAATAATTCATATTTTTGTTAATAATTACATTTTTGAAAATTTTTCTGAAGAGATTTCATTTGTGTTAAACGCTTCTGGCAAGCTTCAAATATTTTCAGATATATTTTATCATTAGATTCCATTTTATACTGCATGTAGTTTATTGTCATATGAATTTATGTAATCTATTGTTTTTCAATATTCAAAAATTTCATATGATTTGTTCTATTTGATATTTTCATCTAGATCAATATTTAGATCTAGACAAGCTACAGAGGGAAAAAAAAACTACATCCAATTTCAAATGGAATAAGAAACACCATTTTCCAATTTATTTTGTACATAAAACCCAAAATATCCAAATTATCAAATTTTATACAATTTTCATACTGAAATATGAGCTCATCATTTCTACTTTAGTCAATTTTATGTCATTCCGTAACATTTTTTTTGTTACAGAATGACATAACTAATCATATCATAATTCATATTTTAAATATCTATTTATACCAAAAGCACATACAATTTGTAGATACTAGCTACCCTGATTTACCCATAAACTTTCATAACAAAATGATAGCCATTAAAAAAACAAGTTGAAAGTTGAAGTTGAAATTATGTGTTTTGGGGGTTACGGAATGACTATTTTTTAGTTTAAGTTTCCAAAGATACTGAAGTGTGAGAAATTATGCAAAACAGGAGCCAATGCTATTCTTGGTTACTATGTTATTTGAAATTTGTGTATCAAGTGCATTTTAGGAAACAGGTCATAGCAATATGACCTTTACTCTTCTTTTACAATTTATAATAATTTATATCAACATTTAAAGATTATATCAATTATTTATGCAAATTTTGGGTATTCATAAGTGTGAAAATGTCTAAATTTTATCAGATTATGAATATTAGGATAGTCACGATTAATTTGACACCAAATTTGATATGATCTGACAGATCTGAAATTTTTAGGTTTATGTCCTCTTTTGCTTGGAATTGCCCTTCAGTATAAACGATAGAAATGTTCATATTCCGTGACCGTCCACCAACGACCCCCTCCTCAACTGGTTAAATGGGCATAAAGTATGTAGTCAGAAACTACTAAAACACATGGTTTCATGCACGAAAGGTTTTTGGTTTTAAAAGTATTCACTGCTCCTATACTATGATGCACCCTACCATCCTAAGGTGATAAGGGTGCACAATAGTACAGTGTTTCATTAACACGAATCCTAATCGGGAGGTTGGGGTTCAAATCTCTGCCCGGTAAATTTATACAGAATACATATTATAAAGTTGTCTCTCACCACCAGGGTGTTAAGTAGGTACCTGGTGGGGTTCATTCTTTGCCATTCTAATGCTGGTAACGGCTGATAAGAGTTTGTAGTATCGAAGCTTTACAAGGGCTCTATACATAAACACAGTCTATTCTTTTTGAAATTTTAAAGGATACAGATTTATAAGAAATAAAACCTGCGAGATCGGACTTTCGATTTCATGTCTGACATTATGTACCAGCCAGTATCCGCGACTTATTCAGTGCATTCCTAGCCCTCCGCTGTAATTGCGGCATGGAATTAAGATTTCCAGTAATTTGATTTTCTGAAAATGCAAAATGATTATTCAGCCGAAGACAAGAAAGTAATTTTTTAAATAACATCTACCAGTGCACTTAATTAGACTGTCAAATTATCTACTTTAATATACAGATAATGCACGGTAGCGAGTGCATTCAGTGCCAAATAATGCACGATGTGCGAGAAGAGCCCCTGGATATACCGTACCGAGGTCCGCGCCGCAGGACCGAGTGCGGTATATCCAGGTGGCGAGTCAAGCACAGAGTGCATTATTTCGGCCCACGAATGCACAAGCAAACGTGCATTGTTTATTTTTATACAACTTCCCCCTCCTACTGAGCTCCCCCCCAAAAAAAAAAGCAAATGAATAAAATAATTGAATTGTATTGTTACTTTCACGCTCACGCTTCAGTCTTGACCGTCATGACCGTTGACTAAAAAGTGATCCAACAAGTTGCAAAGTCTATTAATCAATTTCAGTCATTACTCATTCCACTTAAGTTATCCGAGCATCATTGCGCGTACACTTCGCGCAAACTTTGTACGCCCGGTCATTGCATTGCCACTCGCATTGATGACGTCATTCTGAGTGTAGGAAATGTACTATACCAAAATTAATGCACTATACCTGCACTCCGGCGAGTGCAGGTATAGTGCATTTGGATGCTACGTGCAATCCACTGAATGCCATGTGACCCGATTTGAACCAATCAGATTACAGAACATTCTTGGAAGTTGTATAAAATAAATATCTGACTCAGTGAAGAACACTTCTTGTCAGAAAGACATAAATTCGTTAGGTTAGAGTTCTAAAAATACATGTATATGACAAAATCTGTACCTTTACTGATAATGCCATCGACGATGATGTTGAGAAGAAGTCATCGTGAAGGAAGAACCTGTTTTGTCCGCCGAGTGTAAGATTCTTCAAGTGAGGCAGCTTGCAGATGAACTGAGCGAGATCGTGTGATTCACAGGGATGTCCGCTCAAATCCAAATTCTCGATGAGAAGAGTGTTGATCTGTCAGAATGGTAGTCGATAAATGTAAATTCGTAAAAAGAAATGATTATTGCTCTTTTCTGATTAATGTAATGAATACATTTGTAAATATGTAAATAATCTTCAACCAAGCAGACACTGAAATAAACCATATAGACAAAGCAAAATATGTAAATAGTCTTCAACCATACAGACACTTTTAAAATAAATTGAATATTTTCATCCTCCCTTTAGACATAGCAATATCCTTTTGAAGCAGTAGAACTGTTAAAACATATATTCTAAGATCAGTGAACAAAGTCGACCCTTCTCAGATTAACACAAGATATTGCTTCAAATACAAATGAGTTTCCGCAATATGTGTCCTACACACATAATGCGACATTACGACTTGATGATCGGAGTTATCATGGTTATGGAAAGTTGTGAGTACGTAATAACTAAAAAAAGGAAATTGAATATTTTCATCCATAAAGGGCTTGTAAATGGTATCACTGAAGAATGTGGAGCAGTAGGTACGGAAATACGAAACGTATAGCTCAAGATCGTACCACTTGGAGAAACATTTGTCGTAGAAATAAATTGGGCTACTCAACCTGTCATTTAGACAGATCACTGAAGTTTCCGCAATGCGATTTTGAAATCATATCTTAATCTTATAAGTTTTCCTTTTTGACGCAAATATGAAATCGAGATTCTATTAAACATCTTCAAAGCGGTAATGGAAGTAAATATTCCGTATTACAGGTATAAAATGATTATTATCATATAAATTCTTTAAATAATCGTGAGTTGGAATAGTATTTTAACAAGAACTCCCTCAGATCAATCATAATGTCTCTTATACCGGCCCAAACTCACATTGGCAGTGCCGTCACCAGCTTTTTTCAAGGGGGGGGGGGGTGCCTTTTGAAAAAAAAGACAAAACTTACCAACTCCAATGTCAGGCAGTGGTGCTAAGGTAGATATGAATATAACAACACTGATACTAAGAAGATGTCGCCCTTTTCAAAAGACACCCCCCCCCTTTTTTTTTTTTTTTTTTTTTTTGTCTGGAGGGGGGTGCGTTCGCACCCTCTGCACCCCCCCCCCCCCTGGCGACGCCCATGCATTGGCAAGTATACTCCTTCTCATACCCGCATGACACTGTGTTTCATGTATCTATCGGGATTAGCCTATTTCGATTTCTTAAATCTTCTTTGGTCAAATTTCAGATACTGTACAATTCCAACCAAAATCATTTGCCAGATATCATTACGTCATTTCAGCAGAATGTCGTTAGCTTATATGTATAGGAAGTTATTGAATTGAATTGAAGAATAGGAAACACAAATGAAGCTTCTTGAACATTTGCTATAATATTATATCACTATTAATTACTTGTTGATTGTGTAAGTGGTGGATATGGAGTGATGAAGCAGTTGGCTGTTAATGGTTGCAAGCCTGTCCTCATACACATCATTATCAATGACGAAGTATGGGTCTAATTGTGACACCTATAGGGAAACTCATATAAATTATCATATTAACATCAAAAAGTACTCAAGAATAGGACCCCGGCGATAGTATACTGATCTATGCTGACCTTAGAATGGGTCGCTTTCTTAGCTAGCACCGAGTAGAAGACATCATGCATAGATTCCCTGATAGTCACAGATCTCAGGGTTCGTGAGGAGCACATTAATTCAGCCAGGTCCTCTGAAGCGGTCCGTCCACGTGACTTCTCAATAATCAAGTCATCCTACAATGTTTACACAAATTACAATAGGGGTATGTTATATAAACGTAGAATCATCCAAACATTGAAAAATATATAAAATTACCGTTATGCGGCTTTTCATCTTTGTGTTTTACCTGTTTTACTTGGTCCTAGCTTTTTTATCATCGAAGTAGAACTTTTGAATACCATGCAAGAACCACATAATCATGTTGTTCTGTCATATATATCCCTCGCATGATGATACAATGTGATTCATTATGATCTAGCATGCAAAGTTCCAGTACTACGTAAATATAAAAAAATGCAAATTGTCTCAGGATGTTCCTTCTTAAAATTTGATAAAAAAGCACTGAATTACTTTTATGTATAGCTTATTTACTTCGCATTTCCGGTCTCGTGTTGTAACCATTCAACTACACCGTCTCAAATGTAAGAACATGAGGCCTAATACCCAACGAACTTACATTTTCTTTAAAATTTAAAGAAAGCGGACATGTTTATAAGTTGCAAAAATACTGATATATATTATTATTCTTACCACTAGACGATGATTTATGACGAAAATATGAGCTGATATCATGTGTGCCTGCATCTCCTTTGCTATCTTCAGTGTCTTTCTAGACTTAGTTGTGAGACGATCCGCCGCTGCCTTAGCCACTTCTTGGTTCTGGCTCTCGTATGCTACTTCTACGACGAAGTTATCATCTCCCTGTAACATGAGACGTGATACGATATCTAAGCCAATCTCCTTCCCATGGGCCGAGGTGAAGTACAACAAGTTACGGTATTCCCCTGCATTCCTCAGTATTCTATCTGCGAACTTTTCGTATTTACTAAGGTCCGAGGTGTAAAGGAATGCAATATACATCGCAGATAAGTACTCTTGAAGCAGTTTATGGGGAAAGTGAACTGTTGAGATTGCCACTAAGTCCGGGTTCGTTCTTCTGTCTCGCATCGAAGGAATGCGATTCTCTCGAGTGAGTACTCCAACCGTACATCCCATATTCAAAGACTCTGGGCAGTTTTGAAATTCTTCTTCTGAGAACACTAACCGTCTTTCCATCAGTCCTTGGAAGGCTATCGAACCAATGAGAGACAGATGATGAAGAACTGCCGAACGCCGTTTACTCATAGAAGCAACAGCAGTGCAGGCAACAGCTTTGGACAGGTAGTGGTCAACTAAGAAGTTTATCATCTGGTCAACAAGCTGAGAAAATGTTTGCAGCTTGCACATTGCCTCTCGGCGCTCTCCATCATATTCTTTCCACATGATACAGAGCATAGCTGTGTATATGGGATAGGGGGCCATGTTCTCTCGTATCACATCGTTATCCGCAATGAATCGGTTCAGTTCTTCGGAGGAAGCCGTGTCTGGTTGAAAGAACCTCGAGATATACGAAGCTAGGTTTTCAACAGAGAAACCTTCTACAGCGATGAAAGCAAAGGCCTTTCTTAGATCAACGTTCTTCCTAATCTCATCTGATCTCCATTGCCGTGATGTGATTAGGACTGTGCCTGACTTGAAAAGCCGATTAAGAGTGATCAAGATGATTTGCTGAATGCTTGTAAGATCAAAAGGAAACTCATCTAGGCCGTCCAGGACAAGGAAGACGTCACCGGGATTCGTGAGGATGTATTTGTCCAGCTGCTTGGCTGTGACAGGATTGTGGTCAGAAAGATATGACTTCACAATTTCTCCAACAGTCTTGTCCTTTGCCTTGCGTAGGAGGATAACAAGAACCAGTTTGAAATCTTTGTAAGCATTTCCATGGATCCAATCCCAAGCGATCTTGGCGCAAAGTGTTGTCTTCCCAACACCACCTTCCCCTTCAAGCAATAAGCGCTTTGGATAAATTCCGTTGACTTTGGTCCTGAGGAGGTCACTGTAGAGAAGCGGTTTCTTGTGTTTTGTGCCCTTGTCTTCTTCCATCAACGTTAGATTTGTAAAGATACGCTCAAATTGAAGAAGAAGTTCACTGTTCAGTGGATCGGCTTGAATCTGACACAGCTCAATTATAAAATGGCGTTTGACATCTTCAGCAACCCGTTCGATTTCCTCCTCTGTCAATGAAGGAATGTGTTCGCCAACCTGACCTGTGATGGGATTATAATGAACATTGTTTGTAGCACGGTCGAAATTTAAAATAATGTTCAATAATCAGAAACATGTAGACTAAGGTAAGAATCTCCATATTAATTTGTGTTAAACTTCCCAGTCGGTACTCAATGTCACTTGCACTGCAAAATGATTCTAAAAGTTTGGTGGACCAAAGTTTCCAACTGCATTTGGCTGTATGAATAGAATGTTGGATCCCGGGAGGAAGCACGTGTCCCGGGCGCTATTTTTTTTTCTGTCAGGACTTGCGCCACCCGACGAGAGAGGGCAGTATTTGAGCGTCAAGATGGGTGACAATACGGTTTATTCCGTCAAGACTAGTCGGCATGAATATTCATGAAAAAGAAATTGTTGGGATATAATAAAATGAGCGAACCAAATCTCACAGTTCGTTGTGTGGCGCATTCGGATTCACGTTGTTGGCCGTCATGTAGGAATCACGAGTTCGAGTCTCGGCAGGGTAAGGGGGTTAGAATTTAGGAAATTATCATTGACAAACTTTTCTTTTGCTGAAATAAAGTAAGGTGAAACTTTGAGAAAATACAAGTGTTAAAGTTGTAGTCTCTCTCAAAGTCTCCGAAACGGGGCTTCTTCAAATACTGTCCTCTCTTGTCAGTGGCGCAAATCCTGACAAAAAAAAAAATAAATAAAAAATACGCGTCCCGGGCCAGGCCCGGGCCTTCGAGCCCCCTTCCAAAGGCCTTGCGGAAGGAAGTTTTTAATATAGTTAAGCTAGCCAAGATGGGAATAAATTTTCTCCATAAAATGCTAGGCGCCGAATATACACTCAGCAAAAAGAGTAAAGTGAACACTCTTTAGTTCAAAATTTTCATATGAACCGTCAATGAAATATATATTAAAAATTTTTTTTAAAGTAATACTTTACCAACATCAATTAAGATCAAGTTTTGAACTTTCACGCATTGATGAGCACATTCATTTAACCGTTAGAAGGTCTGATTAAGAAATATGCAAAAATAGAGCGAGTAGCCATTCAGATGTTAATGAACATGTGCATCTGTAAGACATTCTTGTTCAACAATGAAAATTTGAAAATGAGAAACAGCATTAGGAGGATTGAGATCTCGATGTCAGCTGTAGTCTGAGGTCTGCATGGTTTTGACAAGCAAATTCAAGAGTTTCTCGTATTTTTTTTTTCATTGTTTTAATTTGTCTCTACAAAATCAACATTTGAATGACCAGATGCCCCATTTTTGCAATTTTCTTTCAGAGACTCATTCATTGTTAAATGTCCATGCTCACTCATGAGTGAATGGTATAATTCCGATTGTATATCACCTTAAAAAAAGATTGATTCATGTTTATTTTGATACATGAAAGATAAGTTTAGATTAAATATATATTTATTTGAAAATTCTAACTATAAATAGTGTCCACTTTTTTGTTTTGCTGAGTTTATATCGGCTTATTTTCACTTAATGTATATTTCCAAAAGAACGACATGATAACAGTTTCAAAATAAAAACAACAAAGAAAACATAGCATTTTAAGGAATGATACATGTTTCGGAGTAATGCAAACTCCATCTCAGCCTGAAATTTTACAACAGAATCAACTTTATATATACTCTCTGATTATAAAGAATATTGTATAAACCATCAAGAGTGAATAGATATAGGGTATTTCATGAATTTAGGTAATATGGTGAAGGACATGACTGGTCAATGACCTGAATGGACAATACATTAAATAAACAGACAGCATTATCCCGGGAGGGGGGGGGGGGGCACTCAACTATATTGTTGTACACAAGCGCGACCACAGGTTTTCCAAACCACCCCTATACAAGTTTTGTCAATTGGTCAAATTTACACCCTATTCAAGGACTTTCACGTGCTTTCTTGAAAATTTTGCCCCCTAAACAAGTATAACCCGTAAAACATACCCCTAAACAAGATCTGCCTCAATTAAACCTCTAAAAAGCCAAGGTTAAACGACCTTAAACATTTTACACTATAACAAGGTCTACCTCAATCGAAATTAAATCTCTCAAAAGCACCTGTCAATCGCAACTATTTCTGATATTAACTCTTACTGTGCCAATGGGTTTAACTCTCTTCAAAATTTTACCAAAATGTGATCAATGCTTACTTTTCAAATGTCTGCATTTCATTAACCATCTATTATTTCACAAATATTGTGTACAAAACTTGTCGGAAATTTATTACCATTTCTTATGATACCAAACAGTATTTCTTTACCCAACTTTATGCATGAGAATTATTGAAAAATTACATTTGAGTTTCATTTTTGTCCATTATTATTATTTTTTTTGTCTCTCATTTGTTTACTATTGTTTAATGTTGAAATAAGGTAATATCTTTTTTTAAAATCTGCAAATTTCTTCTGAAAAATTCTATGGTAGCATATAATTATAATAATAATATATTTAGAATGCTTGATTTATGCTCAAAATGTTGATATACATTGACCACCATATGTACCTTTCCTGTGGTCGAGCAATTGGTGAATGAAAATGACAAGTCTACCTGTCACGTATGTGTGACATCGGCACTGAAAGAGTAAACAATAGCAATTTATACAGTATGTGACAACACCAAGTTATTTCTCCATTGGATATCTTTAGATGCTTGTGTAGAATAACAAGGGATGATAACTACCATATCTGTTTCTGAAAACATCTTAAAACATCTTAAAACGATTAAAACATACATGTAATCTCGTTCCTGATTAAAGAGAACGAGTTCTGTAGCACAAAATTTCGCTGTGCATACACATCGCGATATCGATCTGCGCTGCAGAACTTCTTCTTACGTACGTATGCATGCTGTATAGGCCTACTGTAACTCGAGATCGAGATCGTCTGGCGTATGTATAAAGGGACCTGGGCCTGTAGTAGGTGGTGGTGGTTGTCGGTGGGGGGGGGGGGGGGGGGGTGAACGATTAAAGTTTTCAAAAGAGACTCGTGCAATTCTAGATCGCACAAAATCCCCCGGCGAAATCCAGACAAGTAAGGGGGAAAAGATACTCTAAACGCGTATTGAAAAACTCCACAAACATACCCTTTTCCCCAATTTTTTTAGTTTTTGACATCCTAAACGCGTCAAGCACCTTAGTCGGCAAAAACTACCCTTTTCACGCGTTTTTTTTTTTTTTTTTTTTTTTTGTCGCGCTTGTGTATAGCAATATAGTTGAGTGCCTCCCCCCCCCCCCCCCGAACATTATTTTATAATTGTACACCTGTTGGTTGAGTTGTGGTTTGGTCCAGCTGATGTATATGCCTTCTTTTATTTTTAGTTGGAAATCTGTGTGGGCAGTATCTAGAATTTTGAAGCATTGTGTATTACATTATGTTAGACATTGTTCTGAAGACTGTGTTTCCAAATATGGGAGTTTTTGTCTGTTGATTCTGATGATTTTGTTGTAAAATTTCAGGCTGACAATAGAGTTTGCATGACTCCGAAACATGTACCATTCCTTAAAATGCTATGTTCCTTTGTTGTTGTTGTTGTTGTTGTTGTTGTTTTTTTTTCAATTTGAAAATGTATATTTCGTTTGACATCTGCATTCTAACTCATCTGTACTGCCAGTTATTTGCGAATAAGTTACTATATAGTCTGGGAGCCTGTCCCAAAAATAGTCACCTCATTTTACATATGAGATTTGACCCTTTAAAGTTACATTGACCATCTATGTCATTCACAAAAAGCTTGTCAGCTCGAACGAAGCCGCCGGGTTTGGCCCCCAGAGCCCTCCCCCCCCCCAAAAAGGGCCCCAAAGTCGGGTCGATTTCAACCCATCTAACATATGCGCCAAACTTTGTCAGAAGGAAGGTGTATGACTGTACATTACCAAAACACAAAAACTGACCAAATTTTTTGTCGGGATGCGTTGTCAGACCGCCCCTAAAAATTGGGGAAAAATTTTTCCCTTAAGGCCCATGGACCAAATTTTGTCAGAAGGAAGAGGCATGCGTCTACATTACAAAAACATAAAGACTGGCAAAAATTTCCATTGGGAAGGGGGTGTAACATGCCCCTGAAAAAAACACCAAAGTGCCCCTAAATCAAGCTATGCTGCCCAAAATGCTCTGGATGTACAGAAAACCATTTTTTTTTTTGGCATTATAACCTTAATAACTCTAATGTGTGTAATTCAATTCAGGTCAGATTTTCTAAGAACAATCTTGAGTATTGTAAATTTCTTGAGTTGCAATTTTGTGTGAAATGATCATTTCAATAATAAGTTATTAATTTGTGATGTTATATCATTGAAGAATCTTCTGAAGGAAGTTATTTTCCAATTCTCTTTATGTATTTATGAACATAGAAATTTCTAGAAGAGAAATCATTATTCAGTTGTAAAAAGTCAGTGTACTCTGTAACAGTGAAAGAATCATTAATTACATCTTAAATAATGCACGTCCAGTAGAGGAAGAACATTCTAGATCATTACATTATGTGTGATGTACATGTGTATGATAGTAACAATCAATGTGGCCAGCGATAAAAAAATACTATTCTGCTAAAAGTGCTAGGGAGAAGCGAAAATTCTGCAAAATCAAAAATTTGACTGCTAAATCAAAATTTTGCTCAAAAATTCTCTGACAAGCAAAAAAAAAAATAAATAAAACAAAACAAAACACAAGAATTATGCTAAAATTCTGCTATATTTTGTCAAATTATGCCTAGCATAATGCTAGATTCTAAAGCGGTCAAAATTCTGCCAGAAAGC
This sequence comes from Heliocidaris tuberculata, assembly GCA_025618425.1. Lineage (NCBI taxonomy): Eukaryota > Metazoa > Echinodermata > Echinoidea > Camarodonta > Echinometridae > Heliocidaris > Heliocidaris tuberculata. The sequence continues at coordinate 15,476,032 of CM046837.1, forward strand.
AGAATTCTGTCCACTCTGGCAACCTCGGTAACAATGTAATTGCATGTTGTAACCTGTTCTCTATCCTGACCTTTGCATGAACTTCTTAGTAAGAAGGGGGGGGGGGGGGGCAAAGTACCCCCCCCTGACAACTTGACAGATTTTTTTTTTTTTGGTGCTTGTCAAAGAATTCTGGACCCCCTCCCCACGGATTGACTTTTGAAGCGCTGGGGGATTTTTGTTGTTGTTGCCACCCCCCCCAACTGACTGACTTTTTGAGGGCTGGAGAAAAAAAAAATTGTCGCAAACCCCAACCTCCCCCCCCCCCTTCATCTTGGACTTAACTTCGTGGTCGACGTCGTTATTGACATCGTAATCGACATCACTTACGACATCGTCATCGACATTGTCGACATCAATGTCAATAACGATGTCGAATATGATAACAAGAATGATGTCCAAAGTTAAGTCCAAGATGAGGTCCAAGACAATCTCCACAGGTTGGTATCAATATGATCAATATCAGATGGTGATAACTGAGAATTTACGCAATGTATGCTCCGCGATGTTAGTCAGGTATAAATTCTGAAATTTCTGTGCAAGCTCCCAGCTTTTTCTACCTTCTACTACAACATTCATGAAGGTTTGGAACACTATAGTAAGTTCCACATACTTCTAGTTGTAAAGAAGGGGATTCCAATGATCTATTTATAGACTCATTGCAATGTTACACTCTTACTAAGAAGTTCATGCAAATGTCAGGATAGAGAACAGGTTACAACATGCAGTTACATTGTTACTATCATACACATGTACATCACACATAATGTAATGATCTAGAATGTTCTTCCTCTACTGGATGAGCATTATTTAAGATGTAATTAATGATTCTTTCACTGTTACAGAGTACACTGACTTTTTACATCTGAATAATACATAAAGAGAATTGGAAAATAACTTCCTTCCAGAAGATTCTTCAATGATATAACATCACAAATTAATAACATAACATTTAACACTATCTATTTTGGATTATTACTGTGGATTAGCAGTCAACTTACTCTACACTTCAAGAACATTCTGGATCTTGCATTCATATTCTGTGGATTAGGAGTTTTCCAGCTGAGAAATTGTAAGTCTTTGCTAGTTTAAGTACATGTACTGTAGTTATAACGAAAATTTGTAACTCCTTTATATCATGTCATACTAAATGCGTGTAAATATTGAAATTAAACCATAAATCACCTAAAGTTAATATCTTTTGTTCGGTACTTATCTTTTGAGGATTTTGGATCGTAACAGTGAAAACTATATTGCTTTCTCAAGAGTCGTCAATGATATTGTCAGGATTATATGTTAACACTCCCATTGTCCATCTGCGCCTGTTTGACAAGGCATAATAGATAGCTTGCAAGGTATTAATGTAATTAACACATGAATGGTAGATTTCAGCATGGCAGCCAAATAGTCCAGGTAGGTCCTTAACAAGCCCCTCTATTATGTCTTGTCAAACAGGTGCAGATGGACAATGGGTGTGTTTACATAATCCTGACAACATCATTAGACTACTTTTGAGAAAACAATACAATTTTCACAATTTGATAAATTATTACTGAAATGATCATTTGATACCAAATTGCACCGCAAGAAAGTTACAATACTCAAAATTGTACTATGTAAATTTGACCTGAACTGGATAACACACATTGGATTTATTACGGTTATAATGCAAAAAAAGGGGTTTTCTCTACATCCGGAGCATTTTGGGCAGCATAGCTTTGTTCAGGGGCACTTTGGTGTTTTTTTTTTCAGGGGCATGTTACACCCCCTTCCCAATAAAATTTTTTGTCAGTTTTTATATTTTTGTAATATATAGACGCATACCTCTTCCTTCTGACAAAATTTGGTCCATGGGCCTTCAGGGGAAAAAAAATTCCCCAATTTTTAAGGGCGGTCTGACAAAAAGTTGGTCAGTTTTTGTGTTTTGGTAATGTACAGTCATACGCCTTCCTTCTGACAAAGTTTGGCGCATATGTTAGATGGGTTGAAATCGATCCGACTTTGGGGCCCTTTTTTGGGGGGGGGGGGCGCTGGGTGCCAAACCTGGCGTCTTCGTTCAAGCTGACAAGCTTTTTGTGAATGACATGGATGGTCTAAGTAACTCTACGTACCTCTACGTAAACTATCGGCGAGCTGGATCAGCTTAATGTGTTCGTTTTCTAAGGTGTTGATCAGCTTTGTCCTCGCCTCGCTATCACCTACGGTTTTCCGCCACTCGTAGAGCATCTGATAGGTAGCTTGCATGGTGACACCCCTGTCTTTCTCAAACCGACTCAGTGCAGCCTCAAAAAATCCCAAAGCTAGTCCCACCTTCCTGAAATCTGATGGATCCATAGCATCCGCGAGGAGATAGAGCTCTAATTCCGTCAGGTTACCAGGTCTAGTGTATATGAAATTTATACATCTAACTTTAGAACAGAAATTATGGAACGTGGAGATGCAGCTTGCTATTATCAGTTTTATATAGCGACATTTCTGTTTAAAAAATATATATATATGATCCCTAAACGAACGCTATCTTACAAAATCAAAATCACTTCAGATTACGTGCAATATTGAAGGTGAAATATAATGTTCAAAGTGATTGTTTTGTATGGAGCTTACGTTTCATTAGGGCCGGGGTTCTGTTCTACATCACCAGATCTCAGTAGGAGCAAGTTGTTCATGTCTGGACAGTCATTGCCTTCCATTGTATCAACCTCATTGAAGATAATTCCTGACTCTGCCGTCAGAGAGGTCGGTAATCGAGATTCAAGTTGCCCCTATATAATGAAACGATAGTGAAGAATGAAAGAAAGGCATATAAAATTGCACAATATAAAGTACATTTATCATTTTCTGAATACGAATTCGTGTAAATTTGCAACCTTGCAATTCTTATGAGGATTATAAACATGTATCTGACTTGATCTTGAGTTCTGGTAATGATATTTATGGTATAACTCTTCTGGAGCCTCTGGCTTGAAATCCTTCTAACATGTATGGCAAACGGAATACATTGGATCATATGGGTTGCTGAGACAGGTGTAATATTACACAATATTGGAAACTTGTTGCAAACCGCGTTCACCGAAAAACAGAACTCTGTGAGACTACACATCATGCATTTTTATAGGTCGGAACTACAAGGCGTATAGGGTTTCATAATTTGTTAATTGATGATTATCATCTACCTAAATGATAATGGCAGGTAGATATTTTAATAACGAATTTTGGCATGACTAGATACCAGATGTGGTAGGAATATTAAAAATATACCAACTCGCTTCTCACATATGAGGTTACTGTTGCTCGAATATTGGTCACTATTAAAGTATCTGGGGTTGCGGTCCATGCAGTATCAGCCTCTAATTAAGCCTATGACTAGACCTTACAGATATTCATGGTGATGTTACTGAGCGATAAATACAATGATCTTACATTTGGTAATGCTGTTTCTTGATGGTTAATCTTTCCATCCAGTCCATCAGGATCAGGCATTTGATTGACGTCCTCTCCCACTGTCGATCTCGAGACCGATTCTATCATAGTGGCAGAATCATCTGTAGAAGTACCACACAGTCTAGAGGACTGAGGAAAACCTGATAGTGGGATGGTGTAGTTCACTAGCTGTGCGCCATAAGTTAGGGGCATGAGTGTTATTTCCCTACAGTCTAGTTCATCGTCATCGAGTATACAAGCCGCATCGTCATTCTTGTACTCAAGGCTTGAAGGATATCTAACAGGTGTTAGGTTCGAAGCAGGTGACGACAAGCATTGAGAGTGGTCTTTCTCACCACCTTCTGTACATAGTTGGAGAACTTCAGTGGAATCAGGAACAGAGCTGTGCTCAGTTGCGGTTGCAGAACCACTGCTATTTGCAGATGAAGCCCCAGAGTGATGAGCAGCGGTACAACCTGGGCTTTTTACATCACACGAAGAACCACTGTTTGGAGACCTAGTCTGAGATGTACCGTTACATCCTGAGCTTTTGGCATGAGATGGAACCCCTGTACCATAGTTTAGGTCACATTGTGAATTTCTATCGTTGCATGAAGACGTAGTGGGTCGGGCCTTGTTACCTCTCGAAATATTAACATCATTTGAAGATTCAGGGCGGGATGAAAAGTTACACTCATTATTTTTATCTTTGGGTGACTGAGAATTATTAGTTCCTTTGATCAAAGTGAAAAGTTTCCTCAAAAAGTAGTTGTAGTCATATTCTTTCCTCTGCCGTCGCAAAAACGTGCCGATCCTGACACGCCAATCGCCGAGAGATACTGGCATGTTGACATCTGGATACTGTGCGAAAAAAGTAAAGAAAAGTGCAGAGAAACATGAAAAGGGCTATATTTGAACACCAAAGAGTTGTCATGTATGATGATGATGATGATTGCAGTAACTCTCATTCTGTATCTGTAATGCAAATCAAAGATGGAGATGAAAGTATATAAACCTATCTTCAAAAATTCTTTTGGTATGATAATACCTAAACGTGACCTGATCACAGTCTACACTGGGTTCTTTACGTGAGAATGCCTGACTTCAGCTCAAAGCAAATTCATCGAGAATGTCCAGAAAAGAGCCCTCAGCGTCAGAACCATCCTGGGTCCTCAATATCACTCACATGAAAAGGCTCTTTAGACCACTAACCTGTCGTCTCTTAGTTGTCGATGTGAACATTTATGCCTGAACTTTGTTCTTATTGCTTCTTAATGTGGATGTTCAGAACATTAGTATGAGACAAACTTATATACCAGACTACTGAGAAAAAAAAAATCGAATATGTAACGAACCAAAATGCAGGATTAAACATTATACTGCACTTATCAGTTATCTTAATTGAAATATAGACATAATATGAATCATCCATGCATGGAGTTACACCCATGGCCTTACTGATTATTAGTATTTCCTCGAACGAATTTCAACAATAGGTAACCCAAATCAGGTATTTGCATTCAACTTGCAAATTCAGGCACGTTTTTTTATGTGTGTGGACGAGCGCGTGTGTGTGTTGTATGCTATGGTTGTTGTATGTGTTATTTGTGCGTGGTTTTTAGTGTTTTGTTTTCTTTCTTTTTCTTCTTCTTCTCGCGCATTTAAATCACACGGTAGGCCGATGAGCGTGTTACCAGCATTCAATGAAACGAAGTGTTGCTGAATTTTTCTATAAAAAGTGGAAGTTAAACGTCTTCAATTAATCTGTTTGGTATTGCATTGTCTCATTTCTCCCAGATTAACTTAAACACTCGATTCATGTAGGCAATGGGCTAACCTATACTTTAATTTTCTAAATTAGAGACATTATCCCGGTATTTTTTTTTTTAATGTGTAAGCAACAAGAAAATAATAATAGTGGTTCTTTTATAGCGCTCATGCGTGGTACATTTCCCACTACAGCATGACGCTCTATTATTGTTTCACCGACTGTAGCCCGGGTGCCACTATAGCGCCCAAGCATTAATAAGAAATCTATTCCTGCCAGGCACCCATTTACCACACCTGGGTAGAGTGTGGCTCATGTGAATTAATGTCTTGCCAAAAGACATTGGCGCTGCCTCAGAGATATCAAAATACCACATAATCATTCCATCTGTTAGGACAGATGTTTGTATGCTATGTTGGAATGACGTTCTCCGACTTTAATCTCACAAATTGCCTTCCTCTTAGGCCAAGGGATTCCTCCTCTTTATCAACTATAATGACTTGAGAATGGAACTGAACACATGAGTTTAGGTTGTTTTCAGTATGTGAATGATTCAGTTCGGGGGAATCCCGATAGTCCGCGGGGCCGATAGACTGCGGGGCCTATAGACCGCGGGACCGATATACCGCGGGGCCTATAGACTGCGGGGCCGATAGACCGCGGCGTCTCAATGTACACGCCAGTCACCAGTAATTCCGCACATTCGCTCCAATCACTATACACGTCTTGCAATCGAAAGCACTAACAAGAACAAGGACAGTATTATTTAAATTATTAGAAGAAAATAATATGCTAGTGCCATCGGCAAACTGATGAAAAGTTAATGATCAAAAATATAAGTTCAGCTTGATTTATTTTCATACGGAAGAAAACATAGGGCCTAGTAGGCCTACATAATTATAACACTCCAAGATTGAACAAACAATAGCCATGATAGCAGCTTAATACAGCATTATGGGCAAGGTGACGTGGAAGCAGACAAAATCAAAGAGGGAAAGATGAAAGAAATCTTTTTTAAAAGACTAACTTGTAATTCATATGTTCCCTTTAAATGACACATACATAATAGCATAATTTGTTGATGATATCAATATATAAAAAAGGGGAAATAAAATTGAAAAATTGATTAAGATCCCGGGGGGGGGGGGGATCTTCTATTGAGACCCGTCCAGCATCCTCGAACTTTACCCTCTGAAAAGCACCCTAAACGAGGATTCAGATTTTGTGATTTTGATACGATAAACAGGGATATTTTTTCATTCTTGATTTTGATACCCTAAACACGGAGAGAAATAATTAACGGCTTGTTTTTACACCCTTAACAGGGCGAGCATATACGATAGAAATTCTCAAATTCTGAATAAATTATACCCTTTCCGCGGATTGGCCGTGTAAAATTTCATACCCCTTTTCCCTGCATTTGGTCAGAAGTGTGATTTTGATACCCTTTTATATGAAAAGGGTATCATGAGATATGAAAGCAACTTAGATAAGTTCAAAATCTCCCTTAAAAGATATCTATTTAATACTTAGAGTATGAAATCAGTGTCCAACATTACATTGTATGCACCTTCTCATTTCTAAGTTATTTCGTTCTTACTTTATAAAGCGCATAGGGACATGCAGTGTTGCTATGTGTAATTCGCTATAAAAGAACCAAGTATTATTATTATTTTTTTTAATCATTATATATTTTTCGTTTTTGATACCCTAAACGCGGATCCGCGCGGATCCGCGCCCGACCCTGAAAAACTACCCTTTTTCTCGTTTTCAGGTTCGCGAATGCTGTACGGATTTCAGTGGAAGATACCCCCCCCCCCCCCCTCCCGCGGGATTAAGATACATGAATTATTTGAGTCATTATGCTTTTAAGACGTGATGTGAAAATGTGCATTTCAGACACCGTGGTCTATCGGCCCCGCGGTCTATCGGACCCGCGGTCTATCGGCCCCGCGGACTATCGGGCGTAGACCGATTCAATTCATCCTAAAACTTTAAACTCATTTCAACATATTTGCATAACGAGAGAAATAACTAACAACACTGATTGATACTTTTTGTCATTTTCCCATGATGTTAACTTGCAAGAACTTTTAACATGTTCATTTCCGTACGTTTTTGATAAGGTATATTAGACCACTGGGTTTGTGGTATCAAAGGCATTAAAGGGATGACATATTTTCAAAGAATGGAAACGTACCCTAATTGAAAAAAAATGCTTTTATCTTGTTCACGCGGGCATGTTTTGAATAAAGAGATTATTGTGATCAATGACTCAGACCTGGGGAGCGTGGATGAAAAACATGTCGGTAGAAAAGTTTCCTTCAGCATGTTTAGAGTAAAATTCAATGCAAACTAATGGGGAGCTTGAAATTCACGCTAGTATGCATATGAGCATTACTCTGTTCAACATCATTACGAACATGGCTAAACTGATATATAGAAGAACCCGAAAAAAATCATAACCAATATACATACATATGTGATTTATGGAACTTGAAAACAAAATTTCTTAAAATCTCCCAACTATTCAAGTCTGCATAATATATAGACACAAAATGAGGTACAATGTTCCTCATCGTATTATTCATACTGAATTATATCCTTCTGTTTAAGATCTCAGATAATACCGCCTAGCAATTACGTATTCAATGATAGTGCTAAAATTTGAAATATATGTGTATATATTCTATTAAGAAATTACGAATATCAAAGAAATTAATAAAAGATAATGGAACTAAAATGATGCGCTTATATTGTATTTTCCCTGATCCATTTTGCTAAATGATATTGGCAATATTGAATAAAATTATCATGTACATTTTTTGTTGATTGCTTTATTTTGTTTATGACTTTATCACGGATCTAGTCTTCCGTATATATTTTGGTATTAAGTATGTAAAAACAATTTGATAACTACGGAAAATAGGAAAAAAAAAACGAAATTGAATTAAAGTGAATGGAATCAAGTTAAGATTTTGATATGCCACCGTCATGACCGTCGTGCTTAGTAAAGTGAAGCACGTTCTATAAGACAATTTCCTTTAATAACATGAACATTATATTGCCAATACGGGACCATATAGGCTTGAATAACTTTACCCTTCAAGGCTGTGCCATTATTGTTCATAAGTCTTGTCCCCAAGAATATGTTGAGCTAGATAAAAACATGTTAAAGCCCATCTCTGTCTCATGTGGGATTTATGGGTCTACTCAGCCAAGCTAAAATTCACATTTTGGCCCGGTTATTTGATGGGCACCCATACTGAAGTACCAAGTGAAGTCTAACTGTCATATTCTATGTCAAATTCCAATGCACATGCATGCAGATTGTAGAGTGCAGGCTGCAACATTACTCGTGATATTTTAGCTGATAGCAAGCTCACGAAATGTACATACGGATTTAAAAAAAATAATAAATATATTTTTTGTAAATATACATATTTATTTATATTCCATTATTTTATTATTTAATCAAATGTGAATGTCCATTCTACATTGATTGAACATTTGTAGTGTTACATTGTTATTACTAATCCATTACCTATTATGACTCTTAATCGAATTTTGATATACTTCGAATTGTCCGTAATCCTATCCATTTTAAGAATAAAAAAGAATTTTTAAGATTAAAATTCTCATTTAAAATTGAGAGCACATGCTTACTGTTTACTTGATCAACTGCTACATGTGAAACAAACGAAGAATTGAGGCCTCGCGTCTTTCCCCATCAACAGTGTTAACAGTGTTAACGAAATTCAGGCCAGCCAACAAGGATTCTCGTGTATTCTGTACAATGCCACTCAAGTAAACAGGTAACAACGCACTTGAATGGTCTGTTCTTGAAGTTTTTTTTTTTTTTTTTTTTTTTCAAGATACCGAATACGCCTCTTTCGTTAGAATCAGTTTGATGAATCTGATTCTGGCACCATGCCAAAACATGCAATGCTTACAAAATAAATATTCCATAAATCAATGTTCATACAGATTTCGTTTGCAAAATTATGTTCCTTTCCGTATGTCCCATGTAGAATCGGCTTTGGAGAATCATGAACCAATAATAATTCAAAGAAATAGATTTTATGAATCCGCTCTTCAAAGAGAGGGGTTAATGGTAAGCATGGTTAGCGCGTACACTAATTCTTGTACAAGGTAGTAGGCCTGTGTTCTACCCCGAAACGAAACCATCCACATTATGTTCTTTGCAAAGTCATCGTAGTCATGCAACCAGACAAGAAAATACATATCTCTTGCTTTAGTGAGTCGGGGAAACATTATTGGGATGCAAATAATGTACTTGGCCTACAGCCCATTTATAAGGGCACTGTAAATACTGGAGAACAAATGAGAGAGAGAGAGAGAGAGAGAGGGGGGGGGGTACGAGATGAAAATATGGAGAGAAAGAGGGAGAACGAGAAAGAGAGAGAGAGAGAGAGGGGGGGGGTACGATATGAAAATATGGAGAGAAAGAGGGAGAACGAGAAAGAGAGAGAGAGAGAGAGAGGGGGTACGAGATGAAAATATGGAGAGAAAGAGGGAGAACGAGAAAGAGAGAGAGAGAGAGAGAGAGAGAGGGGGTACGAGATGAAAATATGGAGACAAAGAGGGAGAACGAGAAAGAGAGAGAGAGAGGGAGATATTGACTGGATGGGTGAATTAGGGAGCGCAACATAGCAGGTAAATGAGTGTGATCAGTTCAAGTCACGGACGGACATTTTCAATTTTTTTAAAGTTAGGAGGCCTGTAAAAAACGTGATTAGACGTGATGGATTGCTTTATAATTTATTGTGGAGAGTATCACTAATAATACTGAAAATTGATAAATTTGGTTGTCATGGTTACTTATTTAAATGAGAATCAATGAAATGCTCAATATCTCAGAGTGCTAGATAAAAAAAATTGTGTTGATTTCTCATTACTCTTTTGCTTTTAATATCAGAACAACATGATCTTGTCTAATACTTTCACTTGCCAATGTTAGATAAATTGGTTCACCTATCAGATATTTCGAATTTCAAAACAAGCTTTATATTTCATAGGGGATGGAAATTTTGCTGAAAGTGTCATTTTTTGACAACACCCCCGCTTAAAAATAGTTTGGTCCACGAGCTTTGGCACCTTGGAACCCTTTGAAGAACCAAATTTCTGGTCACTTTTGATGTATTTCCTGGTAGTGATAGTATTTCAATTAATTTTATGATGAAATATATTTTGTGTCACGGACAGACAAAATGCTAACCCTTAACCGATCACGCTCAAAACAATAATAGAACAAAATAATGAGGGCGAACTGTCGGCTGTCGGCATCTGTGATCGCTGAGTGGGAATAGGAAAGGGCGACCCACCGCAGCTTGGAGAGACGTATTAAGAACAAACGATGTCATGGTAATTCACCAGTATGCGAAAATGTGAATGATGCCTGTGAATGATGCCATTCTTCAAAAAAAAAAATTAAAAAGATGTTGCCTGACCTAACAAAGACTATTGTATACACGTTTTATTTGAACGATGGAAGAAAGGGACAGTATTAGGCAACAACATGCAACAGACTCTCGAGGAGATACTATATTTGATGACGCACTTTGCTGAACTAGCCATTTAACGTTTCTATGGTTTGAACTCCAGGGTTTCTTTAAAATAGACATTTGAGTATACTACAAATTTACGTACATGTATTTGAATAGTGTGACTATATCATATCGTTTTAAATGTGGGTAGATACTTACATTTCATTGCCGGAAAGTGTTAAAACTTAGCAGTGATAATATGAAAGATGGATAATATGACGTAGGCCTATTACGTGTTTGAAGTATTTGGAAGAAAAAAAATCCTTCGACCAAGGGGCAACTTAACCACTAGCCTCATCACATGAATTCAGTTCCTTACGTTATCTTCACTTCCTTGGAACCCCTATTTAAGTGTTTAAAAGAAAACTATTTTGTTAGATAATTTCATTCAAAGTTTGTACTTAGTTCCTAAAAGACGCGTTTCTTCAAGCCCTTGCAAATGGGACAACTGAAATATATATTTATTTGTTCTAGAATGTGTCATACATGTTCGTGTCTTATCAGTCTTTATTGCTCTTTCCTACCTACTTTCTATTTGTTATCTTCCCCTTTTGGGCGTTGTAGCACGAAACCAACTTCATGACAGTGAAAGAAACCATTGCTGTACGCAAATTAACTCGCATTTATCTTCTCCCTCGCCCCCGTGGATACCTTTTCTTGTTTATTGTACGTATTAGTTTTGCACTTTTAATGTTAGCATTAGTGACACGACCTGTTATGGATAAATGGAGAGCAAAGTTCACCCTTTCTTTCCGTTTTTCACTTCATTTGGTTAGTTGCTTTGAAACGTTACACCCTTAATAAATACAGTGCAGCAACCTCGCATTTTCGTATTCATTGTATAATTTTTAAAGCATGAGTAGTATACTATACAATTGTTTCAAAACGGCACTTAGAATGGCACTGCCACACAGTTTGCAAGGAATAACAATTTTGTAACGTTGACATAGCTGAGGGCTTACCCGTAATTTACTATTGTAATGATTTGTATGTGCACGTAAATTATCCTGTGCTAATTCTTTTTGAAATTGTGATTTAGTAAGTAAATACAATACAGTTCAATATCCCAACGCTATATGTTTAAGATGGAAAAGTATCGTATTTTAAAACTAAATTTGAGAGCTGAAATTCATATTTGTTTGAACACGTTGAAAAGTCGCATGTTGGCAGCGGAATAGACCCCTTTGTTATTTGAAATCAACATTATGTTATTATCAAGGACAGTAGTACAATAGAGCATTTTATTAATTATAAACATTTTAAAGGACAGCATTATATCCTCATGTCTTTACTTTACTCATCATTCTTCTCCCATAACGCCACTTTAAAGTTTTGTTTGTAGCTCATTCCTTAGTTAATGTCTACATGAGTTATTACATTATTAAATGAAGTGTATTGCGTCAATGATTATATATCATCCTTTCCATCTTAGTCACGAGGCATATTTCCGAAATATATAAAATATAAAAGTACAATAAAAGCTGCGTCTGAAACAACTTTGTAATGATAGAGATTGTCATAGTCTTATTCTGAAAAGGTTTCCAGTGAGTTTCAAAATGAACAGCAGATTCTTGAATGATGCATTTATCAAAAATCTATATTGCAAGATATATCTCTCCTTATGTGTCTTAAGAATTCATTAAATATATCGCCTATTTTGAAGGAGATTCAGAAATAAATCAGTGAAATAATTTAAACATAAAGTAAGAAAACAATGAACCCTTGAAAGTTAAAACTTAATATTGATCCTTCTACTGGTTATACGGTCATGATTTGCGATGTTACAGTGGGACTACTTCTCCATATATCTTTATAGTACGTGTGTACTAAACTTACAAAATGATGAAACTTGAGAAAGGGGAATTTTGAGTAATTTCTATTTACAAGAGAACCCTGAAGTAGTCTGTAGCATCAGTCATCATAAGCGAAGTCTTAATAGAAGGAGTTCTATATCAATAGTATTTCGAATTTATAGATTTGTTACTTCCTCATTATTTGTCTGCATTATCTCTTTTATTTTTTTTCAGATTTCCCCGAGCCCTGATTTCATGACTTTACTCGGCTCAGTTCGGAGTTAAATTCCTCTCATATGTAAATGCATAGGCTCATACACATAAAAAAAACGAGTACCTTTTTATCCAGCTATGTTCATATCGAGACAACAGAGTACTGCATGTATTCAGACAAACATAAATTTCAAGCTCCCCGAGGCATATGAATTTACGGGTCGCTGTGATAAGCTGCCAATTTAAAATTGATCTAGATCTATTTTGATCTAGACTCTACTTGAATATGTGATCAAAATTAATTTTTAGAGAATAAATTTGCTTTATTTTTATCTATTTATTTATTTTTATTGTTATTTTATTTATTTATTATTTATTTATTTTTATTTATTTTTTTTATTTATTTATTTATTTTTATTTTATTTTATTTTTTTTTTTTATTTTTTTTTTTATTTTTTTTTTTTTTGGGGGGGGGTCATTTTTAGATCTAGACCTACTCTGTAAAATTATTTTAGATTTTACACATTTCTAGTTCGGAATAGATCGATTTTAAATTGGTCGCTTATGACCAGGGAATAGCGTGGGAACGAATGGCCGCAAATTCATTTGCATAAGAAAGAACAGTCAGCTGGTTAGTTACTGTCCTTCTCTTCCTATATCATTTTAGCGGGGGTTTTAATTTTTCCAAATATTTCGTTGATGATAAACTTTAGTAGAGTATCGCCTAATGTACTACAGCATATCTGGAAAGGTTGAAGCCAAATTCTAAACTATGTCGTGTATTGCAAAGAGTGATTTGGGGGGTAAATAGACCGCTTCGGTAATGTATGCCAATTTTATACATACCTTTCGAACAAAGGTTGTTCTTGACAACCTGAAAGCTTGCCGGACATAGCAACAAGTAATGTATGCAAACTGGATTCCAAGCATTGAGGCTCATTTATAAAAAGCAGGTTAATGGAATAGCTCGTCACTAGGTGCTCAGAGAAGAAGTGTGCATAAATTTGTATACATTACAGAACCGGTCTATTGGTGGTGTGATTGTTGCTCTCTCTCTGGCCCTATGCATATGCCGTTTTTGTACAATTATCAAAATAAATATGTAGCATGCTACATATTTATTTTGATCATTAGAATTGTACAAGAAAAGTTCTGCTTCAAATATCTGAAAAATATGTATTAAGGAGAATCAATATAATCCTTGAAACATGCATTCTACATATATTTTGATTGTTTTACAAGAACTGTACAAAAAAAGTTCAGGTTCTTTATTTTTGTTTGATTTTTCTGAATTCTATCATTCATAAATAAAAAATGGTACAAAACAAACAATTGCAACAAGACTTGCATATACATGTATTTCCTTGACAGTGTGTGTCTGTGTGTGTGAAAGTGTGTGTCCGTGTGTCACTGGGTGTCCGTGTGTTTATGTCTGCGTGTGCCTGTGTGTGTATGTCTGAATGTATTTCATCACCTTCAAGCAGGGTTGGCCAATTTAAATAAATCAATTTAAATCATTGATTTAAATCGCGATTTAAATCAACTTCAAAAACAAAAACAAAAAAAAATCTTCGAATAGAAAATAGAGAATAACACTAAGTTAAAAACAAAGAAAAAGATAAGAATTTATATACATTTTTTTTACTTGCTGTTTTTGTCATTTTTTTATCAGAATTGATACTTCTATTTTTAAAAACAAAAAATCGCCAACCATGCCTTCAGAACAACACACACACACATACACACACATATTATATCCAAAGTTGTGTTTATTATTGATTTTGATGCCGATGTTGACAGACAATGAATGACATCATTCACTGTTTTTAATCTTTATACATCCTAAATAGTTATATCAAATTAATCTCAATTCTGATTCTAAAAGATCAATAGTAGCAGACTTTACTTGATAGCTTGTTTAGCACAAGAAAAATCTGCCATCGTGCTAAACAAGTGCCCTGAGATATAATACGTTCAAATATAATTTTTCTTTTACATTGTCACGCATATGAGACTTCCAAATAATTGAAAGAAGAATCCACAATATCGAAATGTTAGACTAGTATGCAGGGGAGAATAAGATGTAGAACGTTGTTCGTTGATAATTACCTCTTTTTTTTGTAAGTGCTGATTAACCTTTTTTATGCATTTGTTTTGATCATTGTATATCCATCGCGATTCGGCTTTGCAGCAGTGGTCTTCGTTTGTATCAATGGACCATTGATCTATGTCTCACTGGGTATATACCTGGCTGGCCGAAAGGCTTACATTGTTATAGTTCCACTCTTTTGATGGTGATTTCTGTTGTAGATGTTTTTGACCGTATGGTCAAAAAATCTACGACAGAAATCTTGGCGAAATATAAATGTTTTGAATCATCATCATTATCACACATTTTGGCATAATCA